>VXAA01006150.1:55238-121982 GCA_013399115.1 Anseranas semipalmata | reverse complement strand
TTTTTTTTTTTGGTGTTGTTGTTGTTCTTTTAATGCTTTTTTGGACTGAGGTGTATTTCGATGCTTAGTCCTGAGCACTGGATAAATCACCAGGTGAAGGAAAGAAACATTTGGCCCTCTTCTGACAGTGTTACGTGATGCCTGGAGTTGAACCAATCTAGCCTTTTCCACGGAACACTACATTACACTGTACCTGAAGTTGCAGCAAATAGTTGTAACCTCCCAATACAGTTAGCAGGAGGTGGCAGATGTAGCACAAAGAGAACTAATAGGGATCAGATATTCCTGTAGGTTTCTGGTTTAATTGTTCAACCTGGGTCTGAAGAGAACTCGAGAGCACAGGCTGTAGAGTAGTTACCTGCTGCTGTTTGTGAATAACCTTTTTTTTTTTTTTTCCCCTGCACCCCCATGCATCATGGATGTTTTTAGCTTTTAAAAGATTTTGTCTTACACTCCTGCTTTTACAAGTAGTTAAAGTTAGCAACCCAAGTGTGTTGTAACCAAATAAGTATATGAGTAGCACGAAGAAGCAGCCATAAGTAAAGATATTAAATACTGGGGAGTCACACTGTAGGACAAAATAAATGGAGGTTAAGAATGTAGTTACAATGAGCTGATTTATGAGATGGCTGTAGGAGATGCTTTTCCTGTTTATTGTTATAGCAATAAATGAGTTGCTGATGTACTAGTTTTTCAGAAAGAGTGGTCTAGACGAGGCTTGTAGTTCCTGCTTAGGCTCCTTGGCACTCCTGTGTTGAGTAATAGTTAAAACTTGGCGAGTCGCTGTTCAGTGGTATTGTAGTAATACATCACAGACCGGTATCCAAATCACTCTAAAATAAATGAAATTTATGTTCATTCCTGCTATTTCTCTCTGTCTCTGTCTGCCGAAGATTGTTGCATTTAAGTATAAGAAGCCTACTTTGAATAGGAGTGGGAATTAGTTCAGTGGAGGAGTGAACGGGTAGGGTTGTATGAACCAGTTCATCCTTTTGGGGAAAATTTTCCTGCCAAGTGAAACATCTTAAAATGACATGCTTGAGAATCTAGTTTAAAATGAATGTTTCCTGAGACTTGCAGTTGAAAAGGTGCGATTTCTGATATTAGAAATGGGACCAATAATACATTGTTTTCTGCCTATCTCTTAAAAATCGAGACTTAATTAGTCTCATGGTAGTCTGTTGCACAAAGTATGGCCTCCCAAGCTTTCAGTAATTTTTCCATGTTGGTTATACATGCAGAGTAAATATTCCTGTATATTAATCATTTTGTGTCATCTTTCTCCAAGCCTTTCTGTTCCAGTTTGCATGCTTCCTCATTCCACTGCTCCTTTCCCCTGTGTTTCCCTCTTTCTCTTGTCTTCTTCCTTTTCATCTTGATTTTCCCACATTTCTTACTGTTGTGTGCAATTTATCTCCAGTCTCCACTTCAAAACCGGCTTGTTGACACTGTGTGCATGGTTCCTTTCTAGTTTCTCTGTCTTCTTTCTGCTGTGGTAATATCTTGAAATGTCTTCTTTTAAGGTGAGGGATTTTTTGTGAGATTTGTTGGAGGAGGTTACAAGGGATGTGGTGAATTATTTAATTTTCCACAGTAGGTGGGTATGTGGAAGGGAGAAGGTGAGGAAAGAGCTGAGTGGATGTATAAAATGGAAGATTAGAAAAAAAGGAATTAACAATCGGAAAAAATGAAGGAAGACATGAGTTATGGGGATCACTGCAGGAGGAAATTTGTAGGCATTTGAAATTGAACTAGAAAGTAGGGACCATTGATTTTGATGTCAATGATGGGAGCTGCTGTTTCTGCTGAACCAAGCTTCTGAGGGGGTCTCTCATCTGTTATGTGTGTTGTCCAAACTAAGCTTTGTTGCTTTCAAGATACCCAAGGGCTGTTAGACAGCTTAGAAAAATGACCCATAAACTTGACCCTAAGTGATCATGTTTCTTCATGTTGTGCTATTTTCCTTTCATTTCATCAGAGGTCCAGCTAATACATTTTCATGAATCAGAAGTGTCAAACTATTCAACCTTGCTGTTAAGTGAGGACAAAGATGTTCTGTATGTAGGAGCCAGAGAAGTGATCTTTGCATTAAATGCAGTGAATATTGCTGAAAAGCAGCATGAGGTGAGTATGCATTTTAATACGCTATTCTCTACATAAAAATCATACTTCAGATTTGACTTCATTTTCTGATACCAGTAGCACTGTGCTTGTAGGTGTTCTGTACCTAAAAGAGAAAATACTCTGGGCTACGTCTATGTTATTTCTGGAAGACATTATAGAGTAAAATATGCCACCAGATGAGAGGAAGAAATGAGAAGATGAAATTCAAACAAGTTATTAGAAGTCTCCGTAGGTGTCTTCCCTTTGGAGGCAGGTTGCTGTGCTAGAGGGATTTTGTGTTTAAGCTGGAGAGGTGGCCCTTCTATATATTTCTATTATTGGGAGTGGGCTATCTCCTCTTAATCTGAATCAGAAGGAAGTTAATCTGAAAGAGAAGCAAAATTGGAGCTTGCTCAGGAGTGGCAGGCTGCAGAAATGCCTCAGATGCGATGAGGGCCTTGTCCGTTAAGTTTCCGCTCCTGTTTGGTGTCTCTAGCTGTGTCTGCACAGCAAGCGGTCGTGCAAAGAGGTCTGGTCCAGCTCGCTCAGAATTAGCTCAGCTGCAGAAGTACTCTGGATGTGCTGACACTTGCTTCTCAGAGTATGTTAGCCCATGCAGAAGTCTGCAACATGATTCTGTTGCTGCAGGTCCTTGCCAGGCTCCTGCTTCTCACCTGTCAGCAGCACAGGCTGATGCTTAGAGACGTGGCATGTAATCCCACCCAGGATGTTTTGAAAGATCCTATATAATTTTTAATATGAACAAAATGTTCAGGGATGATGAGAGAAAATTTCACCAGCATATAAAGCTTTGTTTCAATTATTGTTTTGAGTGTGTGTAACTGTCAAAATTATACTCCGTACAGTATAAATTTGTCCAATAAGTTTTCTTTATTTTAAAGTGTTTTTCTCTACTGTGAATTAAATTGAGAAGTACTTAAAACATTATGCTTGTTTTTCCCTAATGCATATGTTAATGGAGAACTTCATTAGTAGTTTGAGGGGAGAGATAATGAGGAACCCAAAAGATACTAAGCAGTGGTTCTGCACTCCCTGATGACACATGCATTTGGAAGTGTCACCTCCCTAGAAAAGAAAGGCTTTGAACCTTTGAAAGCTACCTGCAAAATGAAAGCTACTTGCAAAACGACTTGCATTTGCTGCAGACAGTAACCTTAGAATTGCTTGTTTTGTGCGTTATGCAAGGTCTGAAAATACTGCAATTGCATGAAAGTGCTTTGAACATACCTTCTTATTGCTTGTTTTTCACTTAGTTGCACTGGAAGGTCACTGAAGATAAAAGGACTAAATGTGCAGTCAAGGGCAAATCAGAACAGGTATGTTCTTTTATTAGACTTTGAGAAAGATATTCTACATTTCACTTCAAAAGCAGTGATATTAAAGAGGAAAAGCTCCAACTGTTTGAAATTAAAATTTTCAAATGATCACCTAAATTCCTTAAGAAACTTCTGCTTTAGAAACTGCAACATGCTTAGTCTTTTTTGGTAATTCTTAGTGCATTGTTTCTTGCTGTTGAATCTTACCTGAATGTTAAAAAATCTGAACACACCCTGATGTGTGCTTAGTATTATAAGTTTTTCCATTAAATTGATAAACTAATGTTACTTTTGCTGAGGTAATTGATAGCAACTATTGTGTTATTAATGCAATAACTCTACACCAGCATTTGATTTTCTGAGATGACTGATAATTTTATCTGCTTTGCTTTAGGGCATAGGGTTTATTTGTTAGGCCAGCACTCTTCCACCGGTGCGTTTTTCGCTAACGACATATATCCTTCTTGTGATGCTGAACGCGTGTGCTCCTTGCTGCTCTGACTGCTCGGGCAGTTCCCCAGCGCCTGAGCAGCCCGATCTCCTCCCAGCGTGGCAGTGCAGGCAGCTCAGCTCGAGAGCTCCCGTGGCGTTTCTGGCAACCACAGGCCCCTCCGGGCTGCCGGCACACGGGCTGGCTTGCTCATACTGCTTTTCTGTGGAGGTAGTTTGCGTAAGGTGATTGACCATAGGTGGATGTGCCTTACCCTTTGTGTCGTGCCACGTGGTTTAGTAATACGGTAAAGCGAGGGTTTTCTGGGCAAGATTGGTGGTGGGGCTTTTAGCACAGGTTTGAAAATGGAAGGCTGTGTGCACTGCAGATACAGAAAGCAGTGCTACTCTACGCTTAAAGGGATTTGACATCAGCACCCGTACATCTACAATTTCTTTGGTGCACACTGGTTATAAAACCCCAGGTGTATCCAGGGCTGATAGACATCCTGCATTCAGGGGGCTGATTTGAAATGGAGTGCGTTATCGTCTCCTTGCTCCGCTCTCTGCATTTGCTTGGACTGAGAACCATCAAGGCAATTTACCTGCCTAACATGAGGTGTGGCAGGCAGTTGAGGACCATTTCCTCTGACTCTTCCTGATGCACTCAGAGTTATTTGCATTCTCCAGGTTCAGCAGGGGTTACTAGTAATAATAATTACCTACAGTCATGATGAGCGTGTGAAGATGTGAGTTTATTTCTGTCATGCGCCTGCATGCACTTCAGCAGACGGTGTCTGGGTTTCCACCAGTCCTTTGCAGAGATTATTGGTGGTGATTAGACGGGATGTTAGACCCAGTAAGTAGGGTATTTGCCTGAACACCCCCAGAGGTCCAGAATTCTCTTCCTGTTTTTTTTGCTGCCCACAGATTAGCAAGTCTTACTATATCACACTTACTCCCAGCCATGCTTTTACCCCACTGTACTCACGATTTTTTACTGGTTATGGTTTTATTATAGCCATGATGTTTTGTAAAGTGTTTCAAAGTGTTAAAGTATTAAGCCACCACTGCTATTTCTTATACTAAAATGGGCAATCCTCTCCCCCACCTATCATCACTACACTGTCTAGTGCCAGCAAAAAAGAAGCATTTAGGCAGCTGTTCAAGGAACTAATCTGGCAGAAAACTGGCTTTGTTCTTTTTTTGCCAGTTTTATTCCATACCTGACCCACCACACAGGCACAGAAATAGCTGGTCTGGCTCATAAGAATGAAGAATAAGGGCGATGTTTATACTTGCTTAAATAGTTTATGGAACTACAATACAGTGTTGGTATCTGGCTGTGTACCAACAAGAATTAAGGGGTGTTGATGATACTGTTTTTTTTTTTTTCCCTCTGAGTGGGTGCTTGGAGTAGTTTTTCGTGGTTGTTTTTCTGAATCTTTATGGTATCCTTTCTTCAGGGCTTGGTTCAAGCTCCTTGTTCTGTTTCAGAGCCAAAGGAATTAAGAAGCTTTCTTGGATGAAAGAGCAATTGATAGCACAGACTGAAGGCAAAAAAAAAAAAAGACATAAGTGACCAGGCCTTATTGAGGATTTAATGGTCTTAGCAGTCTCTCTCTTGAGATACAACCTTGGCAATCACATACTCTTTCACCTAGGCTTGCAAAGGATGACAGAGTCAAAGATGTACTCCATTTTTAGCTAGTCATTCTCACCGATCAGTTGTATCTTTGCAGTTTGTGCTTTCATGGAACAATTTGAGATGCCTTCCTCTGAGTATGTGGTGCTCAGACACGTTACCCTAACAGGTATAGTGAGGCAGCTGTGCACTGCTGACTGTGGGAATGCAGCTGCTGCAGGACTAGAGCTCCCGGAGGTTGTAAGGTGGCAGTGCCCCAGTGGTGACTGTATCACCCAGCATTACTGGGGTGGTGTGGCACGATTAGCGGTGACAGAAGAGCTGACAGTGTAACTTTAATTGTTCGTTTATGTTGGAATATGGAAGCTGTGGTTTATCAGACTGGTCCTTTTCTCATCCTCTATTACAGACAGAGTGTCGTAATTATGTGCGTGTTCTGCAACAGCTAAATGACACTTTTCTGTACGTGTGTGGAACTAACGCCTTTCAGCCAACGTGTGATTACCTGGTAAGAATGTACAGATTTTTTGACCCAGTAACAACTCTAACTTAAAACCAGCTCATTATAAACAATGAGTTAATTTCTTTTCACAAAGACTGTTGCAATTTCAGTGTTAGTCATAGCATTTATGATACTGTCTCGCAGTGATGATAGAGTACAGAAATAAACCATACTGTTCCTTTTTCAAAACATTGAATTATTGATACATCTTGGTTAACAACAGATTTACTCTTTTGTAACTTTCATAATTCTCTGTGTATTGTACAGTAGCGTAAAAATAATTTCTGAAACCGAAATGGCTTTCTTTGTGACTTCCATCCATTACTGAATCTCCCTGAAATTTCTCAGATTCCTGATTCTGCTTGTCTTGTCTCTGCTTCTGGCAATGCCATAGCTTCATAATGCTGAGTGCTTCAGAATGAAGTCTTGGCTCAAAATCAAAACTCCCTTTTCTCGTTGCTGACTCTTGTATTGTTCTCCTTACTACGGCTCTTAACGATTCTGAAATTCAGAAATCTTGTAATTATGTTCAACTTTGTTCTTTTTTTTGTCTCCCCTCCCTTGCAAGTCTGTCTGCCATTAGCTTTGGAATATTGCCAGAAGTCATTGTCCTTAGCCTCGCATGTCTTCATTACACAGTATAAGTGATCACTTCCCCTGTATTGTTGCTACAATTCTCAGTCACCTTACTGATCCTTATTCCTGTGATTTTTAAGGGATTTACAAAGTAGCAGTCAAAGTACTGTCTTGCTTTTAAAAATGTAGTTGGATTATACCCCATCTCACCATTTTATCATCATCTCAAAAATTGCTCAGTCCACTTCAGAAAGTCTTCTTGATTTCTAAAACTGTCCATTTTTGCCTAATTCGATAACTGCAAGTTCTTGCCTTATGTCGGTTAACCTCTCTGCCTTTCATATTGTTTGGCTTTTTGGGTTTTCTTTCTTGAGGTCTCCTTTTATGTCTGGATTTAACTTTTTGTCTATTCTTTTCTGCTACTGCCCTCACAAATCACAGGATCGCATTTCCTCTCTGTTAGACTTGAAAAGATTTTTCTGAAAACTTATATGCCTTTTATAATCTTACAAAATAGGCATTTCAGGCTGAAAGTTTCTGATGTAGTCCATTAATGGTTGTTTTTTAGTTACCTTTGCATGATTAAGGTGGTTGAAAGGAAAAAGTACAAATGATTTTGTGTTTTTCAACTTAATTTTTTTGCAGAATTTGATTTCGTTTGAGCTCGGAGGTAAGAATGAGGATGGTAAAGGCAGATGTCCATTTGATCCTGCTCAAAGTTACACATCCGTTATGGTTGGTAAGTTTCATCTTTGCATACTTCATTATTATGTGTAAGTGTTCAGTCTTCTCCACTGTCATTCTCTAGTCTTCCAATATAGAAATGGTAGATTGGGTCTATATTTCTAAATCTTTACTGTGTATCTAGGTAGATGTAAAAATACTGATGTAGTCAACCTTAGTGTGTTTCTTAAAAGGAGAACATAGAACTTTGCGTTGTTTTGCAAGCAGCTTTTAAAATACCAACTTTCAAAATAGTAATTTTTAAGTGCTTTAGTCCATTGTACTTGACTGGCTCTATAGTATCAATTACTGTCATTTCAATAAATTTAAGAAGTAGAATTTTTGTCTTCCCTGAAGACACAACCATGAAACAGAACAGGGAAGTGAGATATTGCAAGAACATAACCACATGGTTAGACACCACTGAATCTTGATCTGGTGAAACCAAAATGGCTGTATTGTGGTGTCACAAGATCATAAAAGAGAAGCTTGACGTGACACGAAACAGGAAATGAAAAAGTAAAGCTCTTGCTCATTATGTTGTTGCCTAAATTCTTAAGTTTAGTTTGAATATTGGTGGCATATAAAGAGAGAAAAATAATTAGTTCTAAAACTTATGCGGCATTTCTTAAGTAAATTTGCATTTTGATACATGAACTGTAGGTTTACATGGGAAGCGTTAAAGTACCATGAAAATAGTGCTGACTTTTGCCAATTGCTTGTGTTAGAGCAATAATAAACCAAGTGTAAAAGTGTTAGCTTTGAGATTGGTCAGCAGAAATATAAACATGGAAGATATGTCTGAGGCAATTGAGAGGAAATCCTTGTTTATCTTTTCTTGTGGGAAGTTTAAGCTAACATAGTCTCTTGAAATACTTATGTACCTTTTTTGGTATCCAGCGTATAAGAAAGTTTAAAATATTTGTTTTTGTGTTAAAGATGAGGAGCTTTATTCTGGGACTTCTTACAATTTCTTGGGAAGTGAGCCTATTATTTCACGGAACTCTCATCAGAGTCCTCTGAGAACAGAATATGCGATACCTTGGCTTAATGGTAAGTGGGTGTGAGAACGGGCCAGATCAAATCATTTTTCCTTCTTCAAAGTCACAGCTCCAGGCAAAGAATTTAATTTTTCTTTCCGAGGTAAGGGGCAATTGTCCAGTATCTCAAAGAGGATGGCTTATGTTATACTAGCATACACTGACATGTGAGTTATATGCATTTGTGTTCCTTCAAGAGATTATTCTTATTTTTATTTTTTATTTTTTTAGAAATTTCAGAACTTTTATCAGCACTGGCAATGAAAACAGCTTAGAGACGCACAGACTTTGACTTAATGTTAAAGGGATACATTTTATTTTATATCCACTTGTTCATCTTTGCTGTGACATAGGATACTTGCGATATACTAAGAAGGAGAATGTTCTTTGTCTTTAACATACGTTTTCAAATTCATAAGTTCAGGGTTCGTGATTATCTCAGTTCTTGAATTTCAAACTTTGCTGAGTTTTGTGAACTCTCAGGTTTGTGGCTTTTGGCCATGAAAGACCAAAATCATGAAGTCAGCGTATTCCAAAAAAAAAAAAAGCACTATGTCCAAAAAGTACAGGATACGTAGTACATTTTGTAATTATTGTCATACGTAGCATTTCAGCTAGCAGCACAAATATTAAGTGCCTGGTTTTCTACATATGTAGTTGAAAGAAAGTTGTTTCTGCAGGACAGAGTTGAATTAAATCTTAAGAAAATATCTTCTGATTTCACACATGAAGGCTGGATGACAACACTGTGATTATGCATATTTGAAAGCCAACAGAGTTTGGGAGCATGGTTCATGTTTTTTTGTTGTTGTTTTTTTCTGGGGCTGTGTGGTCTTTGTAAGTGTCCAGCTAACTGCCAGGTTTGCAGGTGCTGATAGCTGGCCAACCTTGGCAAGTTATTGCTTGCAAGGTTTAGCTAATTCTGTCCTTCAATATGAATGAACCAGAAAATTACCATGTCCCTTCTCTTAAGTTTGTATTTCCCTCAGGGAGCACCTTGGCTTTTGGTCGGAGAGGAGAGGCAGGCAAGGGTGGGTAGCTATTCAAGCCTATCAGAAAACCATGCTTGAGTGTGGGTGAAAAATGTGAAGTAATGAAATATCAGACGTTAGAGATCTTTGATAGCTCTTAGTCTGTTGTATTTTCACATAGCTTTTTTTTTCTCCAGTATTTCTAGTTTTTTTTATTTTTAGAAGTGCTATTCATGGGCTCAACAAGCAGTGTAAGCAGGTCAGTAACTGTAGAGCAGTTAAATACAATGCGAGGTTTGGGAGGGAATCAAATTACAGGAGTTGTATATAATATAAAATTCTTCTCTTTATATCCATAGAGCCCAATTTTGTTTTTGCTGATGTGATAAGAGCAGATCAAAACAGCACAGATGGAGAAGATGACAAGATATACTTCTTTTTCACTGAGGTGTCTGTGGAATATGAGTTTGTTGGAAAATTGATGATTCCAAGAATAGCTAGAGTGTGTAAGGTGGGACATAGTTCAATCTCCTTGTACTACTTCACATAGATTTTGTTTATTAGTGTAAAAAAACATTTATTGCAAACTAAATGGAAGTGGTTGAACTTCATCTCATTGAATCAGCAATTTTAATCAGTTCTTCAGAACTGAAAAAGTCTAATTGTTGCTTTGGAAACAAATACTTCATTTAATTTAATTAATGGTGAGAGTTCTACCCACCCCTGTGGGGGGAAAAGAATGAAACAACAAAAAAAGACGGAAAAGGTGTCTACTCTTGTTTCTGTGGTTTTTTGTTAGTTTGTTTTTTGTTTTTAACTGTAAATTTAAGTAAAGTCCTCTGGGAAGAACTGACTTTGGTTGTTGCTGAGCATATAGGATGTTTGTCAAGAATTCCAGTTATTCTCAGGTAGCTGTATACAAACAAAACTATATTCTCCTGTAGACACAGCTAGTTGCAGATGGGACTTCCATGAAGCAGACAGAACTGCTAGAGCCTCAAACAAAGAGTCACCAGCAGTCTGATTCTGTCACACTTAGTGTGTCTAAACCTCAATATACTAGGCTGAGTCAAGTATATACTCAGGAGTGTTGGTTAAAAATCTTGCTGATGGAAGATGTTTTTTTTTTTTTTTTCCAGTAGAAAACGTTGATTTAACAAAAACCTTTTCAGTGGAATGTATCAATTTCCTCAGTATTTTTTTCCAACAGGAAATTTATCTAGCCATTTCATTTTGATGAGGTTGAAATGCTTTATTTTGACTTCCATGTTTAAATATAAAACAGTAAAGTCAAAACATCAATAACAAGTTAGTGCCCTTGAGATTTCCATTAAACAAGCAGCTGGAGGCAGGTTTACATGGGGCTTATTATTATGGCCCTCTGCCCACTGACAGCTTGTGAATGCTTTAGAACAGAAGTATCATAGAATGAGAGCTTTATTGCTGCCGTTTGTTAGGAATAGGAATCAATGGCAGATTGCAGATCTATAGGCATTTATACTTAATTTTTACTTAAATATACTTAAATTTTGCAGATTTTCTTCAATTCTTTGCGTAACAGCACTGGATAATGAACAGGAAATATTAATAATATTCAAGTATGTCTGCTTTTGTAAAGAAGCAGCAGAGCTGCAGCTCAAGAACTAAATATTTTGAAACATTTTTAGTCTAGTCAAATATATCTCTATTTCTTCAAGTATTGATACTGCAGATGCTTAATAAAGGTGGTAACTGCTCTCAGGATTAGGCCATTGGTGTGGTTTTTCTAATAGAATTGTTAATGTCAGGCAAGTTAAATGAATGTTGCAATGTTACAATTTAAATCATTAATGCTTACATATCAGAGAACAAATACAATATTACTGATCTCTCTTAAGGCATACGTATAATACCTGCATACTTATTTTAATTGTTCTAATGAGCATATGTGTTTTATGAAGGTACATTGCTCATCTGTGTTTTTCAAATGCTGCTTAAGTACAGTTCTTTTAGAAGCCCCATGTCTCATCTTACTTACAAGTGTTGACAGAAACCATTTGCATTATTTCTGTTGACTCAAAGAAATTAAAAAAAAAAACAGCTGTGGCTTCCTTACTTCTCTGTATATGAATATGTTAACAGTTATTGATGTTGCTATAGATGAAATATTAGAAAACTATGAGGGTTCTGTAGCTTTTTAGCTGTAGTTCTTAAATGCAAAAATGCTGCCTAAAAATTCTCCTCACAAACACTTTTTTTTTTTTTTTAAATGCCTAAAGAGGGACCAAGGAGGATTAAGGACTTTGCAGAAAAAATGGACTTCTTTTCTCAAGGCCAGATTGATTTGTACCATCCCTGATAAGAATTTAATTTTCAATATTATCAATGATGTTTTTATTCTCAAATCTCCAACCTTGAAGGAACCAGTGATATATGGAGTCTTTACCCCGCAACTGTAAGTGTTATAGCCTTTCCCTGGATGAGTACTTTTGCTCTGAGCTGGTTACTAAAGCAAGTAATAATTACTCTTGTGGTTTTTTTTTTTCCTTTCTTCCTGTACTTGTAGGAATAATGTGGGGCTGTCAGCAGTGTGTGCATACAATCTGTCCACTGTAGAAGAAGTTTTCTCAAAAGGGAAGTATATGCAGAGTGCTACAGTAGAGCAGTCTCATACCAAGTGGGTACGGTACAATGGGGAAATTCCTAATCCTCGACCTGGTGCAGTAAGTTTCTGTATTCTTGGATCTAATGACTAGTGTTTTTTAATGTGCAAGAGTAAAGAAACTAGAAAAAAAATACTAAAGCATAGTATTAGATTATCCTGATCTGGATACTCTGTTGTAAAGATTTTGTAGAAAAAATGCTTCAAGCGATTTATTCCAAACATTTTATCTAGAAAGGTTTTTTTTTCTTTACAATTGAGTTAATTGCTGTTTTCATATTTTCATTATTTTGTTACTAATTTTCTAGTGGTGAAATAGATATTAGTATACATTAGAGACCGTGAAAGACTTTTTAATTCAGGTGAACAGAGGTATAACAATTGTTGCATTGTCTTTCTAGGTTCAGCAGGTTTATGCATTGCTCTAGAAACTAAAATGCTAATAGTGCTGGGTCTGTTCCACGCTTCTCTTACTTTCTCATGTTCCTGCAGTTGTTTTATTGCTACTGATGAGGAAGATGACAGTTAAAGGTAGTTAAGCATAGGAATCCAAAAAAATTATTTTCCTAAAATATATTTTGGGTCTGAACAAAAATGTAGTATGAAGCATTTGGTCAGAGATTAGCATATTGCAGAAGCCCAGGTGTTGCAGGACCTGAGTTCCTTCTGTAGTAGAATGAGTATAATGTAAGGGTGTCCTTACTGGCCAAAATAATGTGCAGAAGAAAATGCGTGTACCTGCTGTTATGATGTAATTTGGTGTCTCTCTTTTTTTTTTCTTTGTTTCCTTTTTTCTTTTTTCTCTTTTTCTTCTTTTTTAAATTTAAATACTAGTGTATAAACAATGAAGCCAGAGCATCAAACTACATGAGTTCTCTGAATTTACCAGACAAAACACTGCAGTTTGTTAAAGATCATCCTCTAATGGACGATTCAGTGACTCCAATGAGAGACAGACCCCGACTAGTAAAACGAGATGTGAAGTATACCCAGATTGTAGTAGACAGAGTCAGAGCACTCAATGGTACCATATATGATGTTATGTTCATCAGTACAGGTGAGTTCTGCAAAGCATTCTTTTTAATGATGCACTGATTCTAGAGGCAGAAGTATTCTGTTTCTAACAGAAACTTGAAAGATTTCTGTATTTACAGTGCTTTTACAGCAGGTGCTATTTTCATTAAAAAGTGGGAAGCTACAGTGAGTAAGTAGAGAATCTTACATGCTTCGAAGAGCTATAGCAGGAAAAGAACTGCAAAACTGCAGTGAGTGTAACAAAAACCATACATGAGATAATCCCAAAGAGGTCATTCTGTGTACTGAAACGTTTTTTCTTGCTCAGAACTCCTTATGGTGGCAGGTGTAATGGTTGCCATTGGCACAGGATGGTGTGACTTTTTCAGCTGAACAGCAAGCAGATAATTGGTACAAATTATAGTAAGTGTGCAACTTTTCCCTGCCTTTTTATTTTAAAAATCTTAAATACATTGCTGTGTCATTTCAGATCAAGGAGCCCTTCACAAAGCTATCAGCTATGAAAATGGAATGCATATTATTGAAGAAACACAGCTTTTCCCAAACTTTGAGCCAGTCCAAACACTCTTGCTTTCATCCAAAAAAGTAGGTGCTACAAGCATCACAGCATTCATCTCCTTTTTCTCTTCCACAAAATTAAGTATTAACTTGTAACCTTGCCATGATGAAAGAAGACTGTCACTATGCAAACTGCTGAAGGCTGCACCTGTAATTTCTGCAGCAGTATCAATATATTGCCTGATACATTCCATTGCATTTGGTAGGTGGCAAGCTTCTGAAGGTGTGCAGATATGGGGAAAGGTGTATGTGTGGTGGCGTTGATGAGAAAGGGGCAGAGGTGTGCAGGTCTTCACTCCGATTGCTTTTACAGGAGCTGAAAGCTGTAACGTGTTTAAAGGTACCAGTTTTTAGGTTAGGAGTAATGTAAAATCCTGACCCCTTGCGGCCAGTAGAAATTCATGAGGAAAAATCCTCAGGGAATTGATAGAGGAGTGGTATATTTTTCTGAGGAAATAGACCTAAGAGGAGAGCAGTCTTGACAAGCAGAGGTACTCAAGACTTTGTACCAAATTGATTTCTGCTGTCCCAAACTTTGCAGGCTAGTTCTGTGTGGTAGATTTATCATGAGAATAGGCACATTGGTGCCACTTCTGGTGTTAAGACAAGACTGCTGGTGAGGTCCTGCCTGCCAGACAGGGAGGGCTTCAGCTGCAGCTGAAGACACAAGCTTTGCTGCAGGCTCCAAACACCGTGGTCGTTCTGCATTATTAAACAATTGCTGGGTTTAATCCCGGAGTGATTTTTCAACAGTGGGAGGATAATAATTTTTGAGTATTATATACGCTAGGCTTCTGGCCCTAGTTATTCAGACTTGCAGATCCATGAATGCCTACAAAAGTATTACCCTAAGTAGTGGCTTGTAGCATCAGACCCTTCAACCGGTGAAATTTCTAGGCTTTTTAAGGAAAGAATGACTCTGTTTAAAAGTGTCTGGTAATCTTATTGATGTTTAGTAAGTACTCAGTGATCAATAAATGCTCTGATATTAGGGATTTAGGAATACTGCCAAGATATCTTAAGAGCAGCTTTTATTTTTGTGTTACATTTTCTTTTTTAGATAAGCTCTGCCAACATGATTTGTTCTTTGGAAAAGAGCTTTATGCCAAAATTCTTCCAAGCTCATCTTGCATGCTTGATAGTCCTTTCATGCTTGTAACAGAAAGAAGTATTGAGAAGATTGAGTATACTTTTGACAGACAAATCAAACTCAGTGTGATTAAAAACTTCCACGTTCATAGATTTCAGTAATGTCTCTATTGTTTTTATATTTGTATGTATGAAGCATCACATTGGCCAGATCACAGAGAATGGCTGAGGTTGGAAGGGACCTCTGGAGGTCATCTGCTCAAGCAGGGCCACCTAGAGCAAGCTGGCCAGGACCATGTCCGGATGGCTTTTGAAGATCTCAACTGTATGGTTGAAATTCCAAATGCAAGTTTAGTATACTTTAAGGATAGGACCACATGTTAATGCCCATTCTTATAACTGTGGGTAAATTGTATGAACATTCGTATACTGGCTTTATTATGATTCGTCCATTTCTGGGAGGTGGTAGTGAAGGGCTAGGCATTACAGCCTGATGTAGGAATGATGTCACTGAATTTACTCGCCCTGAACCCAAGTGCCAAGTTCCCAGTTACTCAAGAATATTCCTGAAAGAGGGCAATGTGAACACAGGATGGGGACCATATATGGAATGCACTGTCTTTTCACACCGAAAGTTCTCTCAAACCTTAGAACTGAAACAAAACACTACTTCCTGCATGGTACTGTGGAGCAGAATCTCTTTATCTCCAGGAAGTAAAAACCTCCATGTTGCTGGAATAACTTGACATCTAAAACAGACACTAAAAACGGAAGCAGTGCTGTCCAGAATACTCTCATAAAAGCAGCAGTCCTTTTCAGTGATGAGGAATTGGAGTTTGGGCTCAGGTGCTAGTCATGAAGGTTGTGTAATTGTGGTACCACCCAAGCAGAGATTACTTCTGCTCCCCATCGAGAAAGTTTGAGCTTTTGCCTCCTTGGACATCTACAAGCAATCACAATTAGTTACTACTGAAGTCCTTCATATATCTGGTATTTTGATATGTGTAGAGGCAACCACAAGAGGGCAATAGTTGTTACCCTTGACAGTGGGCTTCAGACCACCCTGGAGTAAGAGTTCTTTCTGGACACCTTACTGTAGTAGTCTCCAGGCCCTTCTCATACACCTTCACCTTGCTTGGAGCATTGTACTTGGTCTCATGAGCCTACAGTTGATCCTCATAACTCCTGTTTGGCTGAAAGATGCGTCTGGATTTTTTAAATGGTCTGCTCAGTTCTGCATCTGTTTTCTGAACTTCCTGGATGTACGAGCTGGGACCCATGCCGAGGCACTGCAACCCATGCATGGTGTTGCCTGTTGGCTTGGCTGTCCGCTAGCAGACAGACAGACTGCAGTGCATCGAGGGGAGCTTTCTGGCAGAGTGGGAAGCTTTTCCTAGAAAGCCGTGTGTCTCTTAATGCTGCAGGATTATTTCTGTGGGCACTCTAGCACAGACTAATGCTAACCTAAGTTGAATTTTAGGATGAAAGACTGCATTTGAATGTACGTCTCTGAAGTTTCATTCGCTTTCAAAGTCTATCTTCCAGCAGTGCCAGTATATTCTTCTTTTGATCTAGTTTTGTCTTACAGTCTGAAGTTTTTCCTTGAAAGTCATCTGCACACTTCATATATATGAGGGATCTGAACTGATTTATGCTTGATCTTGTAGCCTTCCCCTAGAAACTGCTGTTAGACAGAATGTGTCATTCGTTAGTTTGCTTTTGAGACAGACTTTCTCATGATCACTGCGTTAAAGCAAGACATTACCCTGTTCCGAGTTCTCATGGGAATACCTCTTCACATAACTTAGTGAAAACGTGACATTGAGCTCCTGAACCTAAATTCAGCCATAAGATGCCCTGTTAGCTTTTTTTTTTTTCTCTTGAGGCTGTTCTTGGTGTCTAGAACAAAAGTCTGCACCAGGAATGTGAGGCTAATTGAAGAGTCTTGCTCTACTAGGAAGCTTTTTTGGATACCTGCCCATCGCTTTGTGACCGTGTTCATCCTACCAGAGTCAAGCAGTCTCACTGCAGAGACAACCCCTGAGTTTATTTCTACGTACTGAAATCTGGGCAGCTGCAATACAGGAAAAGCCACTTGGTGCTTGGATCTGACTTCTTTGCCATGACAACAGCTGTAGAGTGCCGATAAATTCACTCGGTATTCTACTCAGGATGGAGTAAATCTACTGCCAAGGTGGTGTATGCTATTTGGCTTTGTATGCACAGCCTCTTAAAAGTACTAGAGGGTAGGTCACTGATGTTTCTGGGTTGCAGGGCAGACCTCTTTCTGGAAGCTTTGCATACCAGTGAGTAAATTCACAGTACCTTTAGCCATTAGTTTCTCTGAACTTTGAAACAGATGAGTGAAATGCAGCTGTCCATCTTTTAGGACAGGGATGTTCAGGATGCATTTGATCTTTTCCTGGTGTGCTCAGAGTGAGACTTGTTTGGGATCCCCAGCAACAGTAGGTCAAGCAATCATTCTCTTTATATCCCCCTTTTGCTAGGTATTATGCCAATATTATTTCCTTTGAATGCTATTCACTGTTCTTCCTTGAGTAGCAAGTAGGCGGTTACAAGATTCAAACGCAAGGCTGACGCTGACGGGTCTGCAGAGACCTGACTGGTAGGCAGTGGGGCTCCTTTGGATTAGTGGGAGCAGGAACAGTCTGTACATACAGAAAATCTTCCCTTTTCAGGCTTGCATGTGCCCTCTGCAGCCTGGTTGTTAGCACATGCTCGTCTTTCCTTGTCTGAGGGTTATCAGTGCATTTGTATTTGTGGAAAAACTATATAATAAAGCTACAATTAGGCAGTTACTTTCTCATAAAGTGTATTGACTTCAGTTTTCTGTTCTTTTGTCTTTTTCTACTACCCGTATCGCTGAATATTTTAAAGATGTTTTTACAAACATACAGCTGCATGTACACACCTCTTTAGTTTTAATTTTTCAGTTGCTTCATGAATTTGATTGTTCCACTTTGAGAAACTGATTGGCTGTGTGTCTTTTTTAGGGCAGAAGATACCTCTATGCTGGTTCAAATTCTGGTGTGGTTCAGTCTCCTGTGGCATTCTGTGACAAGTACACCACTTGCGTTGACTGTATTTTAGCAAGGGATCCTTACTGTGCTTGGAAACCCCTTGAAGCCTCCTGCGTTGATATTTTTAAAGAAGGTGCAATTGAAAGGTAATGGCAGCCTTTGATTACCTTACAGTTGCAATCAGTATTGTATCAGTCTTGCCCCTTACCAATAATTGGGATTTTTTTTAACTGAATGTTTTCAAATGCAGGGTTTTTCCTGTCCATTAACTGCATCTATCAAAAATGTCTGCTTGTGCTATAAAATAAATTTTACTTTACATGAAAAATAAGGAAATAAGATTTGAATTTGTAATATTTGCGCTGTATTTTACAGGAATTGGATTCAGAACATAGGTGGAGATGCATCTTCTTGTTCTGGTGAGTTACAGTCTTTGAAGAGCTATTTCATGTATCTAGGTGGAATAGTGACAGTGTTGTGTTTGGTTCAGCTTGGTTTCTGTGATTATCTGGACTTCCATTCATATTTTAATAGGTATGAAATTCTGCTTTTTAATATTTGAGCATCTGTACAGCCTTCATGTTGTCTTAAAATGTCTGTATTTGTATACATTTCAGTGTGCAGTGCACAAACCTCTGAAATGATCTGGGGCACCTCAACAACGCCTTGTGAATGAAAGCACTATTTACCCTAAGTATCTCTAGTAGAGAGGCCTCTGTCTCTGTGATATAACAGCATTTGACATTCTACTGTGAGCCTCGATAAGTGCTTGGCTGTTGCTGCTGGATCAGATGAAATGATCCTGAAAAAAGCTGGTTTTATGATGATAGGGGAGGGGGGCTCAGAACATCATACAGAGCAGCTGAAGTTCCCTCCAGTGTGCTTTAAGGCAAGTAACTACAGGTCCTTTCTTTGTAGTGTGTTGCTGACATCAGATCATGATCTTAAAGAAGACTAGCGTTACAGAAGATTTGTACTGCGGTAGACAGTACTTTGCTTTACTCTGTTTTCATTTCTAATCCAAGCATAGCAAGGACTGCCATGAGAGTTTTGCATGTTAGTTACATCATTGTGGACATACAATAGCTGCTGATGCTTTCAGAAGAAAGTTTGAGTACCAGCACTTTGTAAAATTTCTTCTTGGATATTTTGTAGTTGCTGATCTACTTTAAAATGCACTAATTGCTTTTAAAGTGATATCAAGCTCAGCATCTTGTTTCAAACAATGACTTGTCTTAGAGGCACACTCAGTTGTGGATCAATCAGGTCTTACCAGCTCCCCAGAAGTGGAGGCTGTTTTGGAGTTGGTGTCTGATCTCATAGTCTTTTTTTGATTCCTGTACACAGTGGTAGTTTAGCATTTCACTGAGACTCTTGCATGCTATTGTCTTGGTCTTGTCAGATAATCTTAACTCTGTAATATTTACCTTTCCCTTAAAACTAGCACAGTCTCATGAAACTGTACAGATTAGACCAAACAGGAATCATTGCTGATACTTTGCACATTTATTTTGATGTTCCAGATAAAGTAAGAGAGAATTCCCTACAGCATACATTCAAGCATGGGAGCACAGCAGAGCTCAAGTGTTCTCAAAAGTCCAATCTGGCACAGGTAGTTTGGAAGTTCAAAGATGACGTACTGAGAGTGGAGAGCCCCAAATACCGTCTGCTGGAAAAGGCACTGCTCATCTTCAATTTATCAGAAGGAGACAGTGGTGTTTACCAGTGTTTGTCAGAAGAAAAAGTGAAGAATAAGAAATTCTCTCAAGTGTTGGCTAAGCATGTTTTGGAACTGAAAAAAGTCCAGCATACTACAGCGGGCCCGACGGTGGCAGCTGCACCAACAGAAGGTAATAGTGATGTACGGAAAGTGTCAGCTGTATCATCCGAGGGGTCTACCGCTCAAACCTCAACCACTCAGATCATACCAGTAACGACAGCAAGGATAACAAAACCTATTGGCCCTGTCCTCACAAGCGCAGCCTCCAACACAGAGCTCTTCAATTCAATTCCTGACGCAGTCCCAGAAAAGACGATGTTCCTGAAGTCAAACGATAACTTTCTGTTGATGTTCCTATTCCTCTTCTTTTTTATTCTCTTCTTGTGCCTGCTCTCCTACAACTGTTACAAAGGGTATTTGCCAGGCCAGTGCTTGAAATTTCGGTCGGTCATGCTGCTTGGTAAGAAAAAAACAAAGTCAGATTTTTCTGATTGCGAGCAAAGCGTGAAGGAGACCCTGGTGGAGCAAGGCAGCGTCAGCCACCAGAGCGGGGAGCAGCCGAAGCCAGCGCACGACACCGGCTACGAGACGGAGCCGGACTGCGGGAACGGCCAGCTTCAGCCCGGGGATGCGCTGGCGCCCAGGGAGGCCAAGGACAAGCCTTTCGACGTGAAGTGCGAGCTCAAGTACGCCGACTCGGACGTGGAGGGAGACTGAAGGGCGCGATCTTCGGTTTCAGTGGTGGAAATCCAATGCGGTACTACGGCTAGCATTGAACACCGAGAGCGTGGTTGTGACCGCTGAGCCATCGTGGGCTTTACGCGCTTCTGCTATACAGCAAGCCAATTCGCATTCAGATCTCACCAGATACAGAAGCGGTGTTCTTGTCTGCAGACCATAGCATCTTGTATTGTACTGTCATTTTTTTTTTTTTAAATGGCCAGTTTCAGATCCCCATTTGTTTATTCCCAGTTTTTCCCCCCAGCCCTGAGCACTTCACTCTGGTGAACCGTTGCCCACTCCTTTTTTGGCCCTTTTCTTCCATAGGATAAAAGTAACTAATTCAGTTGGCTTTAAAAAGTACTTCAGTCTGCACATCTTTTAGCTGCCATTAAAAAAAGTTCTAGTTTCATTTGAATTCCAAATTGGAAATTAAGTTTAGTTTATCAGATTGGTAAATTATAGACTTTTGTCCAGATTGGGACATTTTTTTCTTTGCTTCTAGTGATTATTTTTAGTTTTATGTTTTGTGTTTAGGCACGATAGGTCTCTTTAGTTTGTTAAAGTTAATTTTTTTAACTGCCTTTTAAATATCTTAGATTTTAAGGTACATGGGGATATAGTTGGCTTGATTTGTGTAAGACTCTCAGGGATAATCTTGTTTAAAGGCTTTTTTCCTTGCTGCTTTTTAGAAATCTAGGTACAACAATATTGGTACAAAACATGTGGACTGGAGTAAGAGGGAGGAGGAAGAAAATGATAGATTTAAGAATGCTTTTTTTTTTTTCTTCTTTAACCAGCAAGCTGGACACATTCTTTTCTTTTTTTCTGTACAAAACTGGATGTCTTCATTTTCTTTTGTTTATTTTTTTAATGAAACAGTACAGGCAAGCAGCTGTTAGTTAGCAGTGACACTGAGAGAGGTTTTTTGCACTGTGGAAGCAAAACGGGAATTGAGAAGAGTTCCCTACAATAACTCAGCTTGTGACTTGCTGGAATGGACTGTTAGGATACAGCCTGATGAGGAAACATTGGGGATTTTTTTCTTCTTTTTCAGATTCAGAAATAACTCAACTTCTTTTTTCGTGACAAATCTTTGCAGCGTCACCCTTTCTGGATGACATCTACCAATCTCCTATGCAACTGGAGACTGAAACTGGAGCTGCTCAAACAATCAGCCATTTGAACTGTTTATGTGAATCATGCCTGCAAAAGTGAAAATGTGCATTTGTTCTAAGCCTGGTTCACAACAGCACTGTTTGTAAAAGCATTTTGTGCGGTACAGTCCTGAAGAGTTGTTCCTCTCACTGCATATTTCTGTAAATATTGCTAGAAGTAGAGTACGTTTTAACAGTAAATAGCAGTATGCCTGGGCTGCTTTTCTATGTTGAACTTTCATGCAAACTTAATTTAGACCATCTTAGTGTAAACAGTTTATATTTGATAAGATTCAGTTTGGTTTTATTTTTCTATTTTAATTATGTACATATAACAGAATAAATATTAAAATAAATTGTATTACACCTTGACTTTTATGAAAGTTGACATAATGACACTCCTTTCCATACTGCAAGTACTAATGTTCTTTGTGGTTTCCTTTAAGGGGAAAAAATGAAAACTTTTTCCAGTAGTTTAGAGTAGATTCTCTTCTCAGCTTTAGTTAAATGGGTTATAACCTTGTGGGGGATTGGAAGGATGGAAAAAGACATGTGGGTGAAGGAGGAAAGCATTCTTTTCTAGTGCTCTAGGGACACTTCCTTTTATTACCCTTCTAAAATTCATTTGTCTTTTTGCATTATTTCTTCAATGTGTGATGTATTTCTTGCAACTTTTTTCCTTAGTACCCTCTTTTTTTTTCTTTTCTGTCCTCTTCTGTCGCACAGCCTCATCTCCTATACCTTTCCCTCCTACTGGTACCTCCTTTTTGTCCTGTGTGGGAAGTGATTCACCTCCTTCACCCACCAGTACCCAGCCTGATGTTTGGTCTAGCACAGACCCTGTAAAGGTCATGTTGTTGCCACCTTTCCTAAGTGACCAGGCACAGCATGTTAGTGTCCGGGGACCTTTCCACCTCTTCTGCCAAGCCACAGGTAAGTTGGAGGACCCCTGCGTCAACTAGTATTTTCTGCATTAAAGGTTTAGAGATGTGACCATGTAATGCATATGCTCTTTTTTTGGTGTTTAAAAAAAAAAAAAAAGGGAAAAGAAAAAGGACTATTTCAGGCAGTGTTGTGAACATGCTTTTACCAAAAGTCAGGCATTGCAAATTGAGTCCTGCAAAATACAGGCTCTGATTTAGTAGCCTACTTAAGTATGTTAATAGTCAATTGACTTTAGTAGGCTCACTTGCATGCTGAATGAGCCTGCTGAATCGTGATTGCATATGGATGTTTAGAAGGTAAATATTTTCACTGTTAGGATGTATACAATTAAAAAAATACAATTCTGTTGGATATGAATTTTGCTTATTGTTTTGGACCTGGTCAGTTACTGCTTTTTATTCTTACTTATTTCACACAGTAAAGTACTTACGGTAACAATAATTTCCATTTTATGGGAATATATTGTCTGTGGTGTACAGGAGAAAGTCAAAGCTATTTTTTTCTGTAGAAATTCAACATTTGTCTTTCAGCTTTTGTCTGGACAGTAGTTGCCTGTTTAAGTGAGATTTAATGAGTCTAGACAGGTCTTAAAATGTAACTTTATTCCTCAAAAGAAAAAAAAAAGCATTGTTTCATACTGGTCTGTCTGTGATTGTTAAAATGTTATATGGAATCAGATCAAAATGCATCAATCTTTATTAAAGTAGGTCTTATCAAAGACATGATTTGTATTTTCGTGGCTAGAAAGAACAACAGTGGGATCAGGGTTTTTGCAATAATTTGTTCACTGCTGCTGAAGACACTTAAGCCTTTTATTGCTCAACATGAAAAAAATGGAATAATAGCATAAATAGTGCAAAGGATATAAGCAGTTTGATAATTGTACTACAGATGTGGAGTTTATTTTAAAATTACTTTAACATGTCTGTTTTAACACAATATTCCTGGCCTGCTTTTAAAAACACATCAGTAATTGCCTTGGCAGTGAACTTGATAAGGAAGCAGCAGTGTCCTAAAGTCACCCTGTGGAACTCAGTACTGCGGGAGGTAGGGCAGGCAGTGGCAGGAGGTGTAAGGAGAATCTGTCATCTGAAAGTGGCGTGGTGGCACGGGGTGTGGCAAAAGCAGCCGGCGGCGGACGCGCTTCCACCTCCTCTCAGAAAGCAACGAGTGACTTTGTCTGATGGATGGGGGTTCCCTTCTCTTTGGGAAACCAACATACATGACATCCCTCCTGTACCCAGAATTACAGCGTTATTCCCTTGGTTTTAACAAACAGACAACAAGCAGAAACCAGCATACTAAACTGATGTTGGCCTGCTGTGTCCTTCTGGGACCTGCGTGTCAGGATGTACAAATTTATCTGGGGCTGGGGGCTAAGCAAATGCTTCTACCAGGAAGAGCTCTCCTTGGATTTATTCACATTCCTTCACTGATTGTTGATATTTCTTTATATAAACATAGCTGTAATGGAACTTTTTTTCCCTCAGCAATGAATATAAGGTAAAACATGTTTGCAAGGAACAGAAGGGTAAAATGGGACTGGCAGAGAGTGAAGTGTTGTACTTGGCTTTCTGAATAAAGGATATGGTATAGGCAGTCCCTCTGTGATGGATTACAGATACAGATTGCCACATCACCCAGTCAAACCGAACCTGATTTTTAATTAAGTTTTTAGTGTTATTTTCATGAGAATTACTGAACTTTTTTTTTTTTTTTTTTTAATTACAAATGTCTGCTTCAAGCTGTCTGGAAACTTGTCAGGAGTTGGTGAGTTCTCTTACTCATCTCTCATTCATCCCACATGTTTTAACCTGAAATCTTTCCTAAGGATAACACTTGACTACCTTGTAAGTGGCCCATTTCAACAACATTAGGTTAAAGTGGATACAGCACAAACTGCCACTTGGGACATTTTGTTGTTTTTCCTGGAAAATCGGTTTTTCAAGAATGTAGTACTCCTGCCCTCCATGACAAGACAGGAATATATCTCTGTTAACAAGTTGACTCCCAGTTTCTCTTTCTGCTCCCCCGAAGAGTCCATGTCTTCATATTTCCTCAAAAAGCTGTTGGCCAGATACATGCTGGCAAATATTAGGTTTCCTATATACTTTCTTCAGTACAACTTCCCTCTGCCATTACAGACGTTTTAAACCCTTAAAAGGCATTTCAGGCTGGCTTCAAACACACTGAACAAAATACTACACCATCTGGTGCAGGGGAGAGGCAGTGAGCTGACGCTGCATGCACCTGTGTGCATTTCTCTAGCATGCTCTGTTGAATTTAGGTATAGTAGGAACTGGCTGTTTTAGTAGTTTTGGTTCCGCTTAAAGATGTTTTAAGCAGAAACAGTGACACGACCACCACCCCCAGCTGTACAGTATTGTATTCTTGACCGTATCATCATAGATGAGTGACATCCTAGAATATTCTGAGTATGCTGAGCAACAACTTAAATACACTCGCGGATAATTGGGGTGCAAAACATTATGCTTCATTCTTGTATTTCTGGCCTGCAGATACACTCTGCCAGTTTCCGTGCTGTCAAGAAGTCCAAACTCTTGCCTTAGTTTGTCTGAAGCTGGAGGTTTTCTGTAACTGTTCCTTAACTTTTTGGTCTCGTTAAAATAACCCTGGGAGTATGGAGATAGACGTTCTGCAAAATCAGCAACATAGTTTAAAGGAGTTGTTAATTCATAGAGGTACGAGATGGGTACGTGATAAACGCCCACGTACTACAGTGGCTGTTCCCTGTGGTTACATTATTTTAAAGGCAGTGCAGGAAAGCTTCTTCCCACATCAGTGCAGGAAAAGATCCATAACTCGCAAGAATCAGAATCACGAGTGATTCATTAAAGTTCTTCTCCTTCAGTGAAGCTTGAAGTTGCACCAAAAGGTGTGCAGGAGAGCAGGGAAAACAGGCTATGCTGCACTTCAAGGGCACGGCTGCAGCCTGGCTTGGACTCCAGACAAAGCATCCACAGAGCGAGTCCAACCCAGAGCTTGCCCAAGGCTGTGTCCGGATGCCTGCGCTGTGGCTTTACTGAGATCGCCCAGCGCTAAGGAGAGGCAGGGCTCTGCCAGAGGCTTGCTTACCCTTGGAAATGAGCGAGCTCCCGGAGTTGCTCCTGTGTGAGGTTCGCAGACGACCTGCATCACCTGGGGCGCGCCGGGCTGGTCAGTTTGGCTGGCCTGCACCTGGCACCTTTGCCTCTAGCAGAGGGGCTCTTCGAGAGGCGCAGCGCCCGGAGCAGAACGAGCCGGCTGAGAGCCGCTTGTGCGAGGCAACAAAACGTTCGGGACTACAAGTTACAGCATCTGAATTGCAGCGTGTCACTGTCTTGCAATTGAGTTGGGACTTTGTTGACATCGCTGCCTTGTTCCATTCTTAAAAGAATGTAGATATCAAAAAGAAGTTTTCCATGGGCTTAAACTTGTATTTCATAACCGCTTGTAGTTTTCCATCCGTGTTTTTTGTTGTTTTAACTGCTGGGCAGTTAAAATACCCAGGGCATCCCCTCTTTCAAACTTCTTTTTTGGAACTTGAAGATGCTACTGTGTTTAAGCTGTGTTGAGCTGTTCCACTCATAGCCTAGAGAAAAAAAGCTTTGCATCTCCCAGGACAATCCACTACATAAATACTTTAAAACTGTCTAAAACATTTAGATGATTTTTATGCAGTATGTTTTGAGTTTTACATGGTGATGCTTTGTTGAAGCAATATCCTTGACTTTAATCTGCATGGTTACTTGTTAGTCCGTGTTTGGTTTATCCTCATATGGGAATGTTAAATCAGTACCTGGTTGAGCAGTTCTATATCTCACTTTATGAATTAGCTTCTCTGCAAACCTCCGGTGTTTTATTGCCTGCTGCCTGCCTACAACTCAGTTTCAGCACCCGTGGCTACAGTTATCTGATAGTGAGTGTTAATTTGTCATTTTGTGGTTTTGTACCATTTCTTTCAATGATTTCTGCACTGACTGAACATTCATTACCTAAAGCTGTCTTAGTATGATAAAACCATTCCTTTGTGCAGATCTGTGATGTGTCACATTATTATTTAAATTGCATCTAGAAGATAACTTCAAAAGTTAGATTGCTCCTATAATGTATTAACAGAAAAGGACTTAGAAGTCATCGCTTAAGGTTATAGACTCAGTTGAATACTGCAGACACATTTTGAATAAAAATCAGACACTAAAAGTATCCTTGTTACTCTAGATTGCAGTATCTTAGAATCCCAGAATCCTAGAAAGGTTTGGGTTGGAAGGGACCTTAAAGATCACCTGGTTCCAACCCCCCTGCCACAGGCAGGGACACCTCCCACTAGACCAGGTTGCCCAAAGCCCCATCCAGCCTGGCCTTGAACACGTCCAGGGATGGGGCATCCACAGCTTCTCTGGGCAACCTGTTCCAGTGCCTCACCACCCTCACAGTGAAGAATTTCCTCCTAATGTCTAGTCTAAATCTGCCCTGTTTTAGTTTAAAGCCATTGCCCCTTGTCCTCTCACTACATTCCCTGACAAAGAGTCCCTCTCCAGCTTTCCTGTAGCCCCCCTTTAAGTATGGGAGGGCTGTCATTACCTCGCCAGAACGCTGGCAGTTCCTGTTTCAGAGGTCAGGGTCTGCTGTGGCCCTCCCACATCTAACTGCACAGATAAACAACAAAAACCTTTCCCAGTGTTGGTGTTGCCCTGGCTCTCATGGCTCCTCCTTAGAGACAGCTGCAAGCCAACTGAGAATTAATTTCTGTAAGGACTATGACATGGATGCAGCTTTCTTAAATTCTGGCATCAGCAGCTGATTTGACATTACACACAAATTTATTTTTCTATGCACTTTTATATGTAAAGGCTATGGATGGCCAAGCTAATGAATATGTGGAATTATATGCAAGAAAGACATTTCTTTATTTTTTTAACGTGCTTTCTTTCAAGGACTAGAGTAAGCTCGATGTATGCATAATTTAAGCATAAGGCACCTCAAGATAAAGGAGAGGAACAAGGGGAAGAAATAAAACCAAGAGTATGTCATTAATTCCTCTTCAAAAGATTTCCTTCCTTTTTTTTTTCTGCTGAATTGAATGCTACCTTGTACATCTGACTATTTGTCCAGGTTTTTCCTGTGCAATGAATAATCAGGTGCACTTGGAGAATCTCTTCTTACATGACTTTTGATAATTTTATAAATACTTAGAACATAAGAGACATTAAAATCTCTTTTTCCCCATGAGGAAATGAGCCTGTTAGTACTAGTAATTGTAGTCTGCAAATAATTATTACTGTTGTAATGTGCTTAAAGCTTAAAACACTTGAAACTGCATTCATGTTGTAGGCTATCCCATATGACTGAAATACCAGTGAAATCTGTGAGCAAGTGTTCTTGTATAATCATTGCTAAATTTTATCAGCTGCATCATCTGTCAGCAGAGGACTTAGGTAAATTAAGCCTACTGAGTCTTCAAACACCTGAAATTGCACTGTTCTAAAAGTTTGAGATTAGTATCTGCACAGTTTGAATAAGCCACTCTTCTGAGTTTGCCTGGTTTCCTGAAACTAAGGAAAACAGCTGGTATCTTCTAGTTTGGGTGAAAACCCTGCAAAGGAGAACTTGTGGGAAGGAGCGGCCTTGCTGCTTGGTTGCATCGCTCAGCTGAGCTCTGGAACTGGGGCTGCAGTGGGCTTTTTGCGGAGATGTGCTGATGTGATCACAGGGAAAGGCAGCACTCGCCTTTGTATTGAGTGTACACGTGATGACTGGGAAGCTACAACAGTTTCAGGAAAAGATGTGTTCTGGAATCCGTGACAGCTTTTATGGTACGACTAGCTGTACGTAAAAGATGAAGTTTGCTTCACGTTTGAGTTTGCTCCACTTTTGGGATCCAAATATAATCTCTAAATGCCCCTCAGCACGTCTCCTGAAAATCTCAGGAGATTCACTTTGCTGCATATTTGCTCCTTTATACCATTTGCTTATGAGATTTTATTTGACCTCCTAGCTTAGCCTTTGTTTTGTAATTCAAGATGACTACTGATGCCCAGCATGCAGCTGTGATTCAGTAACACCTCAGCCCAGAGGGGCACTGCAGCAGGAACTCCTGAAGCCTTACCCCGGTAGAGAAGCTGGATTTCCCAGCCCTGTCTGGACGGGGGTCGGGGTCCCTGGCAGGCAGCGCTGCCTTCCACGTGCTCTTCCTTGGGACATCTCCTTACCCACACTGGCCCCGTTTGCAAACGGACTTCCTCTCCACGTTGCTCCCTTGGAGAGCTACAACCTGTAGACTTTTAATAATTAATCCCTCAGTGTGATGGCTGATTAGCTGGGTACTGATTTGGAACATAGCTGTTGCCTTTTTTTTTTTTTTTTAACTATTTCAGCAGAAATTACTTACCAGAGCTGCTTCAACATGCCATGTGCGTTGTGCCCTCAGTAGAGATGAGTATCTCATTTTCTTCTCTTCCAGTCATTGCTTTGCTACGTCTGTCCAGAAAACAGTGGAGCGAATTCAATAGTTTGTATTCCCTGGAGAGGAGGAGTGATTTCTGGAGAGCATTTTGCTCCCTAAAATATTCTAATTTTTTTTCACTTTCTTTTACAACTTAACGTAGTAGCCTTGTTAGCTGATGGGGGCACAGGGACAGGGCAGGCTGGGGGCGAAAATAAGCAAACTCGAACTGGAAACTCTACACTTCTTTTGTGCCAGTCCCCAGTTCTAGCTTCGCTTAATTATTCTTTACAGGCAATTATCTGGGTTCCAATTGCAAAACCTTGCTTTGGACCCACTCAGAGAATATCTAAACAACTGGCCATCATGCTGGGAAGCACGGACAGTTACGCATTGCATTTCCACCTTATAGACAAGTCGGCCATTTCCCCAGTCTGCTTTTAAACTTCTTTCTGAGCAGGCAGATGCTGTGTCCTACTTTCATCGGTATGCATTGTGCATTGCCTCCTCTGGTGACTGGCTACTTTGTCTTGCATTAATGTGGTTCACGTTTCACGCGGAGCCCTTCCTGCTTTTAATCTGCTTAGATAAGGCTGCATCAACTTGCGATGCTGCTGTTACACAAATGTACTAGGAATTTAACAAAAGCACCAGATTTTTGAAGGAGTAGGTATGTTATGGTTCTTCAGACTGATTTATTTGCTGTTTGAAGTAATATTCTTTGTTGGCTTCTTAGAGATCTGTTTTCCTTGCTTTTTAACTGATTTTCTTTTTAATTGCTGTTTAGCTGTTTTCACTTCTAGAATGATAATGGACTGACCCTCATTAAAAAAAATAAAAAAAAAATAAAAATTAACCCAGTTATCTGAAATACAGACTAAAATACAAGGACTTACCTGCTACACTAGTTTCAGAAAACTGCAGAGATGCTTGTCTCAATTTAGTGATTCTTTGTTTTTCCCTTCTCCCTGCTTCCAATCTCCAACCCTTCACTGCAAATGCTTGCTCCATTTGTTATTTTGCTAGTTTGTCAGCATCAGTGACTCTGATTCCTCCAACTCATGAAATGCTGGCCAGCCTCATATCTCAGCTTCCATTCACTTACTGGGTAGTGCTGATGGTTGTTTTCCATATTAATGACTAAGGGCCAAGTAACCTTTTCCTGTGCTTTGATCTCTGATTTAAAATAATCTTTCTGCACTCAGATTATAGTGTCTTTTCAAAACTTAATCCCTGCTTTCAATGAGAGCTTCCTATATGATCTTGGTATTCTGAAAATCTGGGATGATTAGTTCAGTAGCATTCAGTACAAGCCAAAGCTGCAAGCTAGATATCCAGTGTTAAATGCAGATACTTTTTTTTTTTTTTTTATCTGGTGCTTGTTGTGAACTTCGCAAAAGTTTTGTTGAGTATTGGGGAATAAAGGAGAGTTGTTTTTTTTCCAAACCTTAACTTCCCGTCACTGAGGATAGCCTCCGGTAGTAACGCTGTGTCTAGATTATAGGCATTTGTGAAAAAAAAGACTTCTATTACCCTGCTGGAATTTCTCTGTGGGATACCTGTCAGCTGTCTTCACTGGGTTTCTATTCCCTGTCAGCCTTCAGAGATCAGTTTAGCTGGGGGGGAGCTTTAAGAGGTGTAGGCTTTCTGACGGTGTTGTTTGACCCAGTGCACCTCCCTCTATATTGAAATGTTCCTCTGAGTAATTTTGGGGGAAGCTTCGTTTTACTGTTACCCTTTTATCTTCTGGAACTGAATAAAAGTGAGGAAAAATAGTGTGTTAATCCAACAGCAAGGTGTAGCACAAGGTGTGGTAACTTCCTGAGCGTTTTACTGCACAGCCTCACCAGGTCGCTTCCGAAATGTCTGCGCAGCCCCACGGGTTCCAGCAGCGGGAAGGGGATCGGCCGCTGTTCCCTCCTACCCCCACGCCAGCCCTATGGCAGTGAGCCCTACTTAATCCATAATCTCTTCCTCTTAAATTAGTATCTCCAAGCTGTCTTGAAAGCCATATGTCTATTAGGATTTGATGCGTATACGGCAAATGCTCGATTTGGTACGGCTTTGTGGGGCCCATCAGCATGCTGTTCTGAGCCTGTAGCTGTATCCTTCAGTTCTTTACATCTGGATTTACCAACCAATTTTAAGCTAAAATGGAATTTAAACCAACGCTTTAGTGAATAAAATTAGAGGGTAGGTAGGAACTTAGTCTACAAGCAGCCAAAATGGTTTAAGTTTTTAACACCACCTACAGCTGCTGGAGTTCTTCCCGCAGATCTTGAGGCAAAATCACCTGGCTACCAACTACATGGTTTGTGCAAACCCGCCCAGCTCGAAGCAGGTCACAGGACCCATTTTACCCGCAGAAGCCACCTGGGCAGTACCTGAGCTTCCACTACCTGGGCAGCGTCTTAAGACACTTAAGGGAAGTGTCTTAAGGGACACTTCACTCAAAATGCTGACAGCAGAGGTACCGAAAATGAAATCTATATGGAAAAATAACAAATGCTTCCACAAACACTGGAAATTATTAAGAGCTTATGCAGAGAAAGGGGGTAGCTCAGACAGTGCATCAGGTTTTTTTTATTATTATTTTGTTGTATAAATGTTAACCTTCTTCCTTCTAAAACAGTTAAGATGGTAAATTAGTTTATGAATAGTATATTTACTGAGATGAAGCAATGTTTTCAAAGTTAACTGTTTGAAGTATCTTTTATTGTTAAATGTAGCTATTTAAATATCTGGACTGTCTTGGTGTTTAATTCTCTGCTTGAATATTATGTTTTAAAAATATCATTTTCTTAAATCTTTCAAGCATTCTTAAAATGGATGGCAATGTAAGTAGATCAAATATTTTAGCAATTAATATTTTAAAGTTTGCACTAGATGCGTATTTCACTTGTATTATAGCAACAATAGCAAATGTTCATATTCATTTATTTTACCTTCAAAAGATAGTTCTCTGTTACATCTTCCAGTCTGAATTTATCTCACCCCAGAGCTGTAGCAAATCTGAATTTAACAAATCTGACTTTGAGTTTTTGCGGATGAAACTGTTTCAGAGTGTATTTTTCTGTATCAAAAGGAAAAGAAAATCAAAGTAGGGAAAGCAATAGCACAGCACCTGAGAATCAGGACTGAACTGCAGTGAAACGCAAAGATCGGTAAAAACCGTGACTAGTGCTCGAATGTAGATTTTGCTGCTGAGGACCTCCGGTGCTGACTGCACAGAAAACAAAGGTAGGGTAAAATTGCCCAGTTGCAACTTCTTAAGGGGCTGACCTAAAGCAACACGGGCTGCAAAATTTCCCATATTATGAAATTGTTGGATTTTACTCTTTCGGAGAAATGTGTGTCTACAGTGAGCTTTTGGCAGCATTTCCAGAACACCTGTGATGTTTAACACCGGAAAACAGAGCGGGTTCTTTGGTGTGAATAGTAACACAAAACACTTGAATTACATTTAGAGAAGTGTCCTGCGCTGAGTGTGCCACTTCCTTGCATGGCCCTAAAACAGATTTCAAGCTCGTGGTCTTAGGTAATAAATAGCTCTATTGTCATGCCTTAGGGCTTGAATTACCGCTAATAAAACTCACGAGCTTGTTGTTTTACTCAAGCACCTGGCTTTTGGCTTTACAATGCCAGAGTAATATCTCTTTTACACTTGGGAAACCCATCCTGAGGGTTGTGCCCCAGCACTTACTATTGATCTTTACTGTGGTCAAGTTAGTCTCAACTTCTCCAAGACAGCTTGACTTCAGACTTACTTGTGGCATCTGTTAGCAATTCTAATCCAGAGTGTTCTCTCTACTCTTCAACAGTAGACTCAAAGCCCAGTAACTCAAAGCCTAGCTTTTTATTTCAAGACTTCTGTTTTGGTACTGTGTTTGTATTTCCTTACTATTCTTTCCATTTGTCCAAATACCAACTTCATTAGTATACTGAAGTAATTTGTCCATGGTTCCAATTTCCCACGGTTTTAGCTACCAGTAACCTACCTTCTCTTAATCACAGAAGTAGTTACATCATCTATAAATGACTTTTTTTCCTTTTTTAAAGAAAATTCTTGGCTAAGTGTTTGCAGTTCAGCTTATGCCTGCCCTCTCCATTTTGTCAGAGCTGTCATCAGTCCTTCTCAAGACTGTGCCACCTCCCTCTCCCCCACATATTAGTTTTGTTTCCAAATGATTATGCTAACGAAGTGCACAGATGTAAAGGCTACTTTTTTATTTTTTTTAATTTATTTTTTTAATTTTTTTGTCTGCCTGCATGGTAATCTAAAATTTAACTAGTTTGCAGGACACTGACCAAGATTCAGGTATTTTTTCTAGAGAAAATTTCACATCAATTTGCAATAAAAATTTTTCATAGTAAAAGCTGACTTCTGTAGTAGGTTACCTGTTCTCTCAACACTTACATGCAAAACTCCTGTATTTTCTTTTTACTCCAAGTTTCTTTTTACACCTTCTCTTGCTAGGAAGGCTAGTCTGGATCCTAAGCACCAAGGGAGAAACAGGTATGTTTTAAAAGTCAAAATTACTGCAACGTTCTTAGTTTGGCCCAGATACCTTTCTTTTACATGAAAAGGCTCTGATGTTGCCAAGTACACTTCATCCAACCTTGCTAATTGTCTGGGAACAGCTGTTCTGTCCTCTGGGCTATTGTCAATCTCTGATTTATTCAAATTCTGTCCTCACAGGTTAAGGCGAATAATAGCAACAAAACTAAAAGATTAAATTGCTCTTTGTTCTTGATCCAAGCTGCTTCCAAGTTCTGTCTTGTCTAATTGCCTGTTGTGACTAATGGTTCTACACTTTTCCCAGTTTTGCTTCTTTCATTAGTTCCAGCATCTTTGACACACTGAGCTCTTGAACTTTTTCCCCTCCTGGCCTCTACTTCAGATTTCAGAAGGCATGTCTCAGATGGTTTCAGCTTTGTACCAGACGATAGCTTGAGCAGCACTAGGTAGCATGGCCTAGTTCTTCAGGTACTTCAGGTACATGCAGATCGTGCTGATTCTCATTAGCTGGTCTATCATGTTTGTGGGTCAGTTTCCCCCTGTGTTCCCCCCTTGTGAGAATACAGGCAGAGAAAACTCCTTTCTACATATTTACAACTTTGGCTTGAACCTAAATCATCAATGCTAGAGAATTTCAGCTGAAGGAACCAAAGAAACATTGCAAACATTTTATGCCTTTGAGCTTAATTTTAAGGTCCTAGGCTTTTGTTCTCTTTCCAAAGACTCATCTGTATTTTTTTTTTTTCCAAAGTAAGCTCACTGACATTTTTACAGGTCCAGATGATTCACATTTTGTCTGGAAGAAGAATGGACAGAAGATGAAGGCATGCGTCACTGAGCAATCTCATATGCTGCTTGATGGCAGAGTGCATGTTCTAAGTTGGGTGAAAGATTCAGTATCAGAAAATACAAAATATCAATGTTCATTCATCTCAAAAGTTGGGAACACAACATCAGAAGTGCTCATCAAAGTGGAAGATAAAGGTAGGCTGGTTCTGAATGCATGCCATGTTTGTCCTGACCCTGATTTATAATTATGGCACGCATAAAACATGCATGTGAAGATGGTAACTCTCACTGTATTAGTATCCGCTTCAATTGAGTACGAAAAGGTTTTACAGCCATAAAAGTTGCTTCTTCCACGCTCTCCTATAGGACTAACCTGCAAATTAGCAGTTATGATCTAGAAATTAAACCAAAACTGCTAAACTAATGGACACAAATTGGATGTAAGGTGAATATTAAATATATATAAATACATATATTTTTATATATATATATATATATATATAAATATATAACACTCTGCAAGAACTGTACAGGGTAAAGAAGAAAAAATCTTTAATGCTAAGGAAGTCAAGTCATAAAAAGAAATGCACTCTATACAGCACGTTTAAAAAACAGGTGTTTTATGAATTGCCTGTAGTCATGGGGGGTCAGTTCCTACCTCGCTATTTTGGCACTCACTAGGCTTGAAGTCAGTCAGCTAAACTGAGCACCTGGGCAAGATCTTCATGCACCCTGAGCTGACTAGGGTAAATGGAGCACCATTTGCTTTTGAGAACTTACCCATACCTGCAGAAAATCTGAATAGTCTTTAAAAAGATAGCAGGAGCAATGAAGGTGATACAGAATGGATTTTTTTCTTTGGCAGGGAGAAGGAGAAGGAAAATATTAATTCTTATTTAGCTGGTCAATGTCAAATGTGAATTTGTCGAGAACAGTTAAACTCAGACCTTCTCAGTTAGAGGAAAGCAGAGTAGAAATCATACAAGTTGGCTTGCTATCATCCCAGTTATGCTGAAGTCAGTTTTGGAAGCAAAATGAAGAGACTCTCAGTGAAACAACTGTAAAACAGAGGGAGGCTTCCACTGTGCTCAAAAGCATTATATATTGCCAATAGTATACTGAAAAATAAATAGAAAATATTACATCTGTCTATGCCACCACCACAGCGGTGGGGACTGCAAGAAAAAATGGTTGGTAGACAGGATTAGAACTAAAAATTTATCAAGATGCAGTAAAATAGTCCATCTTAAGTTCTCAAATTTGGAATGGAGAACAAGTCACTATACAACATTACTGAAAAAGTCAGCTGTATCATATCATTCTTCTCCCCAGCCTTTGTCTGATCTAACTCAAACATTCCTGTGCTTCTAAATGGGTTTAAACCTATGGGTAGGTCATATTTGCTAGACCTTGACTAACAGATAAAAGCACTGAATCTGTTCACTCTGGAGGTTTTAAGTTTGCTGCATAGGGGAAGAGGCATGGCCATTTGAACAGAACATATTTCCAAGTAACTTGAGGGAAGGTAGAGCAAAATGAAGGACAAAATGGTGGCTTTTCTTCCTTCTAGCCTGATCCTCCACAGGAAGTAGTGCAGGTGAGTTGATACCAACTTACTCAGTCATTACTTGGTTATGTAATCATCCCATTTACAACTTGCAGGTAGTGCTGGTCAGGATGGATGGACCAAAGAATTTGATGCCTGGAGAACTGCCATCAGTGAACATGACAAGATGATGCAAAACTGGAGGAAGACTTGGGTAAAAATTTTTGGAACAGATATCCCTTACAGGGTTTCCTACGTGTCAGGCTAGTCTCAATTTTATAAATAGCCTATGACACTTCTGCAGCTGAACGGATTTATGTAAAAGTGATCAGTGTTCCCATATCCATTGCCATTCTTGACTCGTTCAACAGTATATTCTGCTTGATCTATCACATACAATTATGTCAGCTTGCTCCAGCAGTCTAACTAACCAAGGTCTAAACCAGTAAGTAGTTCTCATCCTGCCCAAAAGAGTACGTCTGTGTACTGAATACAGTAGATTAATTAGATTGAATCTAGTGACTTTAACTGGGTTGCAGAGACTATTGGACTTCATAAATAATATATATATTTTTTAATCAAAGCTGCCCTTTCTTAAAACAACAACAACAAAAAACCATAACCAAACAAACTCACCTCTCCTTAGCTTTCAGTGTTTTTCTCCAACAGTAAGAGCAAAGATTACTTTAACTTTTGGATATGAACATGTACTTGTTGCATGTGGAACAGTTAGTATAGCTAATCTTTTAACCCCATTTCATTTTAAAGCTACATTCACATATTCTTGTCCTTTTTATCCTTCAGGAGAGCTGCAACAAGAAAACTAGCCTCTCATGTACAAAGGAATGAACAGTCTGGAAAGAGAAATGTATGCAACTTACAAGTGCCCAGTGCTCTTAGTATCATAGCTTTCAAAGAAGTATTCGCAAACGTTAGTGCTGGCATTACAACTGATGTTCAGGAAAATCAGCTGAAGTTTGAAGTGGAACAGGATATCCTTACTGCACCAATGAAAGTGTTTGGCATATGCCCGTGCTACATGAGAGGCCACCTATTCCATGCTGGAACCACCTCTATTGTTCTGATGCTAGTTATTTCAACTTAAGAAAGAATGACAGTGGTCCTAGTATGACTTGTGCAGCTCAAGAAATGTAACATGATCTATTGCCTCTGTTTTGAGTTCACTAAGCAAACCAGTTTATTTTGGGCTTGAGGGTCATGGCACATAAATTACGGATTGATAAATAAGATTTGGATCACATTTATTTAAAGGCACTTCCACTCTCCCATTTGTTTTCTTTTAATGTGTTTACCCTTATACTCTGTTTGCAGTATTTTGAAGAACATTCCTTGCTGGTGTTAGCACGTTTATTTATTTGAACACATTTCCTTTGGTTATAAAGTTTCTATACCAAATAAAGAACTTCTGACTAATGCTCAAAATATAGATAGCTTACAAAGCACTCAAGTTAAAATCTTTAGTTACTGCAAATTATTCTTCCATATTTCAGATAACTATGGTAGCTTTAAATAATTACACAACTGAGTGAATTTTAAGATTACACTTGCATCAAGTTCACTTATTGCTAGTTAACAACTGCAGATTGAAAATGTGTGGACCTACTTATTTCACAGTGAAATTTTTACCGTGCTGCTGTTCAGAGATTTGGCCTTCTGCATCCAATAAACGAAAGACAGACATAACTCAAATTTTCTCTTTTATCTTAATGGTTTTCAAAAATCTGGAAGCAAGTAAGATGTCACCTAAGAATCGTTACAGATAAAGTCCATGGGGACAGCTGCTCCTAGCGATAGAGGAAAGCTTCACACATATCCCAAAGTTATCTACTAACTAGTAAGATTTTATTTAGATGATTAGTTTCACATTGAAGGAAGCATTCTCCTAATTCTGAGACTCCTGAGTGACCCACTTGTTTTCAATACTGAACCACACTGTAGTCATATGCAGGTTGAAAATTCTTATACACAAACCTTTTTCCCTATTCTTCATGTTGACGATCACAAATTAATGCTGACAGACCTCTGACACCAAGGTGCAGTGGGAACTGTTCCTTCATTTTGTTTCTGCTTATGACATCTTTTACTGCTAAGGGACAATTATAGAAAAATTTCTCTTGAATTGCCCCTCCTCTATTTGTTCAACAGATTTGGAGCAGACTTAAGTTTAGTCACGTGTTGCTGAATGGTAATGTAAGACCATTATAAGGCTGACGTTAGAGAATTTTAGAAGAGCATAACTGAGCTTTGCCTTGCCTCTACAAACAAGTACTGCAAGTAGTAAAAAATTGCCAGATTTTGTTTAGCTCTGCTTTGTAAAAAAAACACATCTAACAATTAGTGAACAGAGCTATGACCCCTTATAGTATATTTTTAGCTACATTCTAAGAGCAGAAAATAACTCCACAGAATTTTGAACAACATAATGTTTTCAAAGTCACTTTTCAATTTCTTCTACAATGAGACAAAATAGAAAATATGGGGGAAAAAAAGCTGTTGCTGTGATTTTAAACAACTGGTCCCCATTCCATGCTACCGCGCAGTGACTATAAAAAGCAGTTTAGTAGTTTTAGTTTTAAATGTGTATCAAAGTGGCAGGAATGCTAACAAATCGCAACCTACCTCTGGGTCAAGGATATCTGCTGGCCAAAACCATCTTTCATCAGTGGGATCATTCACCCTCAAATTCCATTTAAGATTTGAATAAGCTAATATACAGAGATGACCATCATAACTAGTAACCAACTATGCTCTTCTGCCTAAGGCTGGTTTACTTCCTCTACCGATGTTCTTCCTCAAAACTGACATGTCAGGTATCCATTAAGTACCCATCAGAAGAGTTTACTTAAGTCATAAATAACATCTCCACCATGCTTTATAGAATCAATATATTGTAATAGATTTTATACATCTTACATTCTACAAAAGTATTTGAATCCTGACATCATTTAAAAAAAAGATTATTGTATCACATCTAACTTTAAGAGGCAGCTACTTCCAAAGTATTGCACTACAATGGTTAAACATGGTGAAGCATTTATAAACGCATTTCAGAGATGCTAGCTGCAGCACATGGCATCTACATTTTTTTTCCAGAACAGCTGACCAGTTACATCTGCATCCTCCAAAGATTTCTTTTAGGCTTGTCCTCTTATGCCTGTGAGCTGCAAACAGAGGTGTTTAAGGTGCTCCACCACACCATTATCAGCACATTTAGTTTTAAAATTTCATATATAAGATATAAATTTTCCCTACCTTAGATACAAACTGAGATTGATTAGAAAACTCTTGCAAAAAACTCTATACACCGACACAACCCTGAAATGAAGGAAATGAGGAGTCTGCCGGCATGGAAAAGGTACAGATAGAGAGGACAGCAGGCTGGCCCATTTTATGTCCTTCAATATCCTTTAACTTCAAAGCAGGACCTGTAGTGAACGGATCTCAGTAGCATCAGAGAGCAGAAACATCATCACTGTTCACTTTATCAACCTTAGAACATTCCCAAACAATGTCTTTTCACTTCATGTATTTCAGACCTTTATAGTCTATACTCTCTCCTTTATACCTGTAGTATGATCCCAGAACAACAAATTATCACAGGGTAAGAACTAACTGGGAACCTTCATCATTATGGCCTTCCTTAATTAGTTTCTAACTAGCTGCCTGCACAGAATTCACTTCTTCCTGACTGGTAGAGAGGGACACTTACGCCAGCCTGCCCACCTGAGCAGGTTTATTAGAAACAAAACAAAAAACATAACAACAACAAAAATCAAAAAAGAGCTGAAGATCTTTAAACAAGAATTAAAAATAAAAAACAAATCCCCTAAGCTCCAAACATCCGTCACGTGGAAACTCTCCCCAAAGTAAACCATCTTACTAACAAATTATTTTGGTATATTGCACTGTTAACAAATCGTAAGTCCATAAAACCATCACTAGTATGCCAAGCCAGTTCAAGTTGTTCTGGGTTAAGACAATTTGTTTGCTATTATCATTTGTTATAGTAATCAGCCAAGTACACAGAACTTAACAGAATTAGGCAATGCCTCATGTACTCCAGTGTGCATTTTGCTTAAGGGGATTCAGAACAGTTTACTTAGCTGACTTCAGATAATAATTTTTTAAATTATTTTTATCTTGCTATGCCATTTTTGTAGCTGGATATTTAATTTTAGATAAAATATTTACAGATCTATAGAAAAAAAATAAAACCTTAAATGCCCAACAGAATTGGATCTGCATTTAGTGATGCTCTTCTGAATTCAGTACCAGCAAGTCAGCAGTTGCACTCTTTTCCAGTTCCAGCGCATAGGGGTTATACTCTTCTTCAAGCTTTCTCTTCCAGATTTTAACTAGAGCATATTAGAATAAAACAAACAAACACAAAGAAAAACAAAATTCCCTAAGTTACTGTATAACACTTGAGGCAAAACTTAAAATGAAGAGTCACTGATTCTGAACTTCCTCCTCCTCAAAGCAAATGCTGAGATAAGTTGACACATGGTTGTGTTGGCACGTACACCATGAGACATCAGATGACCAATGAAACAATACTTTAAACACGTGGGGATGCACTAAGGTCCTTGAGATCCAGCTCCCTACTCAAGCAAGGCTTAACCCTGAAGGTGGATCCAACTTTCAAAAACTCTTAAGCTTTCAAAACTTTCAAAGAAGTTTTAAAGTTGCATAGTATCTGTGATAACTACCTTTGTCTGGTGAATGCATTAGCAGAGCTGGAAGAATGTGTTTCTAGAAGTGAAAGACCTGTACAAAACATGAACAATTTTGGACAGGAAGATGCACCTCAAACAAGCTTCAATGTAAAACTTAAGTCCACCCGAACTATAGAGTATGCAGTCCTAGAAAAAAAAAAATACAGGATTTTCTAACAAATGGAAATAATAGGAACCCTTTAAGCCTCCTTGGACAAAGCAATGTGTTTCACCTGCCATCAGAGGACTTCAGAAAGGGATTTTGTCTAAGAGTTTCTCAGCCAGAGAAACTCTTAGTTTCTTAGAAACCTCAGTTTCAGAGAATTAGAAAAAAAAAAATCACAGAAGCACATTTCCCCCCTTACTAACCACTAACATGCCAGGTGTCATTTTTTTCAGTGAAAATGGTGAAGCAGAATGAAGAGAAAACTGAATCAAAAGTAAGTCAATAAATACTCACTATAATTTGGTACATCCTCATCAGAGTCCCTGGAAGATGTTTTACCACTTTCTGATATGCAACTTTTTTCATATTCAGTGGTTATGATGTTGAGTTGAGTTTCTCTTAGTCTTCCTTCAGCTTCTTCCTCCAAAGCTGCTATCATATCTTTGTAGGCCTTCCTGGCCTCTGTTGTCAGCTGTACCATTCTATGAAAATGGTCCTGTAGAAATATAAAATATTAGTATAGCTTATTTCAGACAGTGTTTTAACATCTCTGTGAAAATCTACAATGAATATCCCTTTTATTTATATACAAAAGTTAAAACCCAAAGTGTGTTTTTAGTCAGTAAGAACAGAAATTAAAATGTGCATAGTGATATTTTGCTGCAAAATCATAAACGAAAAATTTTTCAAAATCAACTAACATAGCTTTGTCAACACAAGTAACTACTGCAAGGTTTAAAACAGTGTTCTACATATTACATCCATTTTCAAGGCAGGCTTGTTATCCTGAAGATTCATTCAAACGTATTCAGCTAACCACAAGAAGGTGATGTTTAAAATTACCTTCCATGTCCACCTTTGGCCTTAGCTTTTCCCCTATCTGTGAAAAGATTATTTTTATAAGCATCCATTGGTTGCCTAAATGCTGCAACTCCACCAGCTAAGTATTTACAAAAACATGAAAAACAAACCAAGCATTTATAGGAACATAACTCTCTTACACAATTTGGAAAGAGATCTACATGGAGACAATGTCAGGAAGAGATGGGGAAATCACTTTTTTGAACAGTGCTGAGTGGCTGTGCATTTGCACCCTCAGCAAGTTTGCAGACAACACCAAGCCGAGTGGTGCAGTTGATACAACAGAAGGAAGGGATGCCATTCAAAGGGACCTGGATAAGCTTGAGAAGTGGGCCCACGTGAACCAAATGAGGTTCAACAAGTCCAAGTGCAAAGTGCTGCACCTGGGTCAGGGCAATCCCAGGCATGAGTACAGACTGGGAGAAGAACTCCTTGAGAGCAGCCCTGCGGAGACAGATTTGGGGGTTCTGGTGGACGAAAAGCTCTCATGAGCCAGCAGTGTGCGCTTGCAGCCCAGAAGGCCAACTGTGTCCTGGGCTGCAGGCAATGAGGCGCGGCCAGCAGGTCGAGGAGGTGATTGTCCCCCTCTGCTCTGCCCTTGTGAGGCCCCACTTGCAGTACTGTGTCCAGGCCTGGGGCCCCCAGCACAAGGAGGATGTGCATCTGTTAGAGTGGGTCCAGAGGAGGGCCACAGGAATGATCAGAGGGCTGTAGCACCTCTCCTGTGAAGGCAGGCTGAGGGAGCTGGGGATGTTCAGCCTGGAGAAGAGAAGGCTCTGGGCTGACCTCACTGCAGCTTTTCAATAGCTAAAGGGGGCTTATAAAAAAGATGGAGAGCGACTTTTTACTCGGGCAGATAACAATAGGACAAAGGTGAATGGTTTTAAACTAAAAAAGAGGGTAGACTTAGACTAGATGTTAGGAAGAAATTCTTTCCTATGAGGGTGCTGAGGCACTGGAACAGGTTGCCCAGAGAAGCTGTGGATGCCCCATCCCTGGAGGTGTCCAAGGCCAGGCTGGATGGGGCTTTGAGCAACCTGGTCTAGTGGGAGGTGTCCCTGCCCATGGCAGGGGGGGTGGAACCAGGTGATCTTTAAGGTCCCTTCCAAACCAAGCCATTCTGTGATTCTGTGATTTATAATTATTCATACAAGCCACTGACCTACACTGGATAAAGAGTGCGGGTGTGCAAAAGCAAAACAAACAAAACCTTAAAGAAATAACTTTTGTTTAGCTTTACTTTTTATGTGTAGGGAAAAAAAACGAACTTGTATCTCTCAACTCACCTGAGCCCCATCATAGCTAAAAATTCCCACCACACTCACAGGCACTGCTTTGTTCACACAACGGCCTAGGGCCTTGCGATTAAGGGCAAAAACAAAGGGGATATTCTGCTCACAGGCACAGTCGATAATGTTATGTAGAGTCTCATCCAACCCGCCTGAAACAGACAATAGAATTAACAATGAATGACACTATTCAAACTAGAAGACAGTACTGTTAAAAGATGACAAAAACTACAGGATTATGGCAACAGTTAGAAATGACAAGAGTTTAGAAGAACAAATACACGGGTCTCAATAACAGTGTTAGATCTCCATTTTTAAGGAGAATTTGACACTTTTCTGTTAATTCACAGTATCCTTAGTCTGCTACTATTCTTTTTTTTTGTATGTGAGGAACTATAGGATTTACTATAGAAATAAATAAAAACTATAAAAAGATCTGACTGCTATGAAAATATTTAAAAGTTAGTAGAAAATAATGACAATAATTAGTAAAACAATTTTTATACAAAGTATCATTGACAACTTATTGTCAATCTGTAGCCCAAAAGATACTGATAACAGGAGGGTTTCTTGTGCTGACACAACTGGTATCAGTAACCTTTTTATCTTCTCAGCTGTGCCAGTGCAATCTTTTGTGCAACTGCACTGGAAATCAGTAAGTAAACAGATGCCAGTTTCAAGTAACTTCTGCCACCTCAGATATTCTTGACTTAGTCCACACTTCAGCTGCACAACAGTAAACAATCTGAAAAAGGAAGGCCTCTTCATATGACTGGATTTCAAAGGCTACTCAGATAGGTTCCTCCAATAATAACAACAAACATTGTACACTAAGTCTGCATTTTTACATTTCTTTTATTAAACAAACTTTTTTTTGTAACTTATTTACCCTTTGACTGAATCTTTTCGCAGTTAGGAGAGATGATGACACACTTCAGTTTTTTCAGCCTCAGATGTTTCAAAACTTCTCTAAGCCCCATAACAAGCCTGCGCTTTATCTTAGCCTTTACTGGGTCTTTCTGATACAAACGATCTTGGAAACGAACCAGTTCTTTCAAGAGATCTGTCACACAACTGTCAACTTCTTTACTAAGTACCTGGCTGCAATAACTGGAAGAAAGAATAAATTAAATGTTAACAACTCTGAAGTTACAAATATGTCTTTGTCCTTTTTTCTATTCCCACTCCAGACACACTTTTAACATACATGAAAACAAAAATTTACTTAAGATTTTTTCAGTGGCTGAGAACTTAAAGAAAGGTTTGACAGGACAGCTAGATACCACAAGTAACAAACTACACTAAAACATACATATATAAATACATATATTTATATAAATACACACAATAAACTCATATATATTTATACCAATAAATGCATGTTTATATTTTCTTCTATTTAAGCATTTTTCTGAAGACCTTTATTTTGACTTAACTAAATCAACGTACAACAAAACAAAGTATAAAATTCTGATTTATTTCTTTAAATATATGGCTACTTATAATAAAGATGGAAATCTGAATCAAATTCCTCCTCCCCGGAATATTAGGAATTTTTTTTTGGTCTTTCATCCTATTTCACTTATCTTCAGTATCAGACCACAGCCTTGTGGTTTTCATAATGAAAGGATAAAAATGGATGTACTTCATCCTTCTAGTATTCCCTGGGAAAGATCAGGGTTCTGATTTAATTTTTTCCCCATCTTTTACAAAAATAATCATTCAGTAAGGAAGGGTCTCAAGGAAAAAAACTAAAGGTATCTCAACTGCACACTCAACAGAAACATGCCATGTGGCAAGTTCACATATCACGAGAACAGAGTCCAAGGTATATCCTGGCTCTTGAAGAGACACCTTATCTCAAACTTTTATTTAACTTAGAATAGTTTTTTTAATTACTATTTCCAGTTTGTTTCACTAAGTCTCAAAGAGAAGCCTACTAAAACACCAAAAAACTCAGAAAGTGTAATCTAAAGACACAAAATATTTTAGGCTTTGTTGAATGCTCAAACCCTATAATAGATAGGACTGAATCTCCCTGTTCAATCCTAACAGGGCCTTCACTAAAACACTGTTGCATAAACATGAATTAAGTAATTTTTAAAGCAATTAAATTAGAGCTAACACATGGCATCAGGAGGAAAAATAACAGTAGTATCAAGATTAATGTTCACTGTAACAGGAACTGCAAAAAAAGGGCAGTGGTACCCTTATGGGAAGAAAACTAGAAGTTAAAACTGGTTGCCTACAACAATTGTTAAAAACTGTCTGTGCTGGACTCTGACCTATTCACAAATAGTAATGCCTATTTCTTCTTTTATAAGGAAACACACATAGACAACTGTTTAAACAAAACTGAAGTGTTTGCACAAAATAAATACAAAGTCTTCCCTTTATTTTTCTGCCTTGCCACAACATGAAAATGTCAGCTGGCTAGTCACATTCTTTACATGTTTGCCATTTGGCCTAGCAGCAGAAAACTAAACTACATAATAGAAATAAGTAAGGTGTGCTACTGTTATTGTTGAGTATTAAGTTGGTACTCCGTTTATTTAATGCAAGGTACGTACACTCAGCTCCTTTTCCTTCCTTAGCCTCTCATGAATTTTTCACCCTTTTTTTTTCCTGCAAGGATCATTTATTCTGAAGTGACAACTACAACAATATACAGACTATTTCTCTGGATATCACTCTTTCATTTGTGCACCAGACTACAGAAAAACAGAAAAGAAATTTAGAACGTTTTGTCTAAATTCCAATTAGTGTTGTACAGAATGCAGTTAAAGTATCTTGTTGGAAAAATGCCACATTGGTGGTACTGTGGGAAAACAGACATCAGTACAATCAATACTTACTCTCTAAATCTCCTGCTGTGGATTTTTGGAAGATTAGAAGTTAGCTGCTTTGAAGTCACAGAGCTTTCTGTAGATTCCTTGATCCCTGTGTTCTCCAGAAACCCTTCAGCAACTTGCATTACTGGAACAGCTATCATGTAAATAAAGATGTTTCAATGAAAAGATAGACCACAAAGCTGCTGTGAAGAGACTAACATGAAGTACCTATCTCTTAAAGAGTTATTTCAGTATTACAACAGTAGTAGGTGAACAGCTCATATATACTTTTTTTTCCTCTTTTTTTTAATTCATAGAATCATAGAATATCCTGAGTTGGAAGGGACCCACAAGGATCACTGAATTCAACTCCTGGCTCCCACAGGACCACCCAAAAATCAGACCCTATGTCTGGGAGCGTTGTGCAAACACTTCTTGAACTCCGTCAGGCTCTGTGCCACGACCACTGCCCTCGTGAGCCTGTTCCAGTGCCCGACCACCCTCTCGGTGAAGAACCTTTTCCTAACACTCAGCCTGACCCTCCCCTGTCACAGCTCCATGCTGTTAATTATTGTACCTCTTTCTAAAACAGATTGCCAGAGAGATGCAGGGAGTCTCATTATGACACATAATAAATCCAACAGGCATAAAAGCGTGAAATAGTAATCAGAATCCCAATTACTCAGCTACAGAGAGTATCAACTTTGGCATACTTAAAACTCTAGATAAGCCAACGCTGAATCTCTGAAAATTCTGAAGTTACAGCTTTCATTTGGTAGTACTTGGTACAATTTTTGAAAGTACCAAGCATGCTCACTCTCAAATCTCAATCTACATACTGTATTATAGCCTCCTCTTGAAAGATACCTGCTTGACTATCCTGTGGAAGTGTTTCATCTTCAGCAGTATTTTCTGCAGACAGACAAGTATTATCTCCATCTTTTGGTGTTGCTGTCTGTTCTAGCAGGTGTTGCTGTTTTCGCTGTTCTCTTTCTTTCAGAATAATCTAAAATGTAAAAAAAAAAAAATTAAAAAGTCAGTATCACAGATAACAAAGCAGTTTCTCTTACCAAGTGTTTACATATAATCAAAAAGAAATCTGGTACTATAGTTTAAAGTTTACAATATGTATTTTTTAATTTACATATAAATTCTGCAGTTCCTCAAAATAACATGATAGAGAAGGAAAGATATTCCCTAAATCTACATTAAAAAGGATCTTTTTTTCCTTGACTACCAGCGTCTGGGTGGAGAAAAGCATTTCTAGTCATCTGTCCAGTTGGCAGAAAGTCAGGCAAGGGAAAATGTCTCCCTCTCTACCTTTCTTCTTCAGACTGTCAATTCATAGCAATTCAGCTGAGCACTCAAACTCTCCCTCTTCTCCCCACCCTGTATCACATACACTGTCATTTGCTTAACTAAGAATCTACCCTCGCCACTTGCTCCCCTGCTAAAAAGCTTAACTCAGTCTGTATTGCATTGCTGTTTCTGGACTTGTAGGTTGAAGAAAAAGAGAAGAAATTACTGGAGATGTCTGTATGGCACGCAGAAGAAGGAAGGAAAGTAAGACATGCTCGATCCAAATATGCTGTTGTAGGTGAAAGCACTAATCAGCTTCTTGAAACCCATCATCCTTCTCTGCCTTTGTAGCTGGCTAAGAAGTGATTATTGTACACATGGCTATCAGCTCAGCTACTCTGCCCAAACTTTGCAATGAACTACAGCACAGAACCTAATTGCCGAAGTAAATTTCTCCATTTGCATTTGTCAAAGAAGAATGAAGAACAGTAATCCCTACCATATCCAGAACACAGTTGTTACGTGGACAAAGCAGATCTTTGTCTTCTCAGACCTACTTTGGACAACAGATGGCATGAAGACAGAACAGCCAAAAGACTCACAGTAATTACTGTCACCCACCAAGAGTTTGTTATGGTTTTATACTGTACTGTTCTCAAATTCAACCCATCAGTGCAGAATGACTAGCAAACTAACTTCACTAGCTCCGTAACAATTCTTCTAGACCAAAACGTAACCTAGTGATGGAGTATTACATCTGGAGAAAGGAAAATGCTAGATATGAAATAAGTGGTATTGTAAAAATACTCTGTATAGAAGACATGACAAGAAACAACACGAATGGGCAAAGAGGGAAAAGAGAAACCCCCAGGCTGATCTAACAGTAGTTGCTGGAGAGTCAGCAGAAGTTCTGGATTAGAAGAACACAGATGCATTAAATACTAACTTTGCTTGTTCATCCCCCCCACTCCTGCAAATCAGCATATCTTGTCCAAACCAAGTAAGGTTTCTTTGGACATCCCCTTGTTCCAACCATTTGCACCCACTTTTTTATTGGCAGTTATTCAGCTATCAAGTCATTTAAGTGAGGAAATGCATTTGGGAGGGGAATTTGTATATGCTCTTTGGTAAGACTTCTCTTCTTCCTCCCCTTTTCTTTCTGAACCAAGGAAAGCTGAAATTGAATTTAGGCAAGCGGAAGCTGAGATGCAGATCTCTGTAACAGGAAGTTTAACAGAGTAATACTAAAATTACATCAGCCTGTAACGTACTATGATTCTATGTAAGGTAAAAATATCAGCACCTTTTTAAGAGGTGTTGGTCTCTTTGCTTTAGGGACTTCTCTCTGCTTCCCTTTCTTTACCAAAGGAGCACTGGAATCCAAAGGATTATGAGGCATCTTTCCTTGGTTTAACCGGTGACTCTTTGTGGCTGTAGCAGGTTCTTTAGAAAGCAATGGTATGGCACCACCAACTGAGATAAAAAAAGAAGTCTGCATCAGTCAACTGTAACAAAATACCAAAAGCAGAATTTAATGCAAGATTAATGACTGGAACAGGACTAGTATGAACATATTAATTTTGTGTTGTTTTTAAGAACATTTATAGGCAATCCCGTGTCATTAAACAGTGTTCTTTAATAAACATACTCTTTGACCCCTCCTGAATTAATGACATTTCCTCTACTATTATCATACTACCACAATCACAAACTGTATCTCAAAAGCAGAATTTGGAAAATCACTGCACTCCACGCTACTTCCAACACCAAGCCATCCCAGCTTAGTAAACCTTCAGAAATCTCCGTGTTTCACTGTAATGACATTTCCTCCTCCTCAGATTCTGTACTGTGTTAATATGAATACTGAGTTTTAGTATTAGAGATTTTAGATTTAATTACTGTAAATAATCTGGAGCACTCATTCCTATCATTTGTTATGCATAAATAAATTGGGTGAGGTTCATTTGCAGGTAGGTAATAAGCAATGTAAAGCTACTGCTAAGTCTCTTTTCTTCAACGAACACAGCTCTCTGAAGATGTCTACTTTACCTGCATTTTTCAGAGGGTTTAGGGCACAGAAGCTTTAAATAACTGGCTAAACAACTGAACTTGGAACTGCCAAACTGCACCCTACCTACCTAACAAATACTCTCCATTTTCAACTCATGGTTGCTAAGAATTACTGTATCATGTGAGAGCACTTTGTCAAACTTTTGTTACCTGCAATATACATCAGGTTACATTACCAAGTAAATGAACAGGACAACGTAAGTAACAGTGGAATGAGCCTGTCACCTCTGCATCTGAAGCAACCTCTTTCCACTAAAAATTACACAAAGCTTCTGGAAATTTGTCTTAAGCCATCTTCATTTACTGCTTCCGAAGTATTTACATGCTGATCCTCCAATATTACATACAGTACAATTAGCATAAGCAGCTTACTTCATAAAACTGCTATACTGCAACTTTTCTTTTTAGGCCCTGTGTAACAAAGGCAAACTGAGAACACTGCCAAGAATGCAGTGCAGTATGTTAGCATAGGCGGCTACAAGAATTAAAGCTGGATTTGAAGCAATACATACGTATAAGTCCTGCAGACACCACAGAGATCTTATGTTACTAAACTTGATGACTTCAACAGTTTGTCGTTTTGAACGACTGACGCATTTCCAAAATTGAATTTAAATTATAATAGCTACTGCTTTACTATGCTTTTCCACTTATACATTATTCACCAAATGAAGTAGTAAGTGGAATGAAATAACAACTTCATCTACAGTTGCATTCCTTGCCTTTCTTGCTCACTGTGCCTCTTTTCCAGCTAAAGAGGTCAGCACAATGCCACTTTACAAACTAAAGTTGCATTTTGGTATACGCTGATTTAATGGCACTGAATAACAATAAAAAATTACAAAGGTGAGGTAACATCTGCCTTATTTTTCCAGGATGTCACATGACACATCATTTATCTTGTGCAGGCAATCTAATATTAGAAAGCAAGTACTGTGACCCATAAATTTGTGCCCCACCACCTACTTTTCAATCCATGCCTTATATGATTTTATATAACCAAAACTGGTTGCTAGCACCTCCACAGCACTGACTGACTCACATGAGGAAAAAAGAAATCAACTGTAGAAAAAGAACAAGCGTCTTACAACAGCTCTCAACAAAGCCTCACTGAAGACTGGTACTTTGAGCTTTTTTTAAAAGCTCATATGGATATCATATTAAACATTGTGAGGTGAATGTTCTTTTGATTAGCTCTCTTTCCATAGTACCAAAATAATGAGACAAATTTTATCATCATTAAATTCTAGCAAACACCATGTTTCTTTTCGGAAAATGTACAGCACTAACACAGCCAAAACTAAATTTTGACCTACAACAGAAAAAGACTGAGCTATTTGTTTCCTGGATATGCATCAACAAGTTTTGCAGGATGCTATCACCAAAATCTAGCATTTTCTTAAGAGCAATTATTTATAATTATTAATTATCACAATTTTCAGGAACAGCAGAACTCATCCTTTGGATTGGACTGACTGACTCTCATATAACCCCTGTGTTTGCAAAGCAGTTTTTTTGCTTAAGTTACAGCTCTAGGGTTTTTAGCATCAGAGGTTTTTAAGATGGCCTTTGTTGATGGGATTTTAGCGTGCAGGAAGGGGATACACAACAGTAACATACTTAAGTAAAAGCAAAAACCTCCAAAAACATTAGTATTTTCTTCAAACCTAAATTTCAATCACCTCTCATAATTATGTAAGGTATGCTTTTACAATTCAGTGTCCTGAAGATTTTCCTTGCCCCAAGTCTTCCTCCACACAATTCAGATTTTCATGTCTTTTTTTAAAACAAAAACACACAAACAACATGATTTTCTCTCGCGTCTTGTGAACTGTGCTCCAGCCTGCACATTCATAGATCATCAAATATCAGAATCAGGCTGCATTTAAAGTTTGAATACTTAAGCACAAGTCAAGCCTAAAGAAAATAAATTTAATCATAATCACTACCTGACAACACCACAGGTTTAGAAGACTGTTTTGACTTCTCTGTTTGCTGTTTCTGCTCCAAGACTGCCAACATGCCACCCAAATCCAATTGCACAGGAATTTGACTCTTCTTACCACTGCTCTTGGATGTTTCCTGAGCAAATGCAGTATAGATTAGAAATGTTTTCCATTTCCAAATGCACAGACTGTTGAATAAAACACTCTTACCATCTTGATTCACAATACTTTTCATTTTTAACTTCATTTAATCAAACTATTTTGGTCTTTAAACACATATGAACTTTAATGTGAAACATAAAAAGTCAAAAACAGTTCAAATAATGTATTATTGCTTTTTAATAGCTACTGGAATAAAGTATAGAACAATCAAGTCTTTATTAAAGCAGCTGCTTCGTGTCAGGATCCCACTGGTCAAATTGCCACCTATTTTTGAAAAAGAAAAAAGGCTTACCAGAATTCAAAGTTTTGTTATAAGTACAGAAAAACTACTCTGTGAATCTTCTAGGGTATGCGACTGCAATATACATATATCATTATCTTCAATGCCTTTTTAAAAAGAGGTCACCAGCTCTTCCTTTAAGCAGCATCTCTTCCTAAGCAGTAATCTTTCTGTCTGCTTTGAAGAGAAGTTGAAAGTGGTGTCCCACATTTGTCATCACATGTAATGATTCAGAATATAAAAAGATTACAAATGAATAGACTAGTAAAGACTAAGAAAGGGCAAACTGTGACTGCAGCATGTGCTACGGAAATAACTCACAGATTTTGTACTTATTCTGGAATATCAATTATATGATATCTCCTGTTTCAACACAGTGAAGGAATATGATCTCTTACTGAGCCCATAATCTTACCTTTCATCAGAGTTATGCCAGAACTTACTCACCTATGTGGAACTACTTAACTGACCTCACTGTTGTGGTGTTTTTCTCCTTCTTGTCCCAAGTTAAGTGGATCTCCATGTCTTAATCTGGCAGAACCACTTTTAAGACAATCAATGAGGGCTGAATTTATGTCACGATCAAATAAAACAGGGGAAAGAAAAATTTTGATACCTGAAACTTGCATGCATTAATGAACAGCTAGTATTTTCCCCTAAAAACTGTAACACAAACTGGGGGTTAGCAATTACTACCATTGAGTGTTGTTAATCATGAAGATCTTGTCAATTACCTCAAAGTATGAATACAATCACAGATGAGATTGGAGTTAGTCTTACATTTAAATATGCTAGTTTCCTTTGTCATTTTGAATTGTCAACTTATTTTCAAGTATGAATTAATTTACCTGCATTTTCTTCCTTTCTAATGTAAAAGATGAAGCCTGCTTCCCTGACAACCCATCCACCTTGGGATCTCCATCCAGTGTGGGAGAACGACTATCCCAAGACTCTTTGGCAAAATGGATCTTTGAAATTTAGAGACAAAAGGTGACAAGGAAGAGAAAGTATTAAAAGATGCATAAAAAAGGGTAAAGTGAAAATTATTCAAAAGGTATAAGCTAGTCATCCTATCTACAGTAAACGGGGTTTAAAACTATGATCTACACCTTAAGTAGCAGGCAATGAAATTGTTCTAACAGTGCAATCATTTATTTGCTGCCATACTACTTCATCAGACCCATGATCTCCTTGCTTCCTTCATATTTGGAATTAAAAACGGCAAGGCAGCTTCCTTATCAAATACTTGTTACAGAGGAGTCTAAGTGACTTCATGATAATGCCTCTACAGTCTATGTATGTTTTGAGAGGTGATATTCTACCTAAGCTTACAAAAGCTCAGAGGCTTCTCTCATTTATGCTGCAGGTCTCTGGTTTGAGCAACCACTATGTCTTTTGCTGTCCACCCCCTCACCTCCCCGCCCCATGCAATCTACTGCCTCAAGCAAAGCAAACAAAGGTATTTTGGTTTGCTTTTTAATACCATTAGTATTCACAGTGACACAAAACCAAAGACAAAGATTGCTAGCAGCAAAACTAGTTTCAAAGAAAGAGAAACTTGAAATTTCATCTTTATTATTTATTTGCTCTGCAAAAGCAATCATATTTCCAACCCTTGTGATTTATGTTTGGGATTCATTCCCATATGGAATGAATTTCCATATTAATCCTTAATAAATTTCCAAATGAATCCTTCATTCATTTCACTCATGGAAAAAAAAAGTAGCTTTGACTTATAATCAGTCAGACTCAAGTTCTTACCCTTGCACAGTTTGACAACAGTTACAGCTTTCACATGCCCTTGAAATTTGATTATACACACAAACAGCAAAGCAAGAAAATGAGAGTCTTCCTATTGTTCTGCTCTTTCATGAAATGCAAAATTAAACCTTAACATTACCTGTAGGAAAATAATCTGTATTAATAGAATCTATCTCAACTAACTTCAAGTGTCTACAACATAGCCATCTATATCTTAATTAGAGGTCCAGAGTTCAGACAGCAGTTCACAGACCAAAGAGGCACCTGCGTTGGAATGAGATGAAATCTACTGAATACATTGACTTCACAGAGTATCTAACAGGAATGCCATGGGCAGAGGCCTACATCATAAGCATCCACATTTAGTCAAAAGAATTCCACCTTTACTCTCAACTAAACCTTGCAGTCTTTTCCTGCTTATTTTCTTAACTTTCAGGTAAAGTCATAAGATCACTTACTTCTGCCTGCTTTCTGACAGCAGGAGTAAATGATGGTTTCTGAGATCCTAACTTGTTTCTCCTCTCAGAAGCAGCTGCCAGATCAGGAAACTCCTCAGCATCCTAAACAAATAAAACAGAAGATGTTGGTTTTGTAAGAACGATCAAGTCCATATTTTCAAAACTGAGTTTTCCTACATTCAAATGATTTTCTCCCTGCTTATCATTCACTTAGCACTATTTGTTTCACTGTATAAAAATTCAGAAGCCGGGTGTAGCACCACCAACTACAATCAGCACTACAATGGTTAAGTCATCTATGCAGAAGTAGCTAACTCAGGGCTCAAAGAGCTTAGGAAAGAAATGCTTCCAACAGCAGCTTGTTATTGCTGTCAGCTGATACAAATAATTAGAGGCAAATGGCTCCTAAAGGAGTGTTTTTCAGATCATTTAACAGCCATGCAAACAACTCCCCTCTTCTACCAGTACAGTCTCCAGCTGTGCAATTCTGCCTTAAACATGTTAGTGGTGAAGAACAAAAGGGCAGGCAAAGGGTAATAACTCTTGACTACAGTATGGAAATAAACAGATAAATCAGTCAAGTGATTGTGTAGGCTTAGACACGAGTAAATTTTGTTAGCAGAGGACCCAGAGCCTAGATTAACTAAGTCACTGGTACAAGACAGGCCGGAGCTCGCTCTACGTCGGCCACCTTATACCCAGGAGAGCTCACTACTGCAGTCAGAATGACTCTGATCCACCAGCCTAGTTTTAATTCAATTGCTTCTCCTCCCACTTTCTGAGAGGCCCTTTCAGCTGTGACAATACTACTGAACATACCAACACTTCTGGATGCTGGAAGCTTTCATTTAAACAGCCCAAGCTAGCATGTCTAAGAGCAGGCGTGCTCAGTCTGAGCAGACACACCTAACTCAATAAACTACTTTAGAAGAAGCTTGTAAGCAAGTCGAAAGAAGACTGCAAGAAAGGGAAAACGTTTCACAAACACACTCTTCCATCTTAGGGATTTCTTCAACCAGAGGTAGTACCTTTGGATTTAAATGACCCTCAGTAGAATAAATATTTATTTGAGTTTGTCCAATCACTTCTTGAATTCACGTAAACTTCTGGCATTTGCAACACCCTGTAGTGAAGGGAGTACTTTAAATCTAGCACTCGGCATGGCATAATACCTCATTATGTTTGTTCTTAACTCATAACCTACAAGAACCAGAGGACATAAAACAAAATAATGAAAACAAGCAAATAATCTCCTTTTTATTTTCTTGTCTCTTCTGATTCCCTCTAAGACATCTATTTTATAGAGCAAGAAGTCCTAGTTTATTCAGTCCTGCCTCCCACATGAACAGTTCCATACCTTTGATCATTTTCAGAGCCTTTTCTCTATCTTTTTTAGTTGAAGTATGTGTATTTCTTTAAGGAGCGGGGGATACACAAGAAACTAGGATCCACATTATACTTAGATCAGATCTGTCCTGGATTTATATGTTGTCATAAGGGTTTCCATTTTCTTTTCTGTTTTCCTATAATTCATAACACTCTTTGCATGTTTGACCAGTACTACCAGCACTGTCCTGATGATTATTAACAGCTTCAAATTTCTCCCCTCGGGGAAAATTCCTAGTTCAGAGCCGATCATTGTGTACATAAAAACAGGACTACTTCTCCCCACATGTGTTAATTTACACATTTTAGGAGTTTCTATAAATTAGTGACTTTTATAAAATCTAGTAAGTAATCCAATACATTGCTCCAGTGAGCAGCTGTAAATACAGAACCTTCCTAAATTCTCAGGGTCCCCGGAAGTTCCATGTGCATGATCCTTTTATGCTCTTTTATTTCAAGAGTATCATACAAGCATCTCACACATTTTTCATACTGATGAGCACTCAAGCATTCCCAGCAAACCAGGAGGCTCTGAAAGCTGTCCCCAGCTGCCACCCCAGATGCTGCACCCACATCATGGATTTCAGTGCAATGTGTACATCCTGTTCTATGATCCCATGTGATTTTTTTTTCCTCCTTTCTTGTCTTCAACAGTACTTCCTACTATTTTCCACTATTCCTGCCATTCTTTCTGTCTAGATAATAAGTCATTCACAGGTCAGATAATATATTTTGGCATGTATTAAAAAAAATGGGGATGTTGTCATGCAGGAAAGAACTTGCAGATCTTTGATTTTACCCACAATTCAGTAATGAAGAGGTCTGTTAATAAAGTAATTTCTTTTGCCCTACCAGGACAATGAACTACATGACGAAAACAACATGTAACCATAGTTCTGACATATGTTCCATGTTAAAATGTACAGAACAAGACAGCCAGCAAGGCTTCTTTATGCTGTCATTTCACAGCCTGAACGTTATGTACACTAAACCAAACATATAAACCAACACATGTGCATACTGTTGTACAATACTGGGCTTTCAATGAAGCATTGTTAAACCACAGACCACATAACGATTCTTTAAGGTGTGAGAGTATAAAGCCTTCATGATACTGATACATAAAAGTATCAAAACACATATTACAATTATACAAATTTGAAAAAAAAATTGAGTTAGCAATCAGGAATATAAACAGTGACAACTACGTTCCACAAGAATTGCTTCCAGATTTGTGATGGGTAGAAGCGTATTACCAATATGACATTCTTTAAAACCGTGGCACACTATGGAATCCAGTATACTCCCCATCTCTTGCACGCTTTGCTTTCTGCAACAGTTACTGCATAACATTTTTAATTCAGGAAATCGGCCTTATATTGGAACCTGTTAACATCCAGACCCTCCAGTCTCTCCTGAACAACTCTATGCTCGTTCAATCCCTGGTAAGTCAAAAGGCACAACTGTTCCCTACCTGTAACTTTTAAGAAAAATCTTAACTGAAATGGACCTGACCCAATTTCCTCTACTAATGACATTTGAACTTAAATTTGTAGAAAACTGATTTGACATCTGGTCTTCCAATACACACTCACAACACTAAAAACAAAACCACCTCAATAAAAACCTCTCCACTGTACCTCAATCCTTGGTGGTTCCTGTATTGCAGTAGGTTCATTCTGAGGTTTTTCTACATCAGTGGGAGACTTGTTTTTCTTTTTCTTTTTCTTCTTTTTTTTCTTCTTTTCTGACCCTTCTTCGGGCTCAGTTTCACTAGCATCATTTTTTGCTTCTGCCTGTTGACAAAAATCATGAGGCATGACCATTAGAAATTAATTTATTTCGTTATCACCTATGAAAATAAATACAAGTGACCACACTTATACAACTAACATGTTTCTTAATCAGCCTAAACTAGGACATTAAGTGACAAGGAAAATTCAAGATCTCTTAGAATCTCTTAGAAACTCAGAAGTACTGCAAGAACTCTTCATTTGACGCACATTGCACAATTATCAGAACATATCCGGACAACTGAGATTTCAATAGGAAATATCCACCTAGGTAGGACATGATTTCCACGTTTTGTGCCTGTTTCAGAAGTTGGGAATTTCAACGAAGTCCAGACTAAAAGTAGCATATTCAAATCAGCTATTTTGGAATTTTGTGTTGCTGGATTTGCACAGTTTTTTTTGACACTTTCTTATTCTTTCTTTGACCACAAGAGAAGAACAATTCTAATAAGGACAAGGTAACTTTATATTATTTCTTAAAAGTTACATTAGAAGTGGACATTGTACAGAGTCTAGGAAAAAACAGCAGTGTCTCACATCAGGAGACACCATCACACAGTAACAGAAGTTAGTTTAAAGCAGACAATTCCCAAGTACCTTTCCTTGACTCTCCTGCTTTCCTTTGCCTCTGGGAAGACCTTCAGATGCTGGTGACAATGCAGTTTTCTTTGGGGGCTGTGAAAGTACCATAGCCCAAGACACATGTGGCTGAGCACAGCCATCTGCAGACGGTTCAGGAAACGCTGTTGGGGAAAAAAAAGTAATACCCAAAGATGTCTCAAAATATTTCTCAAAATATTCAGAAGACATAGGGTCATTAGTGAATTAATCCAGGACTAGCAAATACAATGTAGAGCTGTATTCTTTCTGAGGAAGAAGTGAATTAAGATGCTCACTTACACATTTCATTCCTCCAGGAAACTTTCTAGAATTGTAACTTCTCCACATATTGTCCAGCACTATATGCATAGATTTAGTCCAATTAAATTACATAATCAGTCCAATTAAATTACAATTGGAAATTATACTGTCATACAAACTACATAATAATAATTCCATGCTCATTTTCTAACCTATTTTTTAAAAAACTATGAACTTCTAGTATATGTCTATATAAAACTCCTTTAATATTTATCCCCCTGTGAATCACACAGCTTTTACATACAACGCTATATCAGTATTTTCTACTCTTTAAAAACTTTCGAGTTTTGCAGATATATAAACACAAGCTAAAAGGTTTCCTTATATGCCTCAGTGTACAGGAGCTTTACCCAGTACCATTTGGTGGTATCAGCGTTTTGGAAGAACTCACTCATTTTGTAAATATTCCTAACACATAGCAAATACACATCAAAATCTATTTTCTTAAAAAAAAAAAAAAGGAAAAAAAGAATGTGAAGAATTTTTATTGAGCAATTAAATACAACAGTTTATTGAGCTTATTGAGTTTACATGGCAAGGTTTAGGTAGTGGGGGGCTGCAGGGATGGCCTCTGTGAGGAGAGACCAGGGGCTGCCCTCATGTTGGACATAGCTAGTTCCAGCGGTTCCAAAACAGACCCACCACTGCCCAAAGCTGAGCCTGTGAGTGATACTGATGGTGCCACTGTGGTAACGTATTTAAGAAAGGGTAAAAAATGTCGCACAGAAGCTGTGAGAGACGCAGTGAGAAAAACGTGAGAGAAAACTCTGCAGACACCAAGGTCACTGAGGAAGGAGGTGCTCCAGGCACCAGAACAGAAGTTCCCCTGCAACGCATGGAGAAGACCATGGTGAAACAAGTTGTCCCCCTGCAGCCCATGGAGAGACCCACGATGCAGCAGGTGGACGTGCCCTGAAGGAAGCTGCAGCCTGTGGACAGCCTGGAGCAGGCTGCTGGCAGGAGCTGCAGCCCATAGGGGACACATGCCACAGTCTCTTTCTGAAGGACTCTACCCCGTGGTACGGACCCATGTGGGAGCAGTTCTGGAAGAGCTGCAGCCTGTGGGAAGCCCACGCAGGATCAGCTCGGGAAGGACGGCATCCCGTGGGAGGGACCCCACGTGGAGCAGGGGCAGAGAGTGACCGTGAAGGAGCGGCGGAGACGCAGCGTTAGGGACTGACCGCAGCCCCCATTCCCTGTTCCCCTGCACCGCTCGGGGGGAGGAGGTGGAAGACTTGTGAGGGAAGGAGTGAGGTGGAGCCTGGGAAGAAGGTGGGTGTGCAGGAAAGATCATTTTAGTGCTGTCCTTGTTTCTCACCATCTACTCCATTTTTAATTGGTAATAAATTAAATTAACCTTCCCCAAGCTGAGTCTGGTTTGCCCATGCTGGTAACCAGTAAGCAATCTCCCTGCCTTTGTCTCGATCCACAAACTTTTCCATCTTATTTTCTCCCTCTGTCCTGCTGAGGAGGGGGAGTGCAGCCTGGTGAGCACCCAAGGTTAACCCACTACAAGCATCTATTTTATTCATGGGGATAGGAACTGAGGGCAGCATTTGGGGAAAAATGTTATCAGATGAATTCAAAGTTACTGGAATAACTTTATCTTTCGATAAATCTTTAACAACTTTGACAGAAATAACATATGCCACAGAATAAAAAAAGTACATACTAGACACTAGATTGCCAGCTATTTAAAAGAAAATTGCTTATCAAGACTGATCAAATATTTGCATCACATTTATGTTTGAAAAAATTTAAAAATGACTCAGACTTCCAATAATCAATACACATTACTTCCTCTCCTTATAAACAACACAGAAGGCAACTACAGCAACATTAGCCCTTCAAAATCAAAAACACGAGAGAAAGAGGACAACCCCAATTTTGATCTGCTAATGAAACCTAAATGCACGAATAAGCTGTAAGTGGTCATCTCATCTGAAAGAAACGATAAAGCTTTGTGTTTTTTTTTTCTTTTGTAACAAACTTACTGTCTTATTCCTTGTTTATTTTATAGTTCAACAGATCCTAACAATACTTTATTTTTCCAAATTGATGAGATGCAAGCAGTTCAAATACAAGGAAATAATTTACGTCTGCAGCACTTACCTCTACCATCAAATGAAGAGGGAATTAAGCTGGCTACTGTTTCTTTTAAAGTTTTTGATGGGGCTTTGCTTTCCACATAAACATCTTCCTGTAAAATAGAGGGTTGGGTGTCATACAAAGTAGGAACAAAAACACTTACCTAAACAGAGCTAAACCTTAAAAACAAAATTAAAAAAAATCCTCAACTCAAGCAGACAAAAGTGTAGGGAATTTTGTAGTCCACCTTTTTTGTTGCTGTTCTCAGTGGAACCATCATTTGGACCCTACTGCATTATAAAATATAAGCAGATGCTTCTCCAGTGCTGTACAAGCAAAATGCCTACTTACATTTTACAAAATTATCCAGATAATGATTCTAAGAATGAACAAAAAGAAGTTTTAATGTCCCAAGAACACTGAAAACAACTTCCATCACCAAACTGAAACTAGCAATGAAAAAAGGAACAGCAAAAAGGTATCCCCTCCTTCACAAGCAGTTTTCCACTGAAAGGTACTGGAAGTCTCGTGCTATTCGGATCTTTCAGAATGACTCAACTATAACCACTGTTGAAAACCCCGATTCAACATATGTGACCTACTGCTCAACGCATCAGTATTGTATTTACTAACAACTGCAAAACTAGGAAAATCAACAAGAAGTTAAGCAATGCTTACATCTTAATATTTTTTCCTTCTTTTGGTATTTTCATCCTTTAGCACACAGCAACTAAGAACAATATTTCAGACTGTTTTTTTTTAATCAGTTAAAGCTATTGGCTAAGTGGCTGCATATCTATTATTTCCACGTGAGAGAGAAAACAAGCTGTTTTCTCACCTCAGAGAACTTAGGTGCTCTGTATATGCAAGCATGAAGTCTAGACCATAGCACTACCAATCTAAACTGTAATAGTACGTGGCTTTCCCATATCTGCTGGCAGCACTAGAGAAAGAAGGAATAGTGAGAAAAAGAGAAGACAGCAAGAACTGACACCACCATCTACAAAAAGAAGTGTAAAACCTCTACCTATGAAACTTCCTGCTTGCAAGCTACCTAAACAGGTATTAACAGAAAGAATGCAAAAATAGGTTCTTGAACTTTGGAAAAAGATTATTTTTATGAGTTCTGCAACATGAAAGCATCAGCTAACCTCAGTGTTCAACAAAGGAGACATCTGTGGTTGACTAAGGCACGTAATGTTACTTTCCGTTGAACATACTGGTCCATTTTTATGATGTACATTCAATATCTCACTGCTTCCCAAACTCTGTGACTTGTGGAAATCCAAAATGGTAGTTTCAAAGGCAGGTACAGGAAGAGATTCTATTTTTGGAGTTTGAGTTGACTTCTTGTTTGCAGTTTTACTGAACCTGTCTGAATAAAGCATGTAAAGTCTAAAAAATAAAACTTGCTTGCAATCAATTCTGTGTATGTCTTATAGCGACCATCTCTGTGTACGTCTTACAGTTGACATAGCTACAGTAATTGTCACAAGAACTGTTGCTATATATACCTCATATTAAAAAAAAAAATACACTAGTGATTATAACCAACATGTATAAACAACACCAAACTGACAAGCAACTGTAAATTCAGATGCTTGCTTAGGAAATTTTTGTATCAATTTACATGAGCTTGTGCAATCGGCAAAAAGACATGTCACCATCTGTTGTCAAAAAGTCACACAGTAAAAAAATCCTGTTCCTTAACCATTCTAGATATAGAAAGATGATCACAAACTAGAGGTTACAACACAGTCAACTATTTTACATCTACTCTATACATTTCAAACCAAACAACCCATTTGTACCTGGCTTCATGGAATCTCTGCTGCATGCAGAGCTCTGGAATGAAGTCCTGTTCACAATTCTGCCAGAAGACTCCTCTCCATCATGCTTTTTCTTGTCTGATTTTCTCTCACCCTCTTTTGATCTCCTCTGCTGCAAGTATTTGTGACATATTTAGTTGATTTTACTTGAACTTTGTAAAATCTTCAAGCTTTCCATGAGCTACAGTTAACCAACTGTGCACCTGGATCTTGAAGATTAAGTTAATACATCATATATTCTATACCATAACCACAAATAACCAACAAAAACAGGAACAGCCAGTTAGAGATTTCTTACTGAATTTTATCTACGTTTTTAACTGTGCTACTTGTAGCCCATGGAAGAGAGATTATTCCACATTTCTACGCAACTGTGCTTGTAAGATCTCATTAAAATTAATCACAGCATTATCAATAGTTTAAAATAATTTGGTCTTAAATTGCCCAGTCTTATTTTCTAAGACTGAGTTTCTCCTAGAAAACGACTAAAATCCTAAAAGCATTCCAAGCTTTTGACTAAACTACGTATTATGGCCAAAACCAGGCAAGACTGATGTCAGCATCCAAAACACCTGCAGCAAATATTACATGAGTAGAAAAAGTTACAGATGTTCCCAGTAAAGGAAACATTCACCTATACTACACAGAAGTCCCGAAGCCTTGCGATTCTCACAAGGAACATTTTTGGTAGAGTTGGGCTCAGGAATCAGTATGGCAGACAAGGAACAAGCACCAACCTAGCACCTATGCAAACTATGCTGTATCAACCTAGATGCATGGCTTAACTTTTTCTGATTAGAGGATTCTGGACTAAATTCAAAGTACATCCAGCACCAATACTATTTTCTTGGGTGGGAGGATGAGATATTTCCTGACCTTGAAAGCTAAATTGTTAAAGCCTTAGGAGATGTGATCAAATTAATGCAAACCCACGAAGTTCAGCAATTTCTCTCTTAAAGATCACAAAAAACAAACGACAGGAGCAGTGCCAGAAAGATTGTCAAAGAGTAGTTACTTCAGCCCAGGCTTACAAAGATCATGGAACTCCCCCCAGAAATTAAACTAAGTTTCTTCGTATTACTTTACCCATGTTAACTCTGAGCCAATCATCTCCCCCAAGAGCTTCAGTGTTCAATTTTCCCTCGGCAAGAAAAACGCTAATTTCAGGTCTCTACCTTTTATATCTTATGTTTAGTAATGCATGTTTAGGACTTAATCTTGCAACAACTTCTACACAGGCTTGACCGCAGTGAAGTTACCAGGTCTCTGCCTAGGGAGTTGGGTCCACCAGAAGAATGTGACCAGAGAACAGATGACTTAAAGCTGCTGGAAACAACAACAGCCTTGCAAATCCAACAGACACAATGCCTAACCACAGAGGGATAGACGTGTTTAATAACATTTGACTTTTTTTCCTGATTTTTGTATTTTAAGGAGCTTGTTTATTTTTTGTTAGAAAATACTTGTGTCCTGAAAGTAAGTTTCAGGAAATTTATCCTCAAACAGACACACACACACACAAATCACTGAAGATGTTTACTGAACATCTGTTTCACTTTTGATTGAAAGACAGTATTTCTAACATGAGCCTTTCTTCTCTCTCCACTCTAACACGCTCCTACTCTCAAGTGGATTGTTTTCTACTGTAGCAGATCTTGGAAATCCTTCAACAATAAATGCGATCTGAACACTTAGTGGCTACGTAGCTGATTACAGCCCTCAGTTTGCTGTAATTCATGTACATGGAGGCTGCTAGTGGGCTCCGAAAAAGCCCTACCTCCACACCCTGCAAGCCCAAACAGTGAATGAAGGAAAGCGTGGCTCACAAATGATACTACTTTCTGAGGAAAAATAATACATTCCCCTTGTGTCCCAAAAATGCTGCTTGAAAAATTGTATTCACTTGAATTGTGGAATTCCATGAACTTTTTCAAAATCTTAAGTTGGGCTCGTTAACACTACCATCCTCTTTAAACACCATTCATTATTGCTACAAGAACAGAGAGAGATCAGTCACTTCAAAAATGAACAAAACATTTAGACTGATTTAGAACCAGATTTTAATTTTTAAAAACTGTGTATCTGCTCACCTTTGAAAGATTCTTACTTTCTTGTCTGATTGGATAGTTTTGCTCAGCAGATTCACTAACTATTCCAGAATCATTACAGCGCGTTGAGTTGTTAGAACGATGCAGTGAGCCAGCTATTGGATATGTATTTGAAACAACATCAGGTGAATAAGAGCTGCTGGAGTATTCACAGAATGCAGGATCTCCCACAACACTATGTGATGGACATTGAGAAAGAGATGAGAAGTCATCCCGGGGCAAATCTTCAGCATATACTCGTTGCCTAGATAAACATACCATTCCTTGGCTGAAGAATTTGTTTAACAAGAAAGCTATATTTCAAAAGAAAAGTATTCCATGTTATTTCAATTAAGTATTTATTCACTGCTACAGGTTGTTTAAAAACTATGTATCTTGTTTTGGATAAAACATGCAGTTTAGGAAATATTTAAAAATACAGATGTTATCTGTTTCCAAGCTGCAAACCTAGCATGCTTTACAGTTACAGTCCTCATTTCTGTTTACGGTAACCAGATTTCTTTGTACTTATTTTTGGTAGGCTTTTTCTTGTGAAACAAACCAAAAGCACAGTGTAACTACACAACATGCATTACACACTCGACAGCAAAAATACAAGCGCTATATAGTAAGACCTAACTTGAAACGCCATAACAACAAAGTATGAGTACAGCATCTTATGAGATATAAGGCATGTATGAAATACAATACATATATAAGAGACATTACTAAGACATATTATAAGACAGCCAGTAACCAGGCTGCACTTAACCATTACGGTTTATCAAAGCGCAAAATGTCTGTGTCATGCTTTTTTCCTTCAAATGTGTACTCAAAGTTCCCTTCCAGTTTCATTCTGTAATTTATACAGAAACTGCATGCTATTTCTCAGATATTGTGGTTTAACCCGGCAGGCGGCTAAGCACCACACAGCCATTCGTTCACCTCCCCATAAAGGGATGGCGGAGAGAATACGAAAAAAAAAGTAAAACTTGTGGGTTGAGATAAAGACAGTTTAATAGGAAAGAAAAAGGAGGGAAAAAGAAATTTCTGTCTAATTTGTAAAGCTGTTCAGCATGAAGCGGCCAACACCTCGACCTTGGGTAGATAATGAAAAACAGAAAGACATTCCAATCAGAATAAGATGTGTGTTGGAATTCTGATAAACTGTAGACAAAACTCTTACAATCACAGTTTACGCACAGAGAAAAAAAGTAGTAAATCTGAGTCACAGTAATACCTACGGCTCAGTCCCAACAAGGCAACAGATTGATGAGAATATTGCTTCTGTCTGCTGATTGTTTTTAATGCTAAAAAACACCATAATCAGGCCACACTCACCTCTATATTAAATTTATATTACAAATAAAAATGGTTTGAAAATACTCAGATTCCCTGTAAGATAAAACGGCTGAGGTACTAAGAAAGCCTATAATGAATGTGTTCTTTAAGGCTCTAACTGAACGTGAAAAGACATAATAATTTTGCTATGATTGCAAAGTTAATCCAATATTTAGAGTTCTGAGAACCTGAGAAGCAACTAGAGAACTCAAAAACATCACAAGATTACTATAATATTCAATTATTTCCTATGCCTTTTTCTGGAATGCTCCAGGGTTAACAATGCATTTAGGAATCTACCATGAATGCCCGCTTTTCAGGCTTCATTATAAAAAACTTTTAGAAACCTCTAAAATTCTTACTAAAACTGCCTTTCTGGGGATATGCAGGTTTTGGAGAGGACATTCAGGAGTAACCCCACGCATTATTTAGATGTTTTATAGCAGGAAAAGCCCTCTTGGAAGATCTTCCTCTTCCTTTTACATGACTGTGTCTATCCCAGCCTTGTCATAACACAACCATTCTTTCACTCAAGGTCTGGATTCAGCTCCTGCCACAGCAGAAAACAGCCAGATCGATCATTACAGACCAGCAAACTCTCTTTAATACTCCATAACAATACAGGGCCTTGGGAACAAGAGACGAGGTACCAGATATATGCCCAAAGAACAGAAATGCAAAAATCTAAATCTTGAAGACAATGGAGAAGCATTTCTAGAGTCAAAATATTGATGTATCAGAGCTTTGACTTTCAAAGAGTAGTCAATGTCCAAAACTGGAAGGTTAAAATCCCCCAAGAAATAAGATTCAGAAAATATACATACTTATCCAAAGATGGTTCGTGAACAAACGGGTAGCATGTAGTTAAGTACCTAGGAAAGACACATGCTGCTGAGGGTTCTGACCATGCCACAGTTACCGCCGCATGTTTTGGAACAAATGGTTTGACCTCTGCTGATAACTTGATGCCCTGAGAAACAAAACGGTTTTTGGCTACATGCATTTTGAGATTAATATTATAAGTGAAAAATATTCATCCTTGTGAGCATAACTGTCATAGAAAAGTGTTAGTTTGCTCTCTTCTAACAAAACATGCAAAACAATAAAGTTCACCAAAAAGAAACACAGGAAGAGGGAGAAGCAAAACCAAGGAATCCTAAGAGAAGCATGGCTGCTCTGGAGAACTATTTCCTTTAATACCAACATTATCATTAAATACTCATGAAGGCCCACTAAAGAAAGCATGTGCGATTGCTTAACAGAAGATGCAGTTGAACAACATAAGCTAGGGCTCCTAAGGTATGACTAACACTGCTGTAAGGTCTAACTCTGGCATTATGTAACAATAACGGTTTTCTTCACGTACGTTTGTATTTTAAGGTAGTCTGTGCAAAATGAATGCTTAATTATGAAGCCTCCTCATTTTTGGTACAAAATCTAGTAAGAGGGATTGTCCACTTGTTCTGAATTGCTATCAATTTAAACTCGGTATGTATATATGTAGGGACACTGAATAAGTCAACCTACCTACTGCCATTACAGTGCTGTGCAGCTTTTACTCACTGTAAAACATTCAACAAGTCATTTTTGTAGCCGATTATGTATTTTTGGGTAACCGGCACACCGTATGAAAACCGGACTTTTTTACTTGTCAGAGCCGATTTCAATGACCGAATAACACACGAGGCTTTTCAAAACGTTCGAGCAGAAACTTCAGCGCTCAGGCACGCAAGTGGACGCGCTGCACCCTCTAGCGGCTCCGCACTCGCGTCCACCACAGACATTTGCGGACTCTGCGGACCGCAGCGAACTGCGGGCGAACCGCCGCGCTGCCGGGACGGCCGGGCGGGACGCAGGGCGCGCCGCGGGACGCGACCGCAGCACAGCGGCCGGCTGCGAGGGCACCGGG
>VXAA01006150.1:37184-50093 GCA_013399115.1 Anseranas semipalmata | reverse complement strand
TCCGCGTCGCGCGCCCGGCGCCCGGCGGGCTTCGTGAGCTCGCGGTGTGCGGGGCTGCGGCCGCGGGACGCCGCTGGGGCTGCCGCTCACCCGGCCGTGGCTGCTGTGGTAGCGTTGTGCTCACGGTTCAGGCGCAGCACGCGGACAGACGGGGCCCCGGTGCGTTCGGGTGCCAGTTTACAAGCATTCTTACCCGGAAGAACAGCACCGTAAATATCTCTGTAGCAAAATCCTGGCAGCACGTTCCCAGAAACGGATGAGAGGCGGTGCAGTTTCTCAGATACGAGTTATTTTTGGCATCAGTTTTTTTCCATACGTAAACACTGAATTCTGTGTTTTCGTAAACTCTGGTGGTATTTCCCAGGTGCAGTTGCCCTCAAAGGTTAGATAAGCTTAATGCTTGTGTTGCCTGAAGGCAACTCCTCTCTTCCTCGTGTTTTGTTTCCCCTGCCTGCACTGTGCTCCTGCCTCCTCTCCTTGTTGTTTATAAAGAGAAAACCATTTCATTTTCTCCTTTCGTAGTGCTATCAGAAACACGTGTGCTGTCTCTGATCGTGTAGTGCATCTGTTTGAGAACTGTTCCGGTGGGAAAAAAATTTGAAGCCATGTGAGGCAGTAATGCTGACACCTATGTTTGGATAGAGATCATTGCTTTTAGCAGCAGGCCACAAGTGAAGTGGCCTTTCTACTGGTACTGCAGCCTGAAGTCTTAAATGCTGAAATTAAACCAATCTCCAGTCTTACAACTGTTAAAAGAAGTTTTCTTATCTAACATGTAACATTACCCCAATGCAATCATATAAGTACAAACCAGCTATAAGTTTCCTAAGGTTTTGGCTGGGTTAAACAAAACACACATATATATGTTAGCTTAGTTTTCAGGCAGCACAACAGTTATTTTTTAATACTTAAAGCAGGGGGTATACAGAATAATTTATGTTAGGAGTGGTATTATATAATAATGGAAAAAGAGGGAAAACCACTGCAACAAAGGGATTCTGCTGTACTGCAGATGTTTTATCTATGTGCCTTATTTATAACCTTTCAGTTTATCTCATGCATTTTAAACAGAACGGAAAAATGACCTTGATGGCAGCCTATGTATAAGCATCCTTTGAGTACACTCAGAAGCAAAAAACTGGAGTTCCTTTAACACAACTTTTTCTTCTATTGCAAATACAATTATACCAAATCATAATTTTGAAGGGTTCTTAGATAGATAGGCATTCAAGTTTGTTTTAGATCCCTCAGATTATTTTGAAATTCCTTGTTCATCAGGACTGAAGAACTGAATTTGTTAATTAACTGGCAAAGCTAACCAAACTAACATCCTCTTTTTAACAATCCAGGGTTAGGGGATACTCTCTTAGTACCCTAATGCCTTTTCAGCTCCTTCTTTCGTCTTTTTTTTCCTGGCAAGACTTAGAAACATGGGTGAATGATGAATACCGCAACAGTAGCATTAACTTGCTTAGTTCCACTTTAGCTCGGTATCATTTTCCTAAAACAAAAAACTTAACATTAGGGATATAATTTTTAATAAAGTAATAAACTTGTTAAATGATTAAGCTTGTTGTCCATTTTCAGGCACATGAACAGCAAGAAAATCATCAGGAGTAGTCAGCATGGATTCACCAAGGGGATGTTATGCTTGACCAACTTAATAAACTTCCAGGATTAAAAGACTGGCCTGGTAGATGACGGGAGAGCAGTGGTTGAGGGAGTTGATCTTTTCCCTCTCCTCAGCACTGGTGAGGCTGCATCTGCCTGGAGCACTGTGTCCAGCTGTGGGCTTCCCCAGTACAAGAGAGACGTGGACATACTGGAGAGAATCCAATGAAGGACCATGAGGATGATTAAGGGAATGTAGCATCTCTCCTATGAGGAAAGGTTGAGAGAGCTGAGACTGTTGAGCATGAAGAAGAGAATGCTCAGGGAGCATCTTATCAATGTCTATAAATACCTGAAGGGAGCGTGTGAAGAAGATGGAGCCAGGCTCCTTTCGGTGGTGTCCAGTGGCAGGAAAAGTGGCAATTGGCACAAAGTGAAACACAGGACCTTCCTCCTGGACATTGAGAAACATTTTTTTTTTTTTTTTTTACTGTGAGGGTGACCAAGCACTGGCACAGGTTTCCTGGAGAGGTTGTAGAATCTCTGTCCTTGGAGGTATTTAAAAGCCACCTGGAAATGATCGTGGGCCACTGGCTTTTGGTGGCCCTGCTTGAGCAGGGATGGTTCAACCAGATGACATCCAGACGTCCCTACCAACCATTCTGTGTGATTCTGTGTGAAATAGGGCTCCCCAGCATTTTCTTTAGAATATCGGTATACACAAAGGCTATGATAATCATCACTGCAAAGAAGGGATTAAGCTGTTCAATATCCTGGGTGGAAAGAAGAAAAATGCTTGGACTTCGTCAAGGCAGTTTGGAGTAGACCTTAGGAAACATTTCCTAACAGTAGCTAATTTAACTATCTAAGCACTAGAATAAGAACATTTTAAAGAACAGTTCAGAAAAAAATACACCCTGCAGGAGTATCTTAGGTCCAACTGATTGTATCTCTGATCAGGGGTTTCTCTGGGGCTACTTGCTGTGGTAGGGTCAGTTATGCCTCCCAGTTTCAACTTTTGCCATTATTGAAGAGTTGTATGTTCACACCAAGTAATTCTTTTCTCCAGTGCTCTAGAATGATCTTTTCATTTGAATTGTAATAAATTTGTTATTAAAAGAAGAATAACTTTATTGTTAGTTTCAGGAATTAAGGTTATTAGGTAGTGGATCCAGATGCTGACTTTGAAGTTTCTGATCAGAAATGGATGAATGACAAACATTTACATTTTTGAAAGAGAAAAGCTGCTGACCAGCTCTTACTGCTCATTCATGCCTCAGCAGCTTGAAGGCATATATGGAAGCATATATTGAAGTTTGACTTGGAATTTGAGATTTTACTTCTGAATATTACGCACGCATGCAACTTGTTGGCTGACAGTATGCCGTACAACAAACTGGAAAGGCCTATGTGGCATCTGTTAGGAGAAACACATGAGCTACTCTTCTGGAAAGCATGTATCTGCTTGAAGCCCTGTCCAATTAGCTCTTGCTGCTGAAACAGAAAAATTTGAAAATGACAAAAACATGAAGAAAATATTCTTGAGCTTCTCTCTCTCTTCTGTAGCTGTCATGTAGGCACATTTAATTTTGAGAAGCAGAAATCTTCTGTATGAAAGTAGTCTGACTGTAGTCAACACAGAACATTCTCAGGACTGCAGATGGACTATGAATATGGGCTTTTTTGGACATTTTGTTTATCCAGACAGAAGCAGATTTAAATCCTTTGTGTAACCTGTTACTTGTGACCAAGGCCATCCACAGAGTTGAGTAGGCTATGGTAAATGAAAACTGTTGTGCTGAAGGGCCCATGTGCCACTTACTATTACATATACAGTATTTGGGATCTGAGTTATGGTGGATAAAAATATTTTCTGTGATTTTTGACAGACGGGTAAGATGTAAAATTTCCCATCTGTGGTCTGCAAAACAATTTCTCATTATAATTCTCTGCAGCTTTTTCTGTTCAGTTCTATGGGATGTTTTAAAAAATTAAAGTTTGATATACTTTTACTGCAGTTCTGTTTTCAAATGTGACCTTCCAAGACACTAATAATGTAGGATACTTGAGTGTATTTTTCTGAAGAGAACAAGATCACAGTCAAGGAATCTTTTGTAACTTCTTCATCAGTCATAATCATATATACGGTTAATAATTTGTGAATAATTTGCATGTGAATCACATTCATAATATGTATTGATGAACTGTTATCAGTGCATTTATACTTTTAATCTGTTTCATATGAAAACAAGGCTTAAGCAATTGTACTCTCTATTGGCTTTGACTCTCAATTGAACCTATTGGCTGATTTCAGTTAAACTTAACAGAAACATTCGTAAATAAAGTGTTGCAGCTTTCATAGAATCATAGCATAGTTTGGATTGGAAGGGACCTTAAAGATCACCAAGTTCCAATCCCATGGGCAGGGACACCTCCCACTAGACAAGGTTGCCCAAAGCCCCATCCAACCTGGCCTTGAACACTTCCAGGGATGGGGCATCCTGGGCATAGTTTCCAGGAGGATCTGCTCCATGATCCTGCCAGGCACAGAGGAGAAACTGACTGGCCTGTAGTTCCCCGCGTCTTGTTTTTTTCCCTTTCTAAAAGTTGGGGCTATGCTTCCTCTCTTCCAGTCAGTGGGAACTTCACCAGACTGCCACAACTTCTCAAACATGATGGACAGTGGCTTAGCAACTACAGCCACCATTTCCCTCAGGACCCACGGATGTATCTCATCAGGTCCCATTGACTTATGCACCTTCGGGTTCCTTAGCTGGTTCCGAACCTGATCTTCTCCTGCAGTGGGTGGTTCTTCATTCTCTCAGTCCCTGCCTTTGCCTTCTGGGGCTTGGGCTATGTGGCTAGAGCACTTGCCAGTGAAGACTGCGGCAAAAAAGTCATTGAGTACCTCACCCTTCCCCATATCCCAGGTAACCAGGTCTCCCATTTCCTTCTTCCTTTTATCACTGACTTGCCTATCAAAGCTTTTTTGTTGCCCTTGATGTCCCTGGCCAGATTTAATTCTATTAGGGCTTTAGATTTCCTAACCTGATCCCTGGCTGTTTGGACGATTTCTCTGTATTCCTCCCAGGCTATCTGTCCACTCTCTGTAGGCCTCCTTCTTCTGCTTGAGTTTGGCCAGGAGCTCCTTGTTCATCCATGAGGCCTCCTGGCATTTTTGCCTGACTTCCTCTTTGTTGGGAGGCATCTCTCCTGAGCTTGGAGGAGGTGATCCTTGATTATTAACCAGATTTCTTGGGCTCCTCTTCCCTCCGTGGCTTTGTCCCATGGTACTCTACCAAGCAGGTCCCTGAAGAGCCCAAAGTTTCCTCTCCCAAAGTCTAGGATTGTGAGCTTCCTGTGCACCCTCCTCTCTGCCCTAATGATATTGAACTCCACTGTTTCATTGTCACTGCAGCCATGGCTGCCCTTGAGCTTTGCATTCCCCACCAGCCCCTCCTTGTTGGTGAGAATGAGGTCCAGCACAGCACCTCTCCTTGTTGGCTCCTCTATCAGTTGGAGAAGGAAGTTATCATCAATGCACTCCAGGAACCTCCTGGATTGCCTTTGCCCTGCAGTGCTGTCCCTCCAGCAGGTATTGGGGTGGTTGAAGTCCCCCACAAGGACCAGGGCTTGTATACGTGAGGCTGCTTCTATCTGCCTATATAGAGCCTCATCTGCTTGGTCTCCCTGATCAGGTGGCCTGTAGCAGACCCCCACTATAATGTCACCTGTCCCTGCCCTCCCTTTAATCCTGACCCATAAGCTCTCTGCCAGCTCCTCATCCATCCCCAGGCAGCTCCATGCACTCAGCTGCTCATTGACACAGAGGGCAGCGCACCTTCCTCGTCTCCCCTGCCTGTCCTTCCTAAAGAGCCTGTGTCCTTCCATTCCAGCACTCCAGTCATGGGAGCCATCCCACCACGTCTCCGTGATGCCAATACTATCATAGCCCTGCAGGTGTGCGTACTCTCTGACCCCTCTTGTTTATTTCCCATGCTACATGCACTTGCATAGAGAGATTTATGCTGGGCCCCTGCTGACTTACTGTCTGGAGTGCCTGGAATTCCTTTGTGCTGCTCTTCAGGTGCTCTCCTGCTGACCTGCGATCCTTCTTCAGGCTCTGGGCACCTATCGCTGACACTGGCATCAAACTGTGAGGAGTGGGATGGACTGAGGTTCCCCTCCCCTGGCAACTCTAGTTTAAAGCCCTCTTCACCAGCTTGGCAAGCCTATGACCGAAGATGCTCTTCCCCTGCTCTGACAGGTGGACCCCATCACTCCAGCAGACCAGGTTTATCAGAGCAAATGCCATGGTCTAAGTAACTGAACCCCTCTCTGTTGATTTGCCAGATTCAATCCCCTTCCCTTTGACTGGGAGGATTGATGAAAAAACTACCTGCGCTCCAGAGTCCTTTACTGCTGCTCCCAGGGCTTTGTAATCCCTCTTTCAGGATAGCAGGTGGCCAGGTAGAGCAGAAACACTCTGATGGGGCAAGGCGTTATACTTAAACTCACACCTTACTAGACACTGAAGAATCTGCGTGGGAGGAAAAAACATACCAATGCCTCCGTAGTAAATATGATCCAGCCTCTGCTGCACATGCCTTCCAAGACATGAAAGCCAACCATTCACAGACCATGAATTGTAAAAAATCAGTCTCACTTAGTTTTGATATTCAGTAAGCAAATGTTTTATTTGACTGTGATTTCATTTTCTAGCTTTATATCTCACGTCCCAGAAATCCTCAAAGCAATGGTCCTACTGACTTAAATCAGACTATTTGTATATGTGAAATGAACAATATTTGTCTTTGCAGACTTGATCTTCAAAATTACTTTATCTCATCTTAGGTGCTTACATTTGGATTTATTGCCTAACTCAGTCTGAAGAATGTTTTCATAAGCATGGAGTTATCTGTGTGCTAATTAATCTCCCCACAGTTAATTGAAGAAAATGGATTATTTATCTTTTGGTTTTTGTTTCACACAAAATTGTGAACTAGGTCTTGGAGAACAGACTAGAGAATGGTGCTATATTTTGATGGTTTGGCTATCTCTAAATAAATTAGTGTAGGGATACAATCTAGCTGAATTACTGAGGATTGCCATCGGAGAGAGGATAGATTGACTTGAGAAACAGAGAAAATTATGGATGCTCCTTCTAGTTCCTGTGCTGGTTCAAGAATTGCATTTTGAAGGCATTCTTGAATAAATTACTCCCAAGTCATAAAGGAGCCCAGCCTGCAGGGTGGGGATAGAGATACAGAGTGTCTGAGATCCTGAGATCCATTGAGATCCTTGCAGAGTCTGGGGGCTTGTGTTGATGTGTCATCTCATGGAGATTTTTTTTTTTTTCCAACTCTCTTTTATGGATTTTCGTGTAAAAGGAGTGATCAGAACCATACCTAAAGAGTACAGCTCAGATCTGAAGAGGAGCCACACTGAAGTGTTCCCGTGCTAAACGAAATCAATAATGCTGAATTTAGGAGATGATGATTTCCATAGCAACCAATGCTCATATAACAAATTCAGGATGATACCGTATATCATCTCATAATGATGAGAATCGAGCACAAGAAGATGCTGTCAGATGAGGCACAGTCCTGTTCAGATTTTTCTCATAGGCTGTGCAACATGACAGTAACTCAAAGTGGACCAATGGAAAAAAATGTTCAGTGGAATCTCTCAGAATTTTTTCAGTTGCTGGTTATTTTTGGGACAGTGCTTAAATGGTTAGAGTAATGGCTTTATTTAAACTTAGAAATGTCAGTTCTAGATCTGAGAAAAGGTCATTTTAGCCAAACATATCTCTGCAGCTTTCTATAATGGATGCCTAGGGAAGAGTGTACGAGTTGGAGAAGTATGTGGTGATACCTTCCCAGATTCTCTTATACTTCAGAGATTACTGACCAGGGATTTGTTTGCATGTAACAACCCCAGATGGATTTTAGTTTCATGAATTTCACAGTCATGTTCAGATCTATATAAATGTCCTGTATCCACAGTATCTTGTTGCAAGGAGTTCCATGGCTGAACAAATTTCTTTGTGAGACCAAACATCTTCTTTTGTTTGTGTTATATCAGCCATATTCTTGTTCTTATATTGGAGGAGCCTGTAACAATTTATTCATTTTCCCAGATGTCTGTAGTTTCCAGAGGGAGGATTTATATACTAGAGAATTAGAGGCTAAGATTTTGAATTTGAGCCCAATGCATGGAGTTGTTTTTTTTTTTTCCTGCCTTTAGGTAAATATTCCTCAAATATTTAAAACTAATAAGATGTTAAATTTTGCACATACACAAGAAAGGAAGCAAATGTATCTAAGCTGAAAATCATAGAATGGTTTGGGTTGGAAGGGACCTTAAAGATCACCTGGTTCCAGTCCCCCTGCCAGGGACACCTCCCACTAGACCAGGTTGCCCAAAGCCCCATCCAACCTGGCCTTGAACACTTCCAGGGATGGGGCATCCACAGCTTCTCTGGGCAACCTGTTCCACTGCCTCACCACCCTCACAGTGAAGAATTTCCTCCTAACATTTAATCTAAATGTATGAGGTTTGCAAGTATTGTAAAGACTTTTAATAGGTTGCTACAATACGGTGTTTAATTAGAGTGGTAGCTGATGACTGAATTCAATTGAGATTGAATGGAATCTGAATAAACCATATATATACAAATAGTTTTTCTTGTGGTTATAGTAACAATATAAGGTTTAAAATAGCCACTGGAGGGCTCACGGATTTCATGTTAACTGGCAAAGTGGTCTTTGAAAGTCAGGAGTTGTAGTTATTGGCTAAGATGATATTAATTGGTGCGTTAAACATTTGAAGACAATTTCATGACAGAATTTTTGCAGATTATGGGCAGAGAGCACATATATTTTCACTTCAAAGAATAAACGCTCTTGTGATTAGTATCTGTGTCACGGTGAGGGAATATTTACAAAGATTTGGAAGGCAGGAGAATCTAAATGTGAAAGAATACATGCAAAAGGATAAGATTTCCCACCCCTTTACCATAAAAATCTAAAAAGTCATGCTGTCAGGCAGCTGGGTTTCCCCATTTTGAGAAGCCACACACACATCTGACAGATCTTCCCCTCCTTCCTCTCTTCTGAGCATGGCACTGAAGGCTCAGTGACGAGTCAGGCCCAGGGCTGTGGTCTGTCTGGACTACTTTGTAGAGATGGGAACAAATGCAACACCTTTAATTGGTGTCAGTTTCTCCTGACATTTCAAATCCAGTTTTTCATTGCAGTTAAATAGCACTTAGTTTTCAACAGCTTCAGGAAAAAATAATTCTGTTTATACATTCTAATCTTATGTTTTATTTTCCTTGTATGTATCAGCCTGTATTTTTCCTTTGTCCTTTTTTTCATTTTAATAGTTTTACTTTGATATTTAGATTATCACCATATCCCTAATATAGTAAATGCAGCTAAACTCCTTATATTCAGTATTACCATCTTGCTTGAGTTCACAGCAGTATTTAACACTCTTCTGTGGGACAAGCATGTGCAGAACAAAATGTATTGTTCCTGGGGTGATTTCCCCAGTAATACGTAGGGTTATATAATTATTTCTGTTCTTGCGAATATGTTTTATCCACAAGTCTTTCACTAAGTCTTGTTGCCTTATTTCATGGAAACTCATCTGATTTATTGTTCTCCTGTGGTCATTTTTGGTTCTGCTTATTTCAAAATATTTCCCTTGCACCGAATAGTTATTTGATTTCTTTCCCATGATTTTGAATCTTCCATTTTGCAAGTTAACTGTCTTTTTTATCTGTGCTTGTACGTCTCAACTTCCAGAGTTCCTGGTGAGCTCCTTCCTTGCTTCTTTAGTTTTGATACCAGAACAGTCATATGTTGTAGAAGATACACAGAACTTTTAATTTATCTTGGCAGGTAAAACTCTTTTTTTGTTCATAATTTAGCACACATATTTTTAGTTTCTTAGTGTTTCACCCACATCTTCCTAACAACCAGCTTTTTAGTCTTTCATCTAAAGAAAAATATCTACCAGTTAAATTCTCCCATTACACATTACCATGTAGTATCTACACAGAAAGGAGTGTAACAGTTATAGACAGGCTGAAGATTCTGCCTTGAAATAAATTTTACCAGCATCCTTCTTTCCTAACTGTCTGACTAAAAGCATTCACCAAACTCACTTCTGCATTGCATTTGCCTCACTCTTGCTGTTTCTGGGCACATGTTGCAAATCTGCCTGCAAAAAAGAACTACTTTAGATGACTTCATTTCTAAAACTGGTGCATATTGGCAACATGCTCAGTTTGAAACCTTGTCCGTTTTATCCAGCTGTATCCTTTTATATAAGAAGAGGGATTGCTTGTCTTCACAGAGCTTTCCTTAAACTATTCCAGTTATAAGAACCTAATAGAATATGCTTTTTTTCAGCTGTACTAAGAATATCCTTGACTGAAGTCTTGGCCATAGCTGAATCTTACATCATTGCATACAGGTATATACAAACTTACATTAAAAAAAAAAAAAAAAGTTCAGCAAAGTCATAGAATGGAAACAGACAAACTGATTCCTATATAGGTATTAAAACTTAATGCCTTTGTCTTGTTTATTGCAGCACATCAGCCATCAGCAGGGTTGTCATGGATACTGAGTCAGGTCCCATTTTGCCAGCTTGCAGATGTGCTAAAAATGGGATTTTCCCTTCCCACCTGTTAGAGAAAACCATCCTTATGGACTTGATTGAGAGTCCACTGAAGTAAGTGAAAAGTCTTTGGTTATCTTAATAGATTTTGGACTAAGATATAGGTGAACGATGCCAGTAAATATTCTGTTTCATAATAGTTGTCAGACATTTTTTATATCTTATTACACTGTTTAAAAATGGATGTATGTTACGAACTTCTCATGCCAGAAGACACCAAACTTCAAGCTTCTGCCAGCTTTGTCTTGCCGTGTAGCTCTTGCATTTGGCTATTGCTCCCTTGGTAACCATCATTGTAAGACAGGCATGTAGTCTTAAACTATTAGGGTTGTTGAAGTCATCATGGATAAGTCATCATGTTCTGGGCTGTGGTTCCTAGCTATGTTCTAGGAATGGCCAAGATGCAGTACTACTCTAAAGACTAAGGGTGACACTAAAATCAGCATGTCAGCTGTGAGGAAATGCCCGCTGAAGTTCCTCTGGTGTCATCTAATGGTGATACAGCACGTTATCTAAACTTGGTATATTGTTAAGAAGTTACAGCTATGTCCTGCAAGATGTGAGACTTTACAGGCCCTTCAACAGCTCTTATTGGCTAGCAGGTAAGGAGTCGCACCTTGAAATTTCGTTTGTAAATCAAGAAACTTGAAGTTTATCTGGAGTGCAGACAGCCCCTGTAGTTCTGGCAGTAACCACTGCGTGTCTTGGAGCAGCCAGCAAATGGTTTGTTCATTTCTTTCAGTACACGAGCATGGTGGAACTGAAGATCCGTAATACAAGCCCGCAGTATGAGGTGCTGCCTTACAGTGGGAGCTAGCAGGATTTTTGCTTCCCCTCGGCCCCCGGTCCTTTCCCCAGCTCAGTGTACCCCGCGTGGTGCTGGAATCGCCCGTCCTCCCAGCGCGGCCCTGCTGGCCCTGACACCCCACCTGCTGCCCTGCGCGCCGCTGGGCTCTGTGCGGCCCTCCCCGTCCTCCGCCTCAGGGCAAATGGTCGTAAGACGCACGGTATCTCAAAAAGTGTCGACCGCTAGCTCAGATGTTATGAACGGCCTCTTATTTTTCTCTTGTGAAATTCCCTAAACTTACCGCTAGCCACGCTGATTTTAATCTTAAAAGAAATGGTGGAGGCTATGGATATCACTGTCTTGATGCTGTAGGAAGACAGAAAAATATTGTTAATTGATCTGTGTACGTGCATTCTGGGACGGGCTGTTTGGTAGCATAACCACTGCAGTTCCAGCATTTGACTGGGAGAGTGGGAACTTGCCAGCGCGGTCCAGGTTTATGACTGGGTCTGAACTGTAGCACTGTGCATACGTCTGTGCCTATGGGACGTGCGTGCCAGGGTGCATCCCGGGCTCTCCGTCCCTGTATTGCGCAGACCGGGGCACTGGCCAACACGTACCACAGCTTGCTGCCTCTGGAAACTACAGCGAGTGGTGGAAATGGCTTACAGCCACGTCATTGCTGAACTTTAACATGCGAGACACAGTTGCCGTGCTTATCTAAACCTGGTCCCTGAAGAGCCACTCCCTTCAGCCTCTTCAGTTTAGATAAATTGCTTTACAAATGTGTGTGTTAGGACTATTGCTAGATTTTTGGTATGTGTAGCTTTCCAATAGCGTACAAATTTAGTATCATATTCTACAGCTGTCTTTAGAAAGAACTGGGGTAAATATTGTCGCTGCTATTGGTTTGCAGCTGCAATATGACAAGTATATAAATCTGGAACCATAGTCTTTAAAAAGCCGTAAAGTGTGCAAAACTTTGTGACTGTACTGTTGCTTTTAGACTTACAAATCCATTTTGGGAGATACCAGAAGCAACACTGGCAGTAAAAATGGTGAATTTCAGGACACCACATAAACTAATTGTTACCTTAGATTGAGTCGCTCTTGTTTTGGTTCAGCGTTACAAGAACTTCTTAAAAATGATTATGCTTTGTGTAGATGGTGTTACACTTGGAGTTTGGGTCTTGAGACATAGAAAGCATTTCATTTCATGTTGGAAGAAATGGATTTCAAAGACCTTTGTTGTCAGTTCTACCACTATGTACATATTTATTAAAGGCAAAGCAAACTTGAAACAAGCCCCCAGCCTTTGGAAAAATTCAAATGACACCGGTCTGCTCTCACTACGGTTTTATTATATTATTGTATTATTATTAAAATACTTGGTGGAGGGGAGCTTGCAAGAGAAAGAAGATTAAATAGCGAAGAGTAAATTCAGGCTCATTATCCAGCCTGAAAGCAGGAGATGGAGTTCATTCTCCATGAGCTGCAGTTGGCAGAAATAAATGAGCACAGTAGAGACAATGTAGATGTGTGTTTTTTTTCTTGTGAGATAGAAGGCTGCATACCAGATGAATGCTGTGGCTTGATCATGCTCTGTTTCCTCCTGCTTGATATTGGTTACTAACCTGTGCTGCTGCAAGGGAGCCCTCAATGAAGATCAGGGCTGGTCTGATTTTTGAGGGCACAAGGGCAATCTAATCATAGCATAACTGGTCATGTAGGTCTCTTTCGTGACAAAGATATACCTTTATAAAGGGAAAATTGGTCTATTCTCTGAATTTTCCTGTAAGAGTCTTTTTTTTTTTTTT
>VXAA01006150.1:14746-37168 GCA_013399115.1 Anseranas semipalmata | reverse complement strand
TTTTTTTTTTTTTCCTGACTGGAGAGGAAGTCTAGGGAGGTTAACCCCTTGTGCCTCACAGTTCGTCCTTATGAGTATCACTTGTCTCTTGGTGACATCGATCATTGACATCAGTAGCTAGATGCCGAGCAGTGAAGTTTAGACATCAAAATTGCCAGGTCACACTTTGAGAGTGCTTGAATTTTATTTCAAGCAGCAAAATGTGTTGAATCCATGAAATACCAAATTGCCTTTTATTAGGGAAAGACAGTTTTTCCACTGTGTATTATAATTTTTTAATATAAAATATATATAAAATATCTATGAAATCACCTAAAATAATATATCTGGAGTGTTTATCTGGTATCACTGTGCATTTTTTGTGTATCTGAGTTCTGCCTGAGGAGTCTGAAAACTTTCTTCAGTATGTCTTATAGCATAGCAAGCGTTGCCATGGTACCTTGTAACATTTTTCTAATCAGCAGATGGAGCCACAAGGGAAAAAAAAAGGTTTGAGTGAAGAATTTTGGAATGGAATAATGCTAAAATAAACTTGTTATAAAAATGTTCCATATGATTGATGATAAATTAAAGCAAACAGTCCTGTAATGTATCATCTGTTAGTTAAACATGTGCTCTCATTTATCTGATCTGTATATAGCCAAAGTCAATTACTGTAAATTAGTAACAACTAATGACAGCTTTTACTTAACTCAGAGCTGTATCCCTTTATTTAAGCCATCAACCTAATATCTGACGGAGCGGAAAAAATTAACCTTTGGGAGGTTTACTATTTGACTTTCTCAAAAGGTAAAATTAGAATAGAGCCATCAGATTGAATGTGGAAATCAGGGGGATTTTTGTGGAGTTGGTTTGTCATTGCAATCAGTTCCTTTCTGGAGACTGGGGTGGCGTATGAGAGGGAAACGACCTTCCTGAAGGATATTAAATCGTAGCAAGGTTCCTCACCAATCCATTGAAGACTGACAGAGATGTGTACCTAAATCCATAGTTTACCTAAATTTTCCAAAGTGCATGTTCCTCATGACTGCCAAAATATATCACTGTTTGAGAGTGTCTTGCCAAATGTGGGTTTCATGATGTTTCCAGGAGAGGAGCTAGGTAGTGAGGCTTTAAATATGTTTAAATATGTTGCTTTTTTAATATAGTCAATCATACTGAGCTTTTATAACTACAACATGCTTGTTGAAGACATCCTGCTTTATTACTGTGGAGTGCTTTGTATGCTTCACTTTCAACTTTTCATAGGATAAGGATGTGTTTTGCTCCAACTGTTGTTCAAGATGAAATTAATTTAGATGATGGTATACAAATTGTAACATGGATTGTACAATCCAGTAACAAAGTGCTGAACTTACTCAACCCTGGCACTTCAAAGAACAGGGAGAGATGTTACATGGTAAGAAGATTGAATTGTTTTTGTCCTTTATTTTGCTTCACTTTATGGCGACCAAAATGAAGACATGGGGGAAGAGTCCAAAAGCAGGAGTTCTTCAACATATACTTTGGCTCCATCAGACTCTTTCCTGCTGCGTGAAGCAGATTAAAAGCAAGGAGCCAGGTATTTTGCAACACCACAAATGTAGCTGCGTAAATACCTCAGATTTTAACTTGAAAAACAGTCACTTGAATCTTACTTTCCTTGGTGATTTGTCTTAGTAGACATTAAGGTACTGTCGCATTGGCTGTTAATATTGTATCTCTTCTGTGAATGAGCAGAGAATTTCAGTATTCAGGGTGACACCTCTGGAAACATTAAATGCATATACAATCACTTTAAAATGGCAGAATGTAATTAGAGCTGTGAGTTTGACAGTAATTCCTACAAAATTACAATATTTTTCACTTCATGGAAGGCAAAACTAAATGAAATGGATGTTGTTAGCATCTGGTAAGCATGATCACAGTTTTTTGAGAGGGTTTGATGTCATATTTATGGCATTCTGAGTGAGATTTGTAGCTGTGACTGATGCCACCTTACCATTCAGTGGTAGCATCTCAATCTGCACTATTATATCGGGCATTATGGAGGATGTCTGTTTTCGCAGCATCAGATATGAGGGGGAAGGCAAGTAATTGCCAGGAACAAAGTAGGTTCCTTGAATTCAATTCTCTACCTCCAGTTAAGAGTGGGAAAAAACGCTGTTCTGTTCCTGCAGATCCTATGGTCACCTGCTCCTACCTGTTACAGCATGTGTGAAGGAGATTTAGCTGGTGGTTTTCTACATGCATGTCATATTAACAGCCATGTTCCCTAGTGTTGAAAGAAAATCCATGATTTGAGTTTGGTTTTCAGGGCAAGGCCCTTTTCTTCCTTTGGTTGCAATGTTTTAGTGAACATCAGTGGTTCGAGTCCAGAAGGATGTCAGGAGATGAGGTTATAGAGCAAACAGCCACAGCACTGCTGCTGGGGAGAGAGGGAGGAGAGCTGTAGCTGCTCTCAGGAGGTAAAAGGGAACAACAGTGAACTTTGTTCGAGTAAACGGAAAGGGTAAGAACCCAGACATTCTGATTTGTTGAGTTTAAAACAAGCCTTCTAAAGCAAATGAGAAAGATTCCTATAATCTTGCACTGTTTGTGCATTGTTGTTAATTAAGGGGCTTCACTGGTCTTAACTGGTTTGTCGGAAGTATTATAAATGAGAGAAGCATGTATTTGCTTCTGATCTTTCTGTCTCTAGACATTCCATAAAGAAAATTCTATCCTACTGAATACTGACTAGTAAAATATTTAATGGCACAAATGAAATACTGTTCCATTTTATACTTGAATGAAATGTATTTTTATTCATTAATTTATTCATTCATGTGTTTCTTCATCTCCAAATCTTCTCACAATGGAAATAAGGAAATACGGTACCTTCTCTGAAAGGTTTATCATGTATTATCTTTATATATCTACCATAAATCCCAATAAGTGTGGTGGGGCCCTGCATAAATAGAAAAGTCTCCTATAAGATTTACTGCAGAGGTGTCTCTCATATTCTTATAGGAAAATAATAAAGAAGAAGTAGCATGTTTGTTTTGAAATAAAAGCTAGTATCTAGTATGTATGACAAGTCCCTTAATATACAAAATAAATTCTTGACATCTCTGTATGATGCTCGTAGAATGCAGAAACTGGTAATGAGGAAGGATATATAGGTAAATTTTCTGAGCAGCTATGATGTCATGTAGACCTGAAGCTGTTGTGAATATGCTTTTTTTCCAAGAGATAAGCTTTTTTTTCTAGAACATTGTTAATAAGTATTTATTGTAACTTAGCAATCAGAAGATAATTACATCTAAAGATGTTTAAAACTCAGTTGTTTTTTTTTTCATATATGCTTGCTTCTATTTTTAAATTGCACTCCACGTTTTTGTCTTTATTTAGCAAACTATATTTGGCTTAGAAAATGTATCATGATGTTATATACACTTACCAGATAGCTTCCAATATTCATATTGGTAATTTGTAGATGGTTGAAATACAAAAGGCAATAATGCTGTTATTATTACTTATTACCAGTTTCCAAGACTTGTCATATCATCCTGTATCTTAGGAAAATTATTTATCTATAACTGTCAACAAGTTATTTGTCAGACATTTTGCTTTTTCAAGCCTTTCCTGATGCTTTTTGGAACAAAACTGATAAATAATGTTACTTTCTCAGGCTTCATCTTACTAAATAATATGTGGGAAAGAGCAGATGTTTGGGTTATGGGAATAGAAGATCCTTGAACATCAGCCAAAACATTTGGGAATTTTGGATATTTTTAAAATAAGCTACGTGATTAGGTGGACAAGCTGCTCACCCACCTGCAGTTATCTAAAAAGGCTGTTGTGCTAGTCTCCTAGAAAATAGATTGTTACTCATTTGCCACCTAAGGAAACAGGATGGTAAAGGAGGACGAAAAATCTCTTTTCAAAGACACTAAATACAGAAGCAATGATGATTAAAAGGCCACCGAGTTGCTTTCCGTAAAAACAGCTCATGAGAAGATTAAATTAGGAGAGAGAAGTATACAACTCATTTAACGATTAGATGGAATTTATTTGTTCCGAATGCTATTCAAACATTTGAACTGCTAATGTAGATAGCTTCAGTCTGAATTACTGAGTAGGGCATTCACTAAATGTAATTCAGCTGCAGTAAAATCTGATCAGTCCTCTACAGGTGACTATCTCTTTCCATGGTCTGTTGAGGGCATTTAGGATGACTTGACTACTAACTTAAGACCCTCCAATAAATCACTAAAATTAGGTGTGTTGAAAACGGACTTAGGGGACAAGCCACTCAATTACAAAACTAGCGTTGAACCCAGAAACGCCCACCTCCAAAGTGCGCATTAGTGTCAGAAACATGTGATATATATATGGGTAGGATACAAACAGTTGTGCTGTTACAGTCATGTTGCATTTCTGCTGAGATGCAATAATTGTACTTGAGATAGCTTTCTGTGGCTATTTTAAACACACAGTTTCGTTGACATATTTGAATGTTACAAGCAAGTATTCATAGCTGTCATCAATCACTGTTATTTGTATCTCTGAAAAGACTCATTTGTGCTGGTCAACCTCTTATTATCTAGGAGTAAATTTTCCACAAACACTACAAATGGCAATCATGAATTGTAAAAGCTACCTGATATTAACAATCTTTTTAAAATTGAAAGCCTTTATCTTACTTTATTCGCCTATGCCACTAACACTGGGAGAATCTCCTCTTTTCCATAAAATAATCACTCAAACATTTGGCTTCCAGCAGTGTCAGCAGTGCTCTTTTCCCCAGGCAGTAACCTCTTTGGGGCTAAACCCTGAAATGACCCTATCATGGATCTGACTAGCAGTTTATGTCCTGACCATGATAAATAGAGAATTAGTCTTGTGTTACTTTTCAATTCCAGTTAATCATCTTGCAGTTTTGAAACAGTAGAGGGAGGTTAATGTTATATTCTTTATCAATGTTTAGGAAAACCATTTTCCCTGTAATGTCACACAGTTGTTAACATCACACAAACTTCAGCTTACCTAGGAGCTGGGTAATCTTAGATTTCAGCTCTAACTATGCTTAATTATATAATATAATTTATCATTATGTTGATTAATTTCCTTCAAAATGTAGGGCAAGTGTTTTACAACGCTGATAACCATTAGTACTACATCACTGGGACACAGGACAATTTTATGTTCTTTTGATTAATTATATCTCATGCTGTCCTATTATAGTAATATAATTTTGTACTAGGGATTCAGTGAAGAGGGTGACCAATGAAGAGCACAGAGGATAAACTTTGCCGTTTTTAATTTGCTATTTCAAATTTTATGCAGCACTGTCCTTAGCTTTAATGCAAGTGGAGGAAGAGTGATCTGTTATCCAAGCTTTCATGCTGGTTCCTTTTTCTGTATCTGGTAGCAGTGCTTTTGAAAGAACCATTCTATCCTATGAAAGCTTTTTCACACTCTCTGAGTATAATAGCAGGATATTTATTTTGTTGTGTTTTATGAATTTCTCCGATAAATTGTTTAATGCTTTGCTGCAGTTTGTAAGCAGGGAACAATTCCTTCGTAAGCAACAAGTATTAACTAGAAATATACTATGTATTTTTTTGTCAAGCAGTCTTTGATAATATTTTCAGGTCTGGGTTAAGAAATCTGGTTGCTCTGTCCAAGATGAAAAGCTACTTTTCTTTGAGGACTTTGGTATTTTTAAGTTTACCAGTTGTTTCTAAATTAAACTTGTCCTGTTACAATCATTAATATATTTCCAAATTTCTGCTGAGTCTCTTGCTAAATTATTCTTCAGCGGTATTTCTGGTCTGATTTTTTTTTTCTTTTTCCTTCTTTTATCTCCTTTTTTTTTTTTTTTTTAAATGCCTGTATAGGATTTTTCTCTTTTCCTATCCTTAACGTGTAAGTCAGGATCTTCATTCTTTTACTCATCTGCATCCATTTTCTCTGCAGATACAGCATTTCATTACCCTTCTGAGGAAGGATATTTGTAGTTTTTAAACCTACTTTGGTTCTTTTTTCCATTTCTTTTTTTGGCTTGTGATTAGAAACTAATTACTTTCCCACATTGCTGTATGCTTTAATTATGTGCTGGACACTGTTTTCATATATTTCATGTCAAATTAAAACTAGTTTTATTCTGGTAACATTTCACTCCCCCCAGTATGCCATCATGAAATTCTTCAGCTTTCAAGCCTTTCTGTAGGATGATTATTTTTCATGATAAATGAGAGTTAAAATCTTCATTGGTTCTGTCTATGCTTGGATATAAGATAAGAAGCTGTAACATCTGCTACTAAGAATGATGTAATTGATCTGGTATTTAAAACTGCCAGAGTGGGTAGGTAGTGGGGGGAGATGACAGGAACACTTTTAGCTGGGGCCTTGCTTTCCAATAACCATGGACTTTAGTTATGGATTATAGATACATGACTTTTTAATGTTTATGGGTAGATTTTTTCATTAAATTATTATTTAAGTTTCACCTTTTATATATAGTGAAAAATATTCAAGCAAGTAAACAATTACATTTAAAGGAGTAGTTAAGTCATATGATAAATCAATCCAAAGATAGAATTCACAGTGAGTAAACACAGGACATAAATAGGAATGTGAAGGCGAAGGAATCTATTTTGGTGCAGGGAGTTGTTCTTGTGCTTTAAAAAACCTTCAGGAACACACAGAAGGTTGTTTTGTGTGTGTGTGTGTGTGTGTGTGTGCGTGCTTCACTGCTAAGATTGCTTTGCTGTAGATTTTACACCTTAAAGTGTGAGCTTTATTGATTTTTTTTTCTAAGTTTCTGTACCAGAAATGCTACAATGCATTGCACTTATTTTGCTTTGCTGATCAATGGATTCTTTTTTTTTTTCTTTTTCTTTTTTCCTTTTTCCTTTTTCCTTTTCCTTTCTTTTTTTCTTTTTTTTTTTTTTTTTTTTTTTTTTTTTTTTCATCTGGAAGTGATCATTAACAACACATTCAAGAGATCTAAGCTGAAGAGAAAGTGAAAGAGCCTTTTTACTTTAAGGCTAATATTTGCCATTTTTATTGTCCCCCAAGAAAAAAAATTATATGAGAAATTATATTTTTGTGTTGTTTCAGCATTAGTCATTAGAGCTGTAGCTCATCTCATTATAGCATTAACCGAAGGCTATGTATACACCTACAGCATGGCATTTTGTTCCTGTGTGCTGATACAGTTGGAGCTCTCTCATCTTTGCCTCTAACGCAGTTCAATTCAGCACTGGATACTGCAGTCTTCTATTGTGGTGCAGGTCACGTAGCAGTGAATGAACAAGATTGCATGAATAATGTGCTTTTTATTCAGCGATTGGATAAAAATGAATGCCCTCAACACCTACGTACATCCAATCTCCACCACTTCCTGTGTGCTTATTCTTCCTGAAGCTTTAATTATTTATCCTTGGAGAGAATTTGACAGTTACAAGTAGTCACGACTCAGCAGATTAACCCTGTGAACACTAGAACCAATTTCCATATCAAATGCTCTCAAATGTCTCGTGGAATCCAATATTAATTTTGAAGTGATACTACTCCCAATTAACAGAAAAAATAAATAGGCATGACTAAATTCTACATGTTTTTAAATCTAACAGTCTTTGGTGAAATTAAAATTGATCCAATATACTTGCTAGTTTTAGCAGGTAGTCATTGAAGACCGAAGAGTGTCATGTACTCTAGATACTGATTCATCCTGCAATGAAAATGCATTTCAGGCGATAGTGCTCAAGAAATGGGGAAAGCAACTTGAGTTACAAACCAAAATATGCATATAGTTGCCCATCATACATTATTGCATACTGATGAGAAAATAATTGAATTACAGATTTAAACATGTCTCCTGGTTTTGCTACTGGGTCTTTATAAAATGTGTTCACGTTATACCAAAACTGTGCAAGTAATAGGAATAAGTTTATCAAGATAGATTAAAAGAAAAAGTGCCTCAGAAATAAACTGGTTTTACATATTGGTTATACATAGAGCAAGAGAAGAAGAGTATGTGTGTGTATGTTTCTATATATATATATGTATGTATGTTTATTTACTTAATGTGAGTGCAAGAAGATCAGCAAAGCAACAGTAAAATTATTTTTCATGTGAACATTTGTTTTACTAGAAATATTTGTTACATTGCTGCATTTTAGAAACCGGTGCTAGGAAGGCCAATATTAGGATACATCACTGCAGCTCATTCTTTGCTAAGTATGTTTTCTCCTCTGCCCTCCACTCTCTCTGGCAATAATACCTTGCACAGATTCAGGATTCTTTTTATTCTGCTTTTAGGGAGGGCTTCCACAGTTGCATAACAAAATCAGCAGTAACAATGGAACACTGTAACTCCTGGGGTCCATAATCAAGATCCAGAATAACACAGAGAAATTTGTGTATGTCTTTGCCTGTAGATTGTGCCCTTGTTCTGTTGCGTAATGTTAGTGTATTATCTGCCTGGACTGCATGAATCACTGCAGGCAGGGGCAAATCTGTCTGTGTGATCTGTTTGCATAATGTAGGAGTGTGCCCAGGACTGGTAGCTACTAATGGGTTGATTTAAGCCTTAAGAGTTACCCAGAAAATCTCCACTTGATGCAGACCTCATTTAGCTCCTTGTGTTACGAATAGACTCCTAAGTATAAATATGACATGTTTTTGTTTTGTGCTTCTGCTTACAAACAGCAAACAATTGGGTAATTGATTATGGTAGCAATTTACCCAGAGTTGTGACAGCTCCTCTGAATTTTTAATAAAATCTAGGTATTTTCCTTGAAAGTACACAGTGGCCCAATGAAGAATTAATTCACAGAAGATGTATTATGCAAAAGATCAGAGCAGATATTAACTATTAACAGTGAGTCCTTTTTGCCTTTTGTTCTAGGAATTACTGACTGTAAATATTAGGGTTAAGCTTATTCAAGGCTATTGGTAAACTGCTAATTATATACTGTCATATTTAGTGCTATTGAAATGAATGTGCATATGAACAGCTGGATTAGTGGTTGGGATTTGCCAAAATACTGAGGAATCCTGAGTTTTGTATTCTAATTAGTGATAGTAATCATAATCATGATGGGAAGGATCTTTGACGGATGAACTGAGCTGGTTCTAATTGCTTTAGTATATGGAATTTGGCAAACACAGATTTAAAATTTTTGAGTGTTAGCATGAGAGATATTAACTGAAATACCCATAATAAAAACAAGTGTACAGAAGTACAATGGTATGTCGAGTTACTGTCAAGTGATTCTTGTAAGCATTTATGACATTTATTCCAGTCTCCACAAAAAGAAGGTTAAAAAGTAGGCTGGCATATTTTGTGAGACAGATTTAGGGCACATGAACAATTTCAGGATTTCAGAGAAAGGAGAACATGGTCTGAAGCTCCAAACTTACATTATAAAATCATTTTTACTCCTAAAAGTAAATACGACCTTATGGCATAATACAACATATTTTCACTCCAACACAATGACAGCAAAACAGCTCTTGCTAACCATGTTGATTATGTTGCAGATGTTTTGGACACAGTCTGTGAGGTTTCACAATAATTATAATATTTCCCATAACAACATGTAAAATGTTTATCAACAACATGAACTGCAAAAGAAAGAGCTTACATACCTATGTTAGAGGATTTTATTCAAAATACTAATGGAAGAACAGGTCTTGGAAGAATCTTTGGATGAGTACTCTTTGGATGAGTAACTGTTTTTAGGATAAACCTGTGATTGGCTTTGCTGGTGGCTAAATACACTCATCAATTAGCTGCTTCTATGAGTGGAGGCATTTGCAGGGTCTTGTGTAGCTTGTCTTAAAAAACTATCTCCCAGCTAGACTTAATTTTGATTACCTATATATAATCTAAATTTATTTAGATTTTATATCGAATTTACTTTTTATTTAGATTCTAAGAAGAGTGGGCTAACACCACAGTGGCTTCCTCTCTATAGGCAAGGGCAGATTTTCGCCTTTTTCCCTGCCTGCCTACTCCATGAATGTGTTTTTACTTGACATCTTTGAAACCTCCCCTTCTCTGTAATATTTGGCTGAAGCTGTCCAGTCATTTGTTTCATTACCCGTTGACTGACCAATAATTCTCTTTAAAAATAGAGTTGTGCAGTTACTGAGCTGCTACAGAGGTAACCGAGGAGTGAAAAGTATGCTAAAAGGTGCTGGCCGTTAATTTGATAGTCGCTGTTCATAAGTAAAGGACACTTTTATGCTAGTTTCCTAGCAACTAATTTTAATTTACCTTGGCCAGAGTTCTATTCAAAACAAATGAACTCATGATGATTTAGAAAATAAAAAGCTCTCTCAGGAAGACACTTAACAGCCCTTGGAGAATATTTTCATATTATTGAAGTTCAGTAAGATCTCTGGTGCTGCCAAATGAATATTCTGCTGGTTCAATGTATTGTTTATTAATAAGATTCTGGACACCTGCTATGCTGAGAAGTTTCAATTTTTTATTATCTTGAAGTAAAAATTATTTGATTGAAAAAAAAGGAAAATTAATTGTTGGGAATAAAAATTTACCTCTTTTGCCTCTGTACTTTTGACATTTACTACCTATGTTATGAAGAATGTACCTCTTTTTTATTTATCCTTTTCTTTTTGTCTTTCTACTGATTGATAGCTACAAAATAAGTTGGGGGACATAATTAAAAATTATAGAAAGGTGAACCATATGGTCTTCCCTACGCTGCTCATGCCTCATGCTTCTGTTTACTGTGCATCACCTCTCCTGGCATTATGTATCCCTCCTTTTTCTTGAATGATGGAAACACCATTTCTGCTGCAAAGGACCCTCTCAAGTCTGAGGAAGACGGTTTATCTACTGATGATATTTTATAGACTGCCTTCTTTCAAAAGCACAAAAAGCTGAAGCATCAATTGATTCTGCTTCATATATTTGTTGCAGAGATATTTTTGCTGGTCAGTGCAATAGGCTGCTGAGCAGATGTGAAAGGCAGGACATTGCTGCCCTCATAAACAAGATTACTTTCTGATGGCCCACACTCACTTCTTTCTGCCATAAGACCTTGCAGGGTCTCAGATGCAAGGTTTTCATTCTCCTTGTTCCTTCTTGTAGGTGTGCTTTCAGGCTGGTGATTTAGCTGCCCTTAGATGCCAATACTCTAGAGAGAGTTAATGCACTCTGTAGAAAGGAAAAGCTCCTTCCAGCTTCTTTTGCGTCTTGGACAGCAGAGGGCGGGTGTTAGTTTCATGTGACTTAAAGTTTATCGTGTGGAATGGCTTTGTGTGTATACATCATTAAAGTGTCTGTGCACACGAAAGAGTTACAAAGAAGCTGTATAGAGCAGTCAAATACAATTTATGCTTATTTATTTATTTATTCATTCATTTATTTATTTATTACATATACAAAGTTTTTCTCTAGCAAAATATTCTTTTACTTCTTTTTAAAACCTTTTTATTTTGGCCAAAAATGTTAAAATAAAATTAAAATGTTACTGGCAAGTTAAAAAAGAGTGCCAGGCCGTGAACATTACCATCTAGCAATGCATCACTGTACTAAAACCTTCTAATATCTTCCTTTTCTTTCATTTGACTGTCATTGTGGTGGTTTGATCATTGATATTTGAGTCACTGCACAGGAAGCAAGATGTGTGTATTTATTCTGCTGCATAATTTTGTGCAGTAGACTTATTTTGGCATTAACTGTTGAGTTTTTAGTTTAATTGTACTTAAGAATTTTGTAGCCACATGGCAATCCTAATGTTATATCTAAACAACAGATTTCTGCCAGTTTAGGTATGCTGGCCAGGCATATGTTGGTCAGGTGTTGTGCAAAAGCAGGCTTTTAGTATTTACACGATGTTATGTACAAAATCGTGTTTTTATCAGTATAAATTCCTGCACTTAGAACTAGCAGCATTACTAGGATGAAGCACAGCTACAGCATTGTTTTGGTAATGCTAGAGAGATAAAGTGCTGCTAGTCATATTAAAATAAAATACTAGTTTAAGGCTAATCACCATTCATTGCAGCCAGTAATAGCTGTTGGAGAAGAGGCTTAACAGGTTGCTTCAGTGGCATGTAGTAATTTCAGAGCAGTACACATCCTTATTCTTTCCTATTTCTGTCAAATTGAATAATAACAGCAGACAATCAACATTTATGCAATGCTAACATGTTGACTATAATAGTAGTGTTCAGTTAGTCTCTCAGATGTGCTGCTGATGAAACAGGTTTAACTACTTGAATATAACAGCCCTACTGCTGCCAGGAGGCAGAAAGTCTGATCATTTTCAGTGCCACTTACTAGGATTTTTCCTTCAGCTGTACTTACTGCCCTAACAAGCCTTCTCAGGCCACGTGATGGCTTCAGTGTCACTTTTCTCTTTCTCCCTTCTGGAACTGGGAGCTGTGGTCTGTGCCTCTGCTGGTGGCACTTCTCCACCTGTTTATCATGGCGTCAATGCTATGTTAAAGCCCAGTTCTCAGTGGCCACCTGGCAACCTCAGAATCAGTCTACTCATTCATGCATTTCTGAACACACCTTCATAGCTGATCATTTTGTCCCTTTCAGACATGCCTGGCATAGCTCCTCTGACCTCAATATCCACCAAAGACCTGTGTTTGGCCAGTGGGCTTCAGCTTCTGCTGGCCTGCTCAAGCTCTAGCCAGGTTTTTGTCTCCAACCTCTCCAGTGTACAACCTTGCTAGATATTTTTGCTGTTAATGAAAGCTGTCCTAGCTGCTAGCCCTAGGGATGCCATCCAGAGCGACCTGGACAGGCTTGAGAGGTGGGCCTGTGCGAACCTCATGAAGTTCAACAAGGTCAAGTGCAAGGTCCTGCACCTGGGTCACGGCAACCCCAAGCACAAATACAGGCTGGGTGGAGAATGGATTGAGAGCAGCCCTGAGGAGAAGGACCTGGGGGTGTTGGTTGATGAGAAGCTCAACATGAGCCAGCAATGCACGCTTGCAGCCCAGAAAGCCAGCCGTATCCTGGGCTGCATCAAAAGAAGTGTGGCCAGCAGGCCAATGGAGGTGATTGTTCCCATCTGCTCTGCTCTTGTGAGACCCCACCTGGAGAACCGCACTCAGCTCTGGGGTCCCCAGCACAAGAAAGATATGGACCTGTTGGAGTGAGTCCAGAGGAGGGCCATGAGGATAACCAGAGGGCTGAAGCACCTCTCCTGTGAAGACGGGCTGAGGCATTTGGGGTTATTCAGCCTGGAGAGGAGAACGCTCAAGGGAGACCTTATAGCGTCCTTCCAGTACCAAAAGGGGGCCTACAAGAAAGCAGGAGAGGGACTCTTTGTCAGGGAGTGTAGTGATAGGACAAGGGGTAATGGTTTTAAACGGAAAGAGGGTAGATTTCGATTAGATGTTAGGAAGAAATTCTTTACTCAGAGGGTGGTGAGGCACTGGAACAGGCTGCCCAGAGAAGCTGTGGATGCCCCATCCCTGGACGTGTTCAAGGCCAGGCTGGATGGGGCTTTGGGCAACCCGGTCTAGTGCGAGGTGTCCCTGCCCATGGCAGGGGGACTGGAACCAGGGGATCTTTAAGGTCCCTTCCAACCCAAACCATTCTGTGATTTTATGATTCATGTGGCCAAGGTCCCTTGGAGAACTGCTGACCTCAGAACACCAGTGGCTTCCACCCTTTCTCACTCTCTCCATAGTTGTACTGAAGCTTCCCAGGGGCTTGTCTTGTTTGAGCACACAAAATGTTTTTTTCTGAGAGTACCTAGAGAGACTCGCTGTATACTTTTGCTATTGCAAAAGAATAGATAAAATGATATGGATGACAGTAGAGCAGTACACATGTTTCCATCTCCATTCCTCCACCACTCTAAACATTTTCACTCTTGGAGTCCTTCGAAGAGTGAAGGATGCTTGCCTCCCTTCTGGTCTGCTTCAAAGCATGGGGTTTAAGTTAGAGTTTCTCAGTCTTCCCGTTTGTAGCTGCATAACTTTTTGTCTTTCCTCACATTACTAACAGTGGATTTTATAAACTTCAGTCCCCTTAAGTGATTCTTTGAACAACTCTCAGCTGTTTAAATCCCACCACTCACCCCTGCTTCATTACCAGGCCTTTTGCAGGTTGGCCACCCTATTTGCCTTACACATTGTCATATATAGGTAGGACACCTCAAACATGAGGAAGGCAGGCAACCTAGCCAAAAAAAGAGATACATGCACGTGTGCACACACGCACACACATGCATGTATTCACGTGTCTATGGGTACCTCTTCCACACAACCGTATCCAGAAAGAACTTAACGATTTCTTTAGGCCAGATAACAAGCAGCATTATTGTAAACAGGTATGATGACTCACACCAGCAATTTGTACAAATAACGCAGAAGTACCCCACATTCTCAGTTTGCTGGGATGAGTGCTGCTGCCAATAACCCTCCACCGCTGATGTTATCCTTTGCTGCAGAATTGTTAGAATTCTTTCAGTAAAAGCAGCAATCAGTAATGGCTTCTCTATAACCACAGCACGGTGTGTAACTCGTTGTTTGCCAAGAAAATCTGTACAACTTGATGACACAAACTGGTGGATTATATTTCAGGGTGATATTAGGCAATTAGGCATTTGTCCTGACCTGTGCAATCAGTATATTTCCTCTTTTCATAGTCCATGGCTGCTTATTCCTACACTTGCTCTGCCCTCAGTTCAATTTGTTGTTCAGTGAATCAGGGTCTAGAACTCATCTGGCTGGAAAAAATAACCATTTTTTTTTCTGTGTTATTCTTCAGCCAGGTGCCACAGCATGCATTTTATGGCAACACAGCAAAGGTGATGCCAAGTCAATGAAAGGAGTGTGAAAGCAGGCTGAACAGCTCTTGCAACTGCCAACAAACGTCTATGCAAACTTCCAGAATTTCAGTCTGATGTACAGCTCAAGGCAAAGGTGCCTGTATATACTATCTGTTGTTTTTCTGTTCTCATCATTTTGATTGTACCCTTTTAATAGAGGAGGGGAACATACAGATTTAGGAAAGTTCGGCATTTTAATGGACTGCTACCTGCTAAGACAAGGTAAAGCCCTGCTGCCAAAAGCTACAAAAAAGAGCAGTGTGCTCCATATAGTGCTGATGCACAGGACAGGAGTTTCAGATAAATATTAGGACATGCCTATACAGAGAAAGTTTTGGGGTCAGGATCCTTATGTAAGTTATGCTAGTGCTGTGAAATGTTGTACATGTGAAGAGTTATAATATTACCATCGTCCTTTCTGTTGCTGTTCTTGCCAGTATTTAGCTATCCTAATAAAGAGTACATGCTGGCTTATAAATTTCCCAGTGGTAGTAAAACACGTATCTGAATGGATGCTGCATATATAATAAATTATCTTTCATGAATTATGAAAAGAAAACATCAACAAAACTATTTACATTTTCATAAAAACAGATACTTTTTGAGTGGAAACCAATAAAATATCATTTATTTTAATAAAATAAAACTAATGGTCTTTTTTTCTATTTTTTTAAATCAGTTTACCTAAAAATTCTTGTAAAAAAAATCAGAAAGAATTAAAATTCCCAGGCTTGCAATTGGGTCGGGAAAGCTGTGATAAAATTCTGTTCCCAGTGAAATCAATGGAAACTCACAAACTCGGAATATGCAGGGTTTTTTTTAAGCAACTTTGCAAACTGCTCCTAGGAAAATAAAGTATAAACAGAAGAAAAAGAAAGTATACAAAAGTGAGAACAAAAATAGGTGCCTTATTACAAAGTAGGAAAGAGAGCAACTGAATTATTAAATGCATCTCATGAATTAGAACCAAAAAGATTTAAAGTTAATGAACAGATGATTGACTGGCTTCCCATTAAAGGAAGACAGCAATAAGAGTTCTTGCATTATTTGTCTGTAAAGTAGGTTGCTGTTTACTTTCTCCTACAAATCTTCAATTTTTCTAATTGTTTAAAATAAAACATCCTGCCTTGGACAGATTAAACATTTATCTGGATTTCTGATTTGTCTCTGTTTCATAAATGGATTGCGTTATTAGCACCAGCAGATTTTACAGTGTTATGTTTTAATTGGCTTCTTGCTTTCTGGCTTCCAAGTTTCATTGAGATGAATGACAGCTTTCATATCCTCATACATGAGGCACAGCCTCATTCTCAGCGTTCATTCATGCGTCCCCTGTTACAGCAGGGAGAGACACTTGGACGATAGTGCGTATACACCCAGAAGAACTGTCATTTCCATCAATACGAGAGCACCACAGGACCAAAGAGAAGGTTATGGGTCTCTTACTGTCGTTCACAATGCAGTACAGTTTGTCGACCATGTGATAATAGCTCACAGACTTGGAGGAAAACACGACTGGGAGGTATTTCTCTGGGAAGCAGGATCCCTGTCTAGTGTGATGCTTCAGCTGGAGTGTGGCACCTGGTGCAGAGGAGCTCATGGCCCCTCAAGCCTCTGCCTACATGAGCACTTCTCCTGCAGTCACTCAAGAGCAATATTGGCCTGAAGCAGCTCTGCTGAGCTCCTTGTGTCTTGGGCACGGTTAGGTTAGGGAGGTTGTTCAGGTTAAAGTGAATCACTTCATGTAAAACACTCGCATTAGCTTCCCTGTAAATTGCCAGTGTAGCAGCTTGAGTGGGGCAAGAGAGAAAAAAATAAGAAAAGAAAAAAAAAGAAAAAACAAACAGCAAAAAATTCACGGAAGAGAGCTCAGCTGGCAGTCAGAAACGTAGCATTTTTTCAGGCAGAAATGGAGGCAGTGCAGGGCCTGCAGGTGTTGCTGAGGAGGGGGAACATCCCTCAACAGGAGCGGGACAGGGAGGCAGGGGAAGAGAGCCCGCGGCAGGTGCGGCAGCCCACGCAGACACAGCTGCGCGTGAGGTTGTGCTTGGAAAGCACAGCCCCATTATACCACTGCCGCTTTTCTTTCTCACCTCAGGGGTTAGTATCGAGAAAGGACGAATTTACCGTAAAAATGTGGGGTTTTTGCAAGAGCAGGTCCCACGTTGCAGGGTTGATTTAGTGCTGGTTTGCAGTTTTTAATGGACTTCCCTATCTGATCCTGCCTTGCAAGAGCTTAGTGCCCTGTTCAGATTCAGGTGTTACCTCAGATCCATCTGTACGCTGAACTTTTATAGTGTGTTCACTTTTAGCAACAGGCCCACAGGAACCACTGATGGAGGACGAGGAGTTACAAGTTTCATTTTCTTCCAAATATTTCATGTCACATTTCACAGGATGGAAGTGTCTTAAGGTGAAATTGTTCCAGTATTTTCAAGTAACAGAAAAATGTCCTCCTTGTTTAGGGTCAGCTTCTGGCTTAAAATCTAACATTTGCACAGAAATTTGCAAGTATGCTTCAGACCCTAATTTACATTACTCTGCTGCAAACTGAGTCAGAAGTTGGACATTAATGCTTAACAATCACTGGTTTTAAACAGTAATATTTCCAACAATGTGGTTTTCCAGAGAAATAACTTGCAAAGCTGCAGATAATACTCCCATTTACTCACACAGCCCACCCTTAGCAATAAGGTTGCCACGGAAACAGCAAAACTGATCGCGTGAGAGGGAAGGGGAGAGAATGAAAGGCAGATGAGGGCAATTTGCAGCAGTTTTTTGTTGAAATACATCAAATAGAATTTGTTAAAATAGTGTTTGTTTTTGGTTTTGTTTTTGTTTGCTTGTTTGTTTTTTGTTGGTTTTGTTGTTGTTGTTGTTGTTTTTGCTAGGGCAGAACTGCAGTCTTTGCCTACAGGCCTCGTGCCTTTTTGTTGTGTTTTTTTGTTTGTTTGTTTGCTTGCTTGCTTGTTTTATTTTTGTCTTTTTTTTTTTTTTTTTTTTTTAGAACAGTAATGCCACATTAGTCTTACAGAAGCTGAGCTCTGACTCAAACACCCAGTATGTAAAAAATCAGTGTTATGAGCCTAGCCTCTGCTTTTTTTTTTTTTTCTTCCTGCAGAATGTCTTGAAATACAGATACACAGTCATGGCTCTTTTTAATGACACTGATGGAAACTTCAGTTCCTTTGGATTTTTCTGTCATCTATGTGACAAGTCTCTGTTAAAATCACAGGAGCATGTAACTGAGCTCTGTGTGCGGGTATATCAGAGACAGGGAGGAAGACTGATGGTGATGTTAAGTATGTACAAACAGAAGAGATGTATCAAAATTGTGTAGATTTTTTTCTTTAATTAAAATAGCTACATACCTTCTTAAGAAGTTTAGATCATAATGTTTTTTAGTTTGTCATAATGTTATTTTGTGTCTGTAACCATATTACTGAGGTTGTCTCGTGTATATAAAGCTGGATTAGGCCTGATGAATACATGGATAAGAGATTTCCGGTAAAGATCTAGCTCATGCAAGGAAAGCTAGTATTTTCCCTTCTCAATTAACAAATCAAGAGAAGAAATATCCCCACAGGATATTAGAAACCTTTGTATTATTGAAATGCTATCTCTTTATGTGAGCAATCAACCACTTGTGATATTAAATATTCTGCAAGATGATTTACTGAAACAGAACATTAACCCTTGTGTCTGTCACATTATAATGAGAGGAACAGCATCCTATATGCCAGTGATTTAATGCTGCATCATAGTAGTATTAATTGTTTAGGGCTTTTTGTAAAGAGGAAGGTCAACTACAATAGCTCTATAACTACTTTGTCTGTGTTGCAATCAAAATTCATGGCCACATCTACATTTAAAGTTGTCTGACATTTTCACTGTTTCTTATAATTAGCTAACCCTAAAACAGTTTGGAATACTTTTCTTCCAAAATCATTGTCTTTCTCATGCTCATGTTTTTGAAAATTCATTTTAGTCCAAAAGCAATTTTACCACCACTGGGCAGAAATGCAAATGGACTTTCAGCACAATTTTAACATTGTCTAGCACTTGGCTGCTTACAGTATATATTTACCATAATGTGGTACTGGAACTAGGTCTTTTTGCTGATTCTGATGATGTGATTAATATTTCTTTAAATGTGGGTCACTGAAAGTTGCTTGTTTTGCATTCAGGAAAGCTTATTATTAAAGATGGTGGAACACTCCGGTTGTGCTGCCTGCACTTCCCTCTTTATGGTGATCACAAAATCTTCTGTATCAACAGTGCCTCCTTCCTACCTCTGCATTTGTAGCAGCTTAACCCCTTTAACCCTCATCCTAACAATGGAAACTGAAATTAAGTTTCTTCCCTTTCCCTTCTCTGATACACCCCAGTATCTTTTTTTTTCTTTCCTCCCCTTTGTGGCTAATAAAGCTTCCTTTCTTCTGAAATACAGGATGTCGAGGTAGTCAAGATACAGAAGGAAAAAAGTCCTTAAGAGCCACTTGAAGGGGAAAAAGGAGGAACAGTGACATGGAACAGTGACTGCACTGGGGTGAGGTGAGGATCCATGAGAACACAGAACTGAAAAACCAGTGGAGAAAAGTTCAAAACAAGAAAGAATAGTCAGTGATACCAAAATTAACAACAGTTCCTAAGAAATTCTGTACTTCATCAGAGACAGCGTACACCCCCTCACTGTGTACTTACTGCTAGGATTATATATTATTTTGCATGATCAGCACTGAATTTCCACCTGCCATTTTACTACTGAGTCAACAGTGGACTCATTGTTCCATGGCCATTTGTTACTCATGGCGGCAGTGTCTGGCCAACATCCCTGCAAAAAGAACAACAAAAAGGCTCATTTTTAGCTTGGATCCACTGCACTAGCTGACCTAGCAAGGCTGCAGATAGATTAGAGGGAAATGGCACATTGAATGTCTTACTGTCAACAGTGCACTGGTAGTAGTAGTTACTAGCTCAGCGGTTTCAGGCTAGCATGGTATATTATGTGTGCAAACAACAGGAATGTTGTCAGAAACATCCAAAGACACCTTATAATGCTCTGGCAATACAGATGAGGTGACTAAATCCTAATTTTAATTGCAATTTAAAGCTATTACAAGTTCTCCTTTTTTTTGTTTTGTTTTGTTTTTATCTTTCTGGAGTTGGATGTGGACCTGCTGCCTGCAGGGCAACATTTTCTTTTTCTGGTCCCAAGAATTATAATAGGCTAAATTTTCAAATGTTCACTTCTCCCACTTTAAGGACAGATTTTCAAAGGAGACTAGTTCCCAGTCAGACACTGAAATGAGGACCAGATTTCAAGCCCTTGGGAATTCAGAGGCTACTACTCCTCTGTTCTATAGCATTAAATGTCAGATTTCCAGGAGAGCTCAACATCCATCAGATGTCTTGGTAGCTTTTCTGTGTCCACTGAGGCAGTGTCAGAAATTAGTCCTGCTGCTCATAGTCTGGGAAGCATTTATCCCCTAGCTTTCCCTTTGCCTCTCTTTCACTGGCCTGATGATCAAACTATTTTTAAATATCCACTGTACTAATAGGGTAATCAAGGATCTTTTTTTTTTTTTCCAAGCAGTTTTTTTTTTTTTTTTTCCAGCAGAGATTCCTGAATGCAGACCTGTAAAATCTGTGAATCTGCTGGTGCACAGACAGAGCAATTGAACATCAAACAAAATGTGCACATTCACGTTCCCACCCTGGATGTAAATGAACCAGCTGAATGGACAAGTCGGGGAGAAACCCCGGTCTGACTTCTCTGTTTTCCTCACCTGCCGCTCCTTTAGATACCCCTTGCATTTCTCTGGCAACACCCTTTCTCCCACAGCAGCTCAGCAATCCACCGCTGCCTGCTCTGATGCTGGCTTCATTTTCTGGTGTTGCAGCAAAAAAGATGCCGCCTGTGCTCAGAATGGGATCTTCCACTATTTAGCAAGCCTTTGCTGAATGAGTCATCAAAGCCGGCTGGTATTGGCTGGGCTGGTGAGCACCCAAGGGATTGCCTGGCAGAGGCTGCGAGGCCTCGCTTCATTCACAGAAATGTGGGGATGCTAGCCAGCCCTTCCATTCACACACACAGCATCTCATTCACATTTTGCAGTTTCGCTAGCCGCTTGTAACGAAGAGAGCCATTTGGGAGCGATAGGGTTTTCTGAGCAGTACAGACAAGTAAAAATAAGCTACGGTGTGTATATTTGCTGTTGCTATGCTAGGAGGATGAAGAGAGGAATGAATGCTGTGTGGATGCTGTAGCAGGTTTGCAGTATGGTGATGAGAGGCTATTCCGCAGATCACTAGAAACCTGCTTTTACACTGACTAGGACATTGCCATTATTCATCACTGCGGGGATAAGAGGTGCTGACTTAATTTAATGTCATAAATATACTAATTCAATACCTGTATTTAAGCTGTTTTGGTGTATTTGCACTTTGTATACTGCAGCCTTTAGTTATGGAAGAGGGAAGGAATACCACAGGATTTTTCCTTTAGAATGTGCTGCAGTTAGCCATTTGTTTAAAAAACAACTTTGCAAAATGCAACTTCTCTGATCTGAATTTGCTTTTAATTCAGTGTATTGTCCCGCGTCTAAAAGATGTTTTGCAAAGAAGATCAGTTTGTAGAAAAGAGCCATATGGCTTATGATGGACACTGTATTTCACAATGCTGTATATATTTTTCATTAAAAAGAGAGAGAGAGAGAGAGAGAGAGAGAGAGAGAAATTAAATATGTTTTCTTTTCTTTTTCTTTCTTTCTTTCTTTTTTTTTTTTTTTTCCTGCTCCTCAGATCAAGTGTTTGTGACTGACTTTATGCTTAATGAGTGCTGGTGTGTTTTTTATTCTTCACTGCAGGACATCTGTTTGCTGGTACATGGACTTTTCACTATTCTCTTAGTACTTCTCAGTTTTTCAGAATTACAACAAATGTTCCAGTGAATTGAAGATCTATTTCACATTTTTCTTCAGAGTGAATATCAGTGGTGAAAGAAAAACGTTTCTTATGCCTGTTGTCGGACATCAGAAAAATACTTTTCTTCACACAGAGGTACTCTGTGTAATCCTGCATTAAAATAGAAGGTTGCTGTGGAGTAACAGAGGAGAAGGATTGCTTGCTATATAAAAAATTGAATGTAACAATTTCTGTGAGAAACAGCATTGACACAAAGGCACTTGTAAAAATCTGTTGTGCTGCTTTTGTGAAAGAAAATGTGTATTTTCTTTAGTTTTGTCATATGATTTAAAAATATTTGTGTTCTTAAAGGTATTCTGAAAACCTTCAAGGTGTTTTGCTGGGGGGGAGGAAGGAGGATGTATATGTGTGTATATTAACCAGATATTTGCTATCTAATTGTGTCTTTATAGATTCACAAACATGTGAGGTGGAAGAACATTTAAACAGAAGAATAAAGTGTGGTGTTTTATAAAGGCTGTTAATTCCTTTTTAAAGGTAATTGCCTTTGGTATCAAGAGGGATGGTGGGGGGGAGGAATTAAATATTGGAAGGAAATATCTGTTTGAGAAGATAGGAAAAGGAAATTTGAGAATTGATTGGTGCTGGTGTGCTGTAAGTGGGTGGATGGCTTTTTTTTCTTTCCTTTTTT
>VXAA01006150.1:1085-14725 GCA_013399115.1 Anseranas semipalmata | reverse complement strand
TTTTTTTTTTTTGCTACAGGAAGTGATTTGCAGTGTTCACTGAGCCTTTTGTTGAAAAGGGTCCTTCTCATTTGTGTGAGTCATGCTTTTGCTGTGAGCGAGTTGGCAGCTCTAAGCAGGACTGGGATCTCTGTCATAGAAAACTGTTACTTCACCCAACCTTAACGTGGAACCATAAGAAATTTCTTAAAAATATATATATTTTTGTTCTTCCTTATACTATCTGCTTTTTTACCCCAAAATCTTGTTATCTATCCGTGTTGCTATGAATCGCCTGCTATGTTAGCACAGGCATCTCCTGCGTTGGCATCAGGTTTGCCAGAACATATGCAGGAAACTAGATAGAAGGGCATGCTTCAACGTACCAAGTATAACCGCTTCAGGAATGATTCGGTGACATCAGTTGATGATCTTATTCACAATTTGTCCATGAACAGCAAGGTCTCAGGAGTTGCTACGACTTCAACAGCACCTTCATACCTGGTCTCGCCAGAGGTTCTCCGCAAGGACCAAGAAGATGGACCCACCACCCTGTGTACCCTCATCCATAAAGTGTCCCACTTGAAACTCTCTAACACAGGCAGCCTTTTGGGTATCAGAAACCTGTCCTCTGCAGTAAAGGAGCTTGCTGTCTCCAAGTTGCAGGGAAGCTCGAGTGCTTCTAGCTCAGCAGCAGGAGCTTCAGACAACACATGTAACCTTGTCTCTGCCACTTCGTGTTCTCAGCAGGACGTGAGCAAGATGAGTATGGGGAAAAAAACACCGTCAGAGGAAATGCACCCGGGAGGTGAAGACTGGAATCAAAGTAGCAGCTTTGTCAATAAACCCTCTCGAGGATGGCTGCACTCGAGTGAGAAGATCCTGGGACCTGGTGTGACGTACATTGTGAAGGTTGGTCTGATTTCTTCCATTGTCTGTTTTTATCAATGAAAAATTCTCTGCTGGTTTTGATGACAGGCTAGACAGGCTGAAAGGATCTCTATTTGTATGCTCCTTTTTCTGTGCATAATGCATGGTATGTAAATGCAGGAAGGCAGGGTTGGAAAGCTGTGTTAATTTCTTATATTAGAGTAAACCTGCAAATAGGCTTTTTGTCAGATAATATTCTACAGCTGGGTAAAAATATTGTTTTTAAGCTAAAAGCTGTTTTTCTTACTTTTTGGTNTCAGTGTTATCTAGCATACTGTATATATCTTGGATACATTGGCTTCCAATATGTCTGGTGCAATCTACAGTAGGAAAGAAGGACACCTTGATGTATGAAGAACTGTTTATCTTGCATGATATTTCAGTTTCAAAATACCTTCAAGGGCATGGCATATGTATTTTTAAGCTGAAATTATATTTGAAATCTTAGAGCAGTAAGGCTTAGAGCATAATTCTTATGTTCCACAAATAGAAATACTGTTGTGGGTAGAGCAGGAAAATGCAGCTTGTTTTACATAATGAGAATTCAGCCACCTTAAATGTTATTGCTCTTTTCAGTTCATTGATACTGCATGTCAAGAGCAGCAAATCATAAGTTTCTAGGGTAATGTTTCTGTATGCTTTGAAAGTATTTTGAAATGACCTATTATATTAGAGCCCTTAAGTAAAGGGTATGTGCAGTGTATTTTGTAGTCGGGTAAGATACTGGTTACACCTTCCAGCATAGTGTGCACTAAGTGTAAAAATAACATTATTTTCCAGAATTCATTCTTCAGTCACCATGCTGTGTTTGCTGAGTGGCTTTTGCATATCAAGTGTTAAACTGGTTTATAGCAGACTATTAATAAGATTACAGGTCTATTTTTAATCTCATCTTATTTTGGGTGTAAAAGTCACTTTGTATCAGGATGCTTTAAAACTGAGTGACAGCCTTATTGCTTAACTCTCAACAATTTTTCTCAAGTATCATTATCAAAAGCAGAGTGCATATTTAACAGTTGGAACGCTAGGAAGCAGTTTTCATTTCTTTCTGTTAGGGATACATTTTGCAAATGATGGTAGATTGATTAAGTTGGACAATTCAGAGCACCAGTACTCTGAAATAGCACATTTTGACTATTTTGAATTTTACTGGGACTACAAAAGAATAAGAGAGTCAGTGCTACCTTTCAGAATACAAACTGCTGCTCTGTAACTATTCGAGAAGTGTCTCGATAAAAATGTCCCACTGATGCTAGATGTAGTGGTGTGGAGACCCTGTCATTCTTTTGCACTGAAATACTCCAGTTGGCTGAAGATTATTAAACATTCTCCCATTATCTCAGGAAACAGCTATTTTATTTGTTATTTTGCTTTGGACATTGTAAGTAGGCAGACTGTCACTGTGAGAATTCACTGCTGCTGTTTGTTTTACCTGAAAACAAACGCAGTATTCATTTTCTAATTTTTTTTTTCAGTGGTTGACCTTATGTATGCCAGAGGAAACTAAAATACTTGAGTTGAAAAGAAAATTAAAATTATATACAAGTGGACTTACATTTAAAGTTAATCTTTAACCTGACCTAATACTGATACTAGATACTGATACTAGAACAAGTATTTTAATTAGTGCTGCTGGTTTCAAATATATGAAAGTATATTTATACGTATTAGAATTTTCAAAATAAATCATCAGCACTATATGACTTATGTTATCAGTGGTTTTTCCTGTCATTAGAATTTATGGAATCTATTTTTTATGGAATATTGTTTCCATTAAAACAGGTGATACTTTTAACTTTGTGCTCTCTGGCATATCAAGTCACAAAGGTTTTACTAAAGGTTAAAGAGAAATATCAAAATCAGTGGTTAATGAATGAATGAAAATAAACCAGTCCTGGTTAGGCCATAATTTGCCTGTTCATTAAGTATCTCAGAATTTTCCTCAGCAACTGCAGCATTCATATAGATAAGAATAGAAGTGCAGTTCCCACATCATTAAACACTGTTAGTTCCCAGGGCTTTTATGCATTCAGACCATCAAATCAATACATAGATAATGTACACTGAAGGGAAACATTCCTTGGATACCTCATGGCTATATTGACTATCTGGGCAACCCGTACCATGTTTAATTAGTACCATATGCCTTGCAGAACATTCCATATGCCATTAGTTACATGAGACAAAAATTGGATTTGTTGTTAACCAGCAAAGCTTTTATCATTTTGTGTGCAAATGTGCACTGGATCACATTTTCTCATTAAACCACATTCAAAACTTGAACATTATCTATGGGACAGGGTAAATTGTCACTACGGGGCAGTTTGATAGCTCAGATTGGAATCTTTTGGAGTAAGAGAAACGAAGTTCCTACATGCAGTATATGACAAATCTATAACATTTTTACGACACTCTTTCCATTAGTTTCTATTTTCCAAGCCTACAGTGGTCAGCAAAATAAAAATGGCAAAAGTGGCATTTTGCTAACCATTTTTTGGTAGTGCTCATTAATTTTTTTTTTTTTTGCTTGGCCATTTTTTAAATGGGCAGTGTAACTGTAACTCTTAAAATGAGTGTAAGGTTATGGTAAACAGGAACTGTGTTCTGATCTTCGTGGTCTCCTGTGATGGAATTATTTTCAGCCATAGAACTACTGACACTTCCTGTATTTTCTTTTTCTCCCTGTGGATTTCATGCTGATTTTTTATACATTATTTTAATGGGAAAATTTCTTCACAAATAAATAAATAAATATTTTGTGTATCAAATTAGACTTTGGCCATAGCCACAACCAGGGACTTAAAGTGATGAGGTACTGATATTTTACTTACCAATACTGTTGAACAGTTCAGCAAATTATGGATTAATGAAAAAAATGAAATGGTTTGCAGTGATGGAAGTCATTGAACAGTTTATTGTTCACCATAGAGGGACCGATTACTATAGAGGGTGATTTTAAATGTCCATGTTGTCAGAAAATCCAATGCATATAATAAAAAAGTTTAAACTTCTGTAATGTAACAGCAGTTGAATGTTTCAATTAAATCTATTTGTTTCCAATGATAAATGTCTACTGATGAGTTTAACTGGGTAATGGCATAGATGTTTTGGGTTTTGGTGCATTTAATTAAGAGCACAATCAACAGTCATGATAAGAGGCAAATATACATCTGCCTTTAGGTAACTCATGGTTGTGTTTTGCAGTGAGTGCTGATGAGTTTAAAATGATATTTTTCAGCAGTTCAAAACTAAGTAAAGCCAAAGCACTGTAGTATAATTTTATAATCATGTATGCAGTATATCCAAAAGAGCCTTAAAAACAAGACAGTGGTGTAGAAAAGACTTGGGTAAATCTCATACTAAAGAACAGATACGAAGATAATATATAAGAGAGAGGAAGAAAAAAGGACTTCATCTTAAAGAAGCACTGCAAGCCTTGCAAATAGTATTTCAGTGAAAAACAAATTAGGTTATTAAGATTATAGCAAAGTATCTAGAGAATATAATTCCTTAAACATTTTAACGCTTTCATGTCTTGGAAGGGGATAATAGTGATTTACATCTAATGAAGAAAACAGATATCTTTTGTGAAGCTGTTCAAACACATCACCAAGTGAAGGCTTCAGTTCTGCAAACATTTCTGCATGACACTGCTTACAGGAATATTCTGATTGAAATAATTGAGGCTAGTCCTACATGCGGGAAGTTAGGTATGTGCTTAAGGATGAACCGAATTACTGAGTTACATGCTCTTATCGCATCCTTTTATGCTGCACTATAGTATTTCATTCGGCATCTGTGCAGGGCAGCTATGATTTTAGCAGATCTCTGCAAGTAGATACCGAGTTTACAAAATCAGTTTTCTTTTTAGTGGCTAACCCAGACTGCAAAGCACAGCCTTACATGGAGCTAACATTGTGGAAACTGCAACATATGCGTCCTTCCTGCAGAAGACCTGGGGGCTCTTTGGAAGAATATTTCTCCTTTTATTTTTTTTATCTATTCTAACCAGAATTGATTTGCTGCTCATTTAAAGTAGGAGCAAAATACAAATGCTTTATGGCTTTGTGGTGTTACTCTTTGTCCAGGTGTTTGAGATGTAACCAGTATACTTGTAAGAAAAAAAAAAAAGGGGTTTCTTGCTTCCTTCGTACTCCTTTAAATAGACATAAAGTCAAATTTACAACCTACTTTTTATCTTTTTATTCATTTTTTAAGAATCGTAACATTCAGCAAGAATTTTTAGTTTCCTTTTTGATTGATGCTAGATTTATCATCCTTCCTTACAGAAAAAAAATCAGCAGTTTCTTTTTTCCATTTTTTTAGTTTTGGATTTTGCTTCTAACCATAAAGTTGTAGTGGTGTTAATGGTTTATCAATGATAGTTTGACATGGCCCAAGTAAAAACCTAGTCAGTAGGATTTTGTGCATGTCATTCTAAGAATAAGGAAAACAGTCCCAAAGCATCTTCTTTGTAATGAGTTTATGTGTTTAAGAAATAAGTTCTGTGTTTCAGCCAAATGGTGATAATAGCACTGAACTCTGATCCTTTAGTTCAGATTCTGCTGTCCCAGGTACCCAAACAGTTTTAGCCAGAGCTCAAAGACATTTTGAGTCTGGTTTATCATCTTGGATTTTAAAGATGCGTGTATGCATTTGGTTAGGGGAGAGAGAAGAAAGAGGTGACAAAGACAGCATTGGTTTTAGCAGTTAAATCCTGCCAGTATGCTATATTCCTTTGCAATCAGTTAGTATCCTTCACATTTGCTTTGCTGTTGTTTGAGCTATAAAAGAATGATATCGATGCTTGTTGCTCTGTCCAAAACCCCTTTTTTGAGCTTCCTGCATCTGAGACACTGTGGGTTTGTTGTACAGTGCGCTGATATGAAAAGAGAGTTTCTGACAGAAATTAAATCAGATCCTACAAGCAGAAATCATACAGTAGAGTCTTTAATTATAATATTATTCTAATTACATGAATCAAGTATTACTACTGTACATTTGCACACCTTTCAGAGAAAGAAAAGCACCTAATGATTTCAGTGCTGAAAGATCCAATGCTCAACGTGAATGTCTGGTCTGCAGTACAGCTGGGGTATTTGCAAAATGCCATGAAAGCTTTGACATAATTTCCGCACATAGGGTTATTTTGTAAGTGACACAATTTGGGCACTGTTAATGTTGATTTGAATAGTTGAAGTCAGAACTACATTTTTTTAAATGCAAAAATGATACAGTTTTAAAATCCACAGATAAATTTAACTAATCAGTTTAGGAAGCAAAACTGCATTCAGCCAGAATTCTTTCCGTTTCCTCTTAGAAATTGTATTGTTGTTTTCTTTACTTGTCCCCAAATAATGGTTACAGTAAGAATACCATGTGTCCAATGTAAATATCCACCACAAATACAAAGAAAACACATGAATGAAACAAGATCTTCAGGGAAAACCCATGCCTTTCTTTGCTGCTAACGCATTTGCTGCTAGTGGCAAGACTTGTTTTTGTCCTAGCTAGATGGCACTCCTTTGCCCCCAGCCACATAACACATCAAGAAATGTTGTTTCCATTAGCACACTACCTGTACTTGTGCTCTAGACTGGCTTTGTTTTGTTGTAGGAAGTTGAAGTGAATGCACAAAGTATCCATACTAAATGTTCTTGGTGTTTGCAATGGGAAAAATGCAGATCTGCCCTGGGACAGTGCCAGACAGCAGGCCTTCCCAGCTGCTGACGCTCGGCCAGGGTGAAGCCTGCAGTGGAAGAGCAATGAAACAAATGAAACAAATTCCGTAGTCATAGAGGAAGAAGGGGTTCAGTATCACTTCCATGCATTTCTGGACAGTCCTGCAGCATTCAAATTTAAATGATTCTGCATACTTACAGTAGCTTTCGATGCAGCCCCACCTATGGCTGAGCCGGGCCGGTCTGAGGCAGAGCCCATCCACTTGAGGTGCAGTGGGAACAGGATGGGGTGCAGTGCAGACACACTCCAGTCACCGCACATTTTTAGAGAGGGATGGGGGCAATTTCATAAGGGTGGCCTAGCATGTTTGTACAATAAGTGATAGATATTCCCCTAGATTTTTTTCAAATAAGGTTTTTGTAGGGCCAGAAAAGATTTCAGTCTCAAGAAGTTGACTCCGACAAGCCAAGTCACAGCTGAAAGTTATGAAAAACAGACTGAAAAAAGTCTTTGAAACTAAACAAAGATGGCAAGCAGGAATATAAAATAAGTAAAAATAAATGAGGTGCAGGTGCAAAGAAAATAATGCGAGGTAAACAGAAAAGGCTGTCTAGACCTTTTGTTGCCACAGCACCATCCCATTATATTTGTTGACACAAATTTTTTAAATCTCAGAACAAATCTTGAAATTAGATACAATAATTGACCAAATACCAGAAATAACAAGGACAAGACTGAAAGGGAGATATGGTATCTTGGGGACTGCTCAGCACCATTTGCATCCTTCTGGATCTGCTGTTGTACTAACAGGCCTTTATTCCCATGTTCAGCTCTTATTAGCACAGAAACGATCCAAGGGAGGGAAACCTGCGTCCTGAGTGGCATTTGACACTGTATGACTCTGTTGAAGTAATCATTGGAAACAGAGCTGTCACTTTGCTTATAGAGAAGCTTCTTCAGTTAGGCACAGGGTGTTTTAAGAGTACCCTTAACTTCTCTAGCAATTAAACGTTTCAGAAATGCCGCCGTTACCACCCAATGCATGGGCCATGCTTTACTTCCAGGTGTTCAGCGCCGGCGCTGCATTTTCGCTCATTTTGACTTGCTTCTCCGCTGAAGCGTGAGCAGGAATGGAGGGAAGAGGCCGGGCGGGTGAGCTGTGGAGGGTCCCCGCCTGAGAGGCAGTAATTCGGTGTGAGGCTACCCTACGGACACGACAGCACATGGTGAAAAACGTATCGTCCCGTTGTGGTGAACCTACCCCAAAGCGGGCCAGAGGCAGCAGCTAGGAAGGCGCTCCCCAGCCTGCTCCTGCTCCCATTCCCCTGACCATGGTGGGGCAGGACAAAAACCCTCAGGATCAGTGAGCTTGGCATGGGCCGGGTTTGGAGCCTTGCTGCTGCGCTGGCAGGTGTGTTGAACATGGTGTCTTGCGGCGCTTCAGCAGCGCAGAAGAGGCAGTGAAGTCTGGCTCGCTCTGCTATAGGAGTAATAACAACAGTAGTAATACCTCGCTCCTGCAGAACGCTTGCTGGTAATAGGTGCTAGTGCTCTATGAAGCAATGTTTGCTCACAAGCTTTAGTACAAAGTACTGTTTAACGCAAACTATCATTCGTCTAATTTTACTGGAGAGGAAATACAGGTGTAGAGGATGAAGGTGATTTGCGTGAGGTTGTCCAGGAAGTCGCTGGCAGGGACGAGCCTGGCACAAGGTTTGGGGAGCTGGAGCTCTGCTCCTCCACCAGACCCAGCTGCTCTGGAAAGCTGCTGCGCTGGGGCTCCAGCTCCCCTGCCAACAGGGGCACACATGAGCTCATAAAGTCTTGGATGCTAGGCCCAACAGTGGGAAAAAAATCCACCAAACTACCCCTGCTAGACTGATTTCCAGGCTACCAGGTCTCTAGCTGGGCAGGCAGAGTAGGCAGATCAGACAATGTAATTTTAATTTGCAAACCGAGCACATTTATGGCAGAAATTGTAGTAGAATTTTTGTAGGGACAGAAGTACGTCCTTGCCCATGTCATCAAACCCTGACTTTGAATCACAGCCTGTCCACTGTGATGCACTTGTAATGGTTGTCAGAAAAGATCACCTGGCACACAGTGCCTGCCACAGCTGACAGGAAGAAAGAGGATTCCCTATCAAATACAGAACTACAAATGTTTATGAAAAAAAAAAAAAGAAGAAGAAGCAAAAAAGATAAATTGTTCAGAAGCTCAGAGGTAATACTCTGGTTAGATGTTTTGCTGGATCAGGGTTGTGGAGAATAGCTTGGATACAGTGAGATGCAAGAGAAGTTTTGTTCATGTTAGAGAGTTAGTCTGGTATATTTTGTCAGCTTGACATTAGCAATATTTATGAATGTTTTTTTTTAGATCAGCATTCTCAATTGCAGTGCAGGTTCTTCAATGACAGGCAGAGAGTTTGCTATGTGATAGACATCTGCAGAACTAGAATTGATGCTCAGCCTGTAGAGGTTGATGCAGCAGACTTTTCAAGTTGAAACAAGTTGAGACTAAAAATATTTTTAAGAATGCGGTATTGATTACCCCTGGTAATTACGCTGTTTGTAGCCATTCCTTTGTTACAGCAATAGTTACATTGGATAAATTGCAGACCCACTTCAGATAAGAAAACTCAAAATACTCATTGCTGAAGATGTGTCTTCCTGTCATTTTGGACTTTTTGTAAACCAATTTTATAGCTACAAAACAAGCAGAGACCACTAAGTAAATAGAGCCATTACCTGAACCCTGCCATGCAGTATGTGTACCTCTGCCAAGGAGCCATGGGGCACGAGCTGGGTGCTGGGGGTGCCCCGCCTGGGTCAGCTTCGGCCTCAGGGCCCCTGGCAAGGGCTGTGGGGAAGGGTCCTGGAGAGGCTGGTGGGCCTCCGGCCCTCGAGCTGTTCTTACAGGAGTCTTCATGCTCCCGCTAGCCTTCCAGAGCTCTTCAGGGCCTCCCTGCTGCGCGAACAGCCTGTAGAGATTTGTTGTGCTTTAAATCCAGCCTGTGGTGCCTCTAACCTTACTTCCTCTGTTCTGCGCATTGGAGGTCATATTTTGGGCACTCTTACTGTGAACAAAAGTAACTATAACTTAAGTGCAGGAAAGCAGAAGACTGATAAAGATTCGGGAAAAAAAATGTATTTTAATTGCTAGACTCCTGTGATGAAAAACAGAGGTACCTGTAGCATCGATATATGAAATGACTCTCCCTCCCTATGTATTTTGGATTTTCAATTTTAATGTTGACAGTGTCCTTCCAAAGTCGCACCTTCAAATGTACAATTTAGAAAGCATAACAGTATAGCTTTTAAGAAACTTAGCTCAGGTTTAAACTCAGCTTAGTGGAAAAGCACCAGTTAGATCTTCCATCTTCTGGTTCAGTTCCATCTACTGTGTGCAGTTTTGGGCCCCTCACTACAGGAAGGACATGGAGGTGCTCGAGAGAGTCCAGAGAAGGGCAACGAAGCTGGTGAGGGGTCTGGAGAACAAGCCTTACGAGGTACGGCTGAGGGAGCTGGGGTTGTTCAGCCTGGAGAAGAGGAGGCTCAGGGGTGACCTTATCGCTCTCTACAGGTACCTTAAAGGAGGCTGTAGTGAGGTAGGGATTGGTCTCTTCTCCCACGTGCCTGGTGACAGGACGAGGGGGAATGGGCTAAAGTTGTGCCAGGGGAGGTTTAGGTTGAATATTAGGAAAAACTTCTTTACCGAAAGGGTAGTTAGGCATTGGAATGGGCTGCCCAGGGAAGTGGTTGAGTCACCATCCCTGGAGGTCTTTAAAAGACGTTTAGATGTTGAGCTTAGAGATATGGTTTAGTGTGGGCCTTGTTAGAGTTAGGTCAGAGGTTGGACTAGGTGATCTTGGAGGTCTCTTCCAACCTGAACGATTCTGTGATTCTGTGATTCTGTGGTTCTGTGCTTTAATAATACTCCTCATCAAACAGTTCTACTTAATGTCTAAGGTCATATAAGTTCTTTAATAAAGGGATATATCTACAGTCTGCATATTTATGGTTTTGAATATCTAATTATGATTTTCAGCTATTGAAGAATAATGTTTTGGCTGCAGAAGCTTTTGCACGTTTGTGTTAGAAGAAATCTGATGCAGATCATAAGCTGCTACAGCTAATCTGCATCGTGCTTTAAAAGGAAATATATCTTAGTGGTTATTCAAGGTAGCAAGCAAAACAGTCTGGAAAGTGTTCACTCAATTAAAGTATGCACCTGTGAAAATGAAACATTTAGTGCATATTGTAAGTGTTCACATTGATTAATATCACATTGCAGTAATTGCATTCACCTTGCACTATATGCCTTGAAAATTACACCTGAAAAGTATAGAATTAAACTTTTTGCATATGCAGCCCATTTTTCACTAAAATTTTTGGCACATACAAAAAATTGAGGCATAATGCAGAACATGTTTGCATACAAAATGATAGGATAAGTGGTTGACGAATGTGTGCACTTCTGATTCTAGCATTTCTGATTTTTTTTTCATGCAAAAACATAGATCTGTAAAATAAAAACAAAAGAAATATTGCACATGCAAAACTACTGATATGATTTTTTTTTTTTTTTGTGGAATCTTGTGAAAGCCCAATCCATTTGGCATTTGCAGTGTATGAATATCTTTGAGCTAGGTGTTGGCAATCTTCCTTCATCCGCACACGAGTAAGAAATAAGAAAAAGGTCTTTTCTTTGAAGATGTGTTGTTTTCAACCCCATTTGAGATGGAGATTAGAAAATTGTCAGAAGCAAAATTTGCTTCCCAGTGGTATCTTTCCCTTTACTAGCAAGAAATGAGACCTTAGAGTTGACTTAAGAAATTGCTTTTCAAGATAAGATAAAATATATTCTTCTTTCCCTGGCTGAATCCTTGGCCTTTTTTTAAAAGGAGTTCTGAATCATTATCATATGATTTGATTCTGAGATGCTGCCAGAATGTTTTCACAGGGGACAAATGTAAAACCACCATTAATATCTTGTGAGAACTATAGATGTATCCCAATTGGAATGGATTCTTCTTTTCGTATAGAGGTTTATGAGATAGCCTTTTTTATATTTTTCTTAGTGGTAAGATGCCCCATATTCTCATGGTGTGTGAAGATTTATACAACTACTCCTGTCTACAGCTCTGATATAGGAAAAGTAGAAAAAATCCAGTTTATTCTAGTAAAACCAAGTGAAAATACATTTTAGTAACAGAAGGAAACTGTACTTAGAAGTATGCTGAAAATATTGTACGTAGTTGCACAGCTTTTCTTCAGATATCCCCTTTCCCCAGAAACTGATAATATTTAGTTATGTAAAATCTTAATCATATTTGAGAGTGACATTAACGGACATAGAAATCATTGCTTAGTATTGTCCTACCTTCTATCCTTCTGTCCTGGTATCGATGGCATTTAAGTATATTTTCTTTGGTAAATGTTGCGCTCTCTTTGGGCCTCATTCTCAACAAGATTTGGAGGCATTCTAAAGGTGTTCATATTTTCTTCAAGGCCTCTGTTTAAACGAATCTCCAGCTACTAAAGAAGGACTTCACAGATTTTCTGATCTCTGTGGAGGGGGGAAAGGGATACCAATTTCCATCTTTTTCAGAGTGTTGGCAAATCCTGATATCTTCTTATATATAAACATACAAATCAATTTATTAATAGATATATACAGCTCATATGCCAATTTATTAGTATACAACTGTCCACAAAAGTCCACAAAACATTAAAGTACTTACATATGTTTATATGCTTTTCAGAAATGAGAAAAAATGGAAAATGGCTTTTTTATTTTTTAGTCTTAATGATTCTTGATAACTACCCTTAAGAACAGTGGCACTGCATAATTGTGCATACTTGCAGTCAATACATTGGACTTCAAGGTCTCTGTATAAATATATATAAAATACATTCATGCATACATTATGTATATATAAAATAAATATAAAAATAAATAAAAATGATTTTTTGACATGTTAAGGTCGATTGATTCTGTATCATTTAAGCAAAAACACATGAAATATAGACAAAAGTAGTTGCCTTCCTTTGTTTAGAAGCTGATATTTCTACAAGTGGGTCAGACTTAAGAAGAATTTATTTAGATGAAAAAGTTTCACAGTCTTTCTGTATTCATTAGTCAATGTAAGACACTTTGTTCTATCATTGATCTGGAAGTCAGTGACCCTTTACTTAGGTGATTGAAAGCCTTCATGAAAATCTTCACGAAATTCACTGTAAAAGCATTTGCATGATTAAAGCTAGGTGTCTAGCAAATATGCAGTGACTCACAGTCATGCAGAGAAAATTTTAAAACGTGACCTTTCTTTTTATTATTTTGTACTCTGGATGCTAAACAAACACTGTTGCTGTTTGGTGCAGTGAATCAAAATACATCAAGGCACAGATATCCAAAAAAAAGTCTTATTTCCCTGCAGTCTCTTATGAAAGTGCTTTATAACTCTACTATGATAATTAAATCAAGAGCTTATGAAGATTAGCTTTTTTTTTCCGAAATAGTTTAATACTGTTGTACTAATCATTTAGGTTGGAAGAGACCTCCAAGATCACCTAGTCCAACCTATGGCCTAACACTAACAAGGCCCACACTAAACCATATCTCTAAGCTCAACATCTAAACGTCTTTTGAATACCTCCAAGGATGGTGACTCAACCACCTCCCTGGGCAGCCTATTCCAATGCCTAACTACCCTTTCGGTAAAGAAGTTTTTCCTAATATCTAACCTAAAGCTCCCCTGGCACAACTTTAGCCCATTTTCTCTCGTCCTGTCACCTGGGAGAAGAGACCAATCCCCACCTCACTACAGCCTCCTTTAAGGTACCTGTAGAGAGCGATAAGGTCCCCCCTGAGCCTCCTCTTCTCCAGGCTAAACAACCCCAGCTCCCTCAGCCGCTCCTCGTAAGACTTGTTCTCCAGACCCCTCACCAGCTTCGTTGCCTTCTTTGGACACGGTCCAGCACCTCGATGTGCTTCCTTCAAAACACTCTCTAATATAGCGAGCCACACCGCTGCCCCTCCTGTGCTGC
>VXAA01006149.1:189143-219524 GCA_013399115.1 Anseranas semipalmata | reverse complement strand
TCTGTAATAGACTCCCACAACGATATCCCCTTTCTTTGCTTGTCCCTTGGTCCTTACCCAGAGGCTCTCAACCACGTCGACATCAACTGCAAGCTCCGTACAGTCCAGTGCCTCCATTACATAGAGCACTACCTCCCCACCTCACCTGCCTTGCCTGTCCCTTCTGAAGAGCCTGTATACCTCCCTGCCTCACCTTCCTTGCCTGTCCCTTCTGAAGAGCCTGTAACCATCCATCGTGACACACCAGTGACAGTCTTCTTCCCACCAGGTTTTGCTTATCCCAATGATGTTGTAGCTCTGGGACCGGACAAAATATTAACAAAGGAAATGTCTTAAGACTTATAGAATATTTTAATTCTCTGCAGAGCTAGCATATAGGATATAGTGAAAGGGACTGCTGTGTACTCAGCGATTCAGATTATCATTCTTTTGATAAAGACATCTCACTGGAGTTTTTAAGAAAGCCCACCATGTCTCTATAAATTCAGTCAAGACATTTTAAAAACTTTCCCTATGTAACACCTGCAGCCTCAGGGATTCACAGGTTTATCTCACTCAGCAGTTGCTAAATTCTTAAACAAGTTAAAGTAAGTAATTTCTCAAATAAATTAACTTCATCTGAATGGATGAAACTGCCACCAAGGCAAGGTCATGTGTTCCATGAAAGTCCCTTCTATGAAAACCTCTTTTCTAGTTGTTGTCAATTGCTTGAAAAGTGGAACAGATTAATGCTTTGCTCTTAGGCCAGTCTCATACTATGTTGACTATGTGAAATCCTGCTCTCACTTCATATTGCAGGTCACCACCCACTATGGAGGTGTCAAGGACTCTTTATTTACACAGTCTTGTAGGGCTGCAACTAGGGAGTTCAGGTTCAGCAATTTCCACCCTGAAGATTTTTGTTTCATTTTCAAGAAACATCCTGTGTGCTTATAGTTGAAACTAAGATTATTTTACCTTATTTCTTAATTGAAACAATGTGTGATTAAAGTAGCTATATTAAATGTATTTCACTAATGTATAATTAAATTTACAGCCAATGTGTGTATTGTTTTTGTAATGCATAAGATAATGTTCAGTTTTATACACTGATGCTGCACAATAAAGTACTTCTAAGTCTAAGAAACTTTACCAGTTGTGGGACAGACTTTTGTTTCAAACCCCTTTCTGGATGACAATATAAACATTTCCAAAGAAAAACACATTTTGTAAGAGTCAATACTATTCAGTTGCCATTAGGCAATACAATAATTATTATAATAAAGAGTGTCTTACACCAAGTGATCTTGTGGTTCCTAAATGTCTCTATATTGCTTTAGTAGTTAGGGCTGAATTCTGCTTCCACTCAAATCAATGGAGAATTCTACAGACTTCAAGGAGAAAGAGATTAGATCCTTCATCAGCTGCGAATACTATTTCTTTGTGCATGGTAACTCTTCAAGCATCATTCCTTTCAGTTATATACTTAAGCAAACTTGCAGCTTTCCTAACCTTTGTCAAGCCAGAAACACTATTTCAGAGGACTTGAAGATGTCTAGTAAGCATCTTTGCTGTACTTTTACTGCTGAAGCAAATTTCAACCTCTCTGTGGCTCATATTGCAGTCGAGGCATTTTATTGTGAAAAGCAGCAACAGCTAACCATTGGTTCTTACATACTGCACTTTGTTGGTTACATTTCTAACATTCACTTATTCATTGAAAGAGTTAAACTTTTATAGTCTACCTGATGTAAAATATGGGAGACTTTATGTCTGGAGAGATGGCCCAAATTCAACTATCTCAATGGCAGCTCCTCTCTGCTGCCCTCCCTAAGGAATGGTGATGAAATGCACTTCTGCTCGTCAGTGTTGAGTTTCACAACAGAAGCCCGATAAACCTTTCTACGTTCTGTGATTTTTCATACATTAATGAGAGGGTGATGATAAGGTATTACAACATAAGTGTGCAAGACTGGGCACCGTTTGTTACGACAGAAGGACTGACTAGATTTGTTAGAAATGATTTAACCTCTCCCTACTAGAAGAGGGAACACTTAATTAGCACAATGTGCCCAAGTATCAGTCACCACCTTGTAGATTTACAGAGCTTGATGCTTGTGCAGGTACAGCAGTAATTAAAGAGCCAGCCTTGCAAGTTGGGTGATGTAACAAAGTGATACTACCTGCATATTGGCCAGAAAAAGGAAGTATGTGGTACAAAATGACCCATCTGTCCATATGCTTGCCTTTGAGTTCAACCAGAGACAAAAAGAAAATGAACTGAAATGTATTTCTGCTGGAATAAGATGTGTGGATGGGATACAGAACTTTGGTCTTCCTTATTCTTCACAGTATTCAACAGAGGGTTGTCCTACTGTCTTGAGAACTGGCTTTTTAAAAAAACGTATTTACCAACAGGTGCTACTTTGGAGGTGCCTTAGACTAGGATGGTAAAGTTTGCTCCATTTTCTCACTGTGACTACTGTTGCCAAACATCTCACACCTTAATGCTTATCAGCATATTTTTACTGTTTTCAGAGAACTGATTAACCCTTTTATGGATGTGAAACATGCTTAAAATCAGCTTCAGATATCAGGTAGGCTAAGCAGAGTGCTAGTACTTAGCACACTGGAATTTTATGAGGTACCCCAAAGGCTCTTTCTTCTCTGGCAGAGGTGTCATGGGGCCACAAGGTCACCTTAGAAAAATTTACATCAGCTCCATCTGCAGGTGCATTGGTGGTGTTCACTGTGCACAAGTGAAAAGAAATTGAATTCACCTGAGAATTAAAAAAATATCATGAGGATGAGCGACTAGACTAATTGCTGAGCCAAGCTTTTGTGTGAAAGAGGAAGCAGGCAGCAATGAAGGGGAGGGGCATCAAATCCAGACATTACCTCAGGCATTAATTCCCTAAGGACTAGCTAGAGATATATTAGCATGTTTATAGAGACAGATTAAAACTGGATTTCACACATAGATATCTAGCACACCAAGGGTTATGAAAATCCTCCTTGACTGGTGAAAGCACAATAGCATAGTCATTGGTTGCCCAGCAAACCTGAGGAAGCTTGGCTCTGATTCATGCCAACAGACAATAAAGAAACCACACAATGAACAATTACTTTCGTACAGAACTCAGATCTTTTCCCCTTTGAGGAAATCTTCTCAAGAGAAGGAGGATGAGATCTAAAGGGCAAGTGTGTAGTTACACAAACCTACCCTATCTTTTGGGTATACCTCTGTAAACTATTACTCAGACTGTGAAACCATCCATTCATTTTCTATGCCTTCTCACAGCAACAATCAGATCTAGTTAGCCACCTTTTTAAGCCACTGAGCATTTTTTTTTTCTAGTGCCCTAGCCTAACATGGTGGGAATGCTGGCATGACATTTAGCATGCAGACAAGAGCCAGGATTGCATGTGCCTTGACCAACCGCCAGCTCGGTCTGATTGCTGTCTGAGCTGCCCAGACCAGAAGCAGTCAGTGACCAGAATGTGGTCAATGTTGAGCTGGAGCTAACATTGCTGTGCCAAAGCTAATATCACTTGTCTCCCAGCTGAGCTCATGGAAGCTTCATGGTGGCTCACAGAGGTGCCCAAGTGGACTCCTGCCAGCCTGGAAAATACCACATAGATAAACCCAGTGCAGCTTTCAAAGAAGACAAAACAATTATGTGTTTATAGACCGAATAGGGCCTTTACCTGTAGAGATACAGTGCCTGTATCTCCACAGAATTTACCAAGTGTGATGCATACAAAGTCACTCTGGCTATGTGAACAGTGTCTTGATCCAGAAGTCATGCATTTCCTATTACCGACTGCATTTAAAACACTCTAGCATGCAGATCTGGGCACTCCCAGTGAACCAGTGAATCAGGAACCTCTTTGCAGTCTGGATGTCAGTTATGCAGGCTATCTACACTCATAACTTCTGATCTGAAAATAATGTGGGACTCTGTTAAGACATGATACCAGAAAGAAATNAAAAAAAAAAAACAGGAAAGGAAGAGATCTTAGGATCTCTTCTTGTTCCCATACTACAGGAGTTGAAGCCACATACCTTATTTTTCAATCTTAGAAACTTATTAGCCAGAACTAGCCATTTCAATGATGTTTCCCAAAGGCACACCACTGGATATTTTCCATTAAGTAAAATGAAAAGGTAATATTTCTCTTTTATGTTTTTATGTCATCCCAGATCAAGGAAACTTATAATTATGAGTCTCACTGGGGCCAAACAACAGATATGACAATGTCTTGAACTGCAGGGACAGTATTCATGTCCCATAGGCATCTAAAAAGTGCATGTTACTATCAAATTACTGAGCATTAGCAAAACCAAAAAAAAATCATGGAGTCATATTTACAGACAGTCATATCACAAAGCTTAAGTCAGCTGAAGTTTACAGGACCACCAGTGAAGTCAATGGAACAACTTGTATATGGTTAGATGCACAGGAACACTGTGTTGTAACTATAAAATATCTGACTACAGTTTAGCAAAAAAAAAATATTTTATTAAGAGAGCACCTTAGCTGGCTTCAACTCCAGTTTTTGTGCTCTGAATAAGCACATTTATTAATCCCATTCTATACCATCTTAAAGTATACTAAATCTTCTGTACACTTTCCTGCACACAGGAAAATATAATAGGTCTCTGCATGAATGTCCGCATAGATCTGGCATACTAAAAATAGGTCATAAATGAGTGACCCCCTTCTCATAGGCCCCTTTCACTACCTGGGACCAACTAAATATAAAGCCTGTTATAGAGAAATTATCAGGGGAGTACACACGAAAACATTCACAGAATCATTTGAAAATAATCCTTGAAGAGGCCTCAGGGGGATATAGAGTCTATCCTGCAGCCCAAGACAGGACCAAACAAATTATCCTTGACTGAGCCGTCTCCAGTCTCTTCTTGTAGTCTGTAACCTTCATAAGCAAACTCTTCTTAATATTGGAAAGATTTTTCCTAGTATCTAGTTTAAACTCTCTTCCCTGCAGTTTGGCCTATTACTTTTATTCCTATCTATCATAGACATAAAAGAATAAATTATTCCCTTTGTCTTTGCAGCATTTTTTATATATCTAGATGAGCTGCCTCAGTTTTTCTCTGTAAACTGTTCAGCAACAATCCATTCAATTTTTCTTTACATTACATTTTTTTCTAAGCCTCCAATCATTGTTGTTGCTGTTCTGTTGACTTTCTCTGCCTGTGCAGAGCCAGAGAGCAGGAGATATAATACACTGGTTTCCACAACCTAGTAAGACCTTTGCCTTTTGAAACTATAGCCCCTCTATGATCCTTTCAAATATCAAGTTTATTTAATTCTGAAGAAAAAATTCTGAAGAACTTTCTTATATATTTTGAAAGGTGTTGTAATAGATATACTAACTTAATTTCAGTCTTATACTTTGCTCCGAACACACTGATTCATCTTCTTAGAGCTTAATATAGTAGATAGAAACCTCAAAAAATTCTGATATTCTTGCAGAAGACTCAGCTTGGGCAGGGTTCTGTTGCAGGCCACAGCTTTTATACACACATACAATGAATTATGTGTTTATATATATATAAATATATATATAAACATTTCATTATCATAAAGTTTGATAAGTTAAAGCCCTGCAGGGTTAGATAAGTGAGCTTTATATCTTTTGGAAGAGGGAATTTCCCAGCATCCCAATGAAGCACACAACTGTTGCTTCTAGCTATGTAAGGGCCCAAAATAAAACTAATTAAAGACTAAAGACAATGTAAGAAAAGAAGTCTCTAAAATAACCCAAAATAGCCTAGCCTGAAAGACCTGTGTTATTTTATTCTGCTCCTGAGTTTCACTTGTATTACAGTAGCTAGGGTATTATATGTTCAAAGCAAAAGAAAAAAATAAATAATTAAAAGCCTTTAAAAAATTCATTTTAATAATTTGTGCAAATATTTGCACATTTTTACAATTAGTCAGCTGGGATCACCTACAAACCAACTATTTCTTATTCTCCATGATCCAGTCTTAGGCTTACCCCTGTACTTGATCATAGCATATCTGCAAATACAGTGCATACACATTCATGCATACAGTTAATTTATAGGAAACTGATATTCCATGGATGAAATTTTCTGAAGAGATGAAACATGAAACTTTCAGTATTTTGAAAACATAATCCAATAAGTTTCTACATGTGCAAACTCAAGCAGCATGTCTCTGGGGACTGATTCTTCTGGAAACAGTACAACTAAATGTAGAGGAATTTTAATGTCTCTTGGCAGATTAGGCATAAAATGTTTTCTATTTCCCTGATAAGCCATCTTCACAATGGCCACTTGCAAGTTTGCAGTTCAGTATAGCCTGTGCCACTTTTGCATGAATAGTTCTTATTCATCCAGATACAAAAATAATTAATAGTTGCATTCTAAATTAGTACTGATCTACTCTTTTCTTATGTGATGCTTTGTCTTTACATTTTGCTTCTTTTTCCCTCTATGGTAATTTTAGCAATTTATAAAGTAGAACTAAGGATTTCCAGCTGCATTGTATTAGCATGAGTTATTACATTATACTAAAGAAAGGGTTCTTTAAGCATCAAAGGATTTATTTTAGAGCAGTGCATCTCCGGCTTTTGGAAGCAGAGACTATATCAAAGTATCTATGTAATATGACTATTTTCACTTTGCATCTAATTAATGTCTACAGATTTCAATATGCAAGCGAGCATATTTCACAATCCTGTAGGAAATATTCATGGCCTATAACTCATCTCAGGCAGCTGGTTAGTCTCATTTATTTATTTATGTATTGGCTTACACCTGGGTGGGAAAGGATGTGAGAGGAAAGCAGAAGAGATGAGAGTAAAATCAGACCTTCAGCATGAGGAAAATGTACTGAATTGCTTGTAAATTTTAGTGAGAAATAAAATAAAGCAGTAGTTTAGCAAATATTCTCTAAGCCTTGACAACTCCACTTCCTGTGTTTGAGGAACAGTACTGAAGTTATTAGAGACTTTGCTCACTACATCTTTTTCAAAGGTTGGAAAAACTGTTACCATAGCTCTTTTGTTTTGAGATTACTTGAAATAATACCATTCAGAGAAAGGTAAAAATTAGAGGGGAAAAAAAAAAAAAAACACCAGAACTTTGAAGAAAATGTATCTGAACCTTGCAAATATCAATGACATAAATCACCTGTTTTGTCTAAAAAAGTGTTTTAATACAGTGCTGTTAAATGCATTCCATAATGGTTTGCTCCTCCTTTAGTAAGAGGAAAAGTTAATTACAGTAGATCAAGCTTAGCAAAAAGTTGCACAAGTGTATCCAGAAACCTTGCAGATGGAAAGGAAATGCACAACAGGAATGTACTGACTTAGTTTTTCCTGTCCTGAAATATATGCATTTGAGCTGTAGCTTCATTCATTCCTAGAAAAGAGATCTGACCTCAGAAGATGATTTAGAAAGTGAGAAGAGTGAGATTCAAGAAAATTTTCTTGGACAGTGACCTGTCACACACATTATGTTGCCAAGCAGAATCCCTCCTGAGAGATACACGAATATAGAGACTAGAGTAGAAAACATCTAATCTGCCCTCCATATCAATGACTTGCCTCTCCCTTCCTTCCCTCCCTTTCTCTCTCCTTTTCTTCCTTTCTTGTTCCAGTTTTCAATAGGATAGAGGTGAGAGCTCAAATACATTTTGATAACAAATTCCTTTGCTTAATTCTACATGGAAACTCCAAGATCCAGGAGCAGGTCCATGCTTTGCCCGATTCAGATCGAGCTTTTGAGCCTGGATTATCTATGTCTCACATAGGAGACACATGGTCCTAAGATTCTCTTCCTTCCAGTCCCTTTTTCTTTTCCTCTTTCAATTTCTGATAATTCTTTCCTGACACAGATCTCCTCACAGCTGATGTTGTTTCATGGAAAGACTAACTTCAGCAGATCAGCATTTTCCATAAACAACAAAATAAGTACTGTTGGATAATTCTTCAATAGCTCTGATATATTTATCCTGAAATCTCTTCTTGGATAAAAATATTCCCCATGTGACACCTTGGAGAGAAGCTCTGTGTTCACTTCATAGACTTAGTTGGAGTATGGGAGCAGAATTTGGCCCTTGCAGCTGAGTGAAAAGGAAGTCTGCAGCAAAGTACCTGCTTCTTGGGAATAATATGGCTACAGCTCGGAATTAGCAGTGTCTTCATTAACCAACAAGCCAAGCCCCCATAATATGTTCTTCATCCTCAAACTTGAATGCTGTCCCCGGGAAACATCCCTTCTTTTGTTCTGCCTGCAAATGCTGTGAGATGGCAATAAATGGTGAACACACAGGTAAAGAGAGGTGAAGAGATGCTTTTTTTTTGATGGATTAGCTGACATGGGGGAGTGGCAGTGTCTGAGGAGGAAGAGAAGTAGGAGATCTGGGAAGGACACCAAATCCTTGGGAGTGTATTCATCCAGTTCCAGGCATGAGTTACCTAATAGTACAGGAAATGTATTATCTAGAAATCCCATTTATTACACATACCAAAGTGAAGTTGCGACAGTTATGAAATTTCCCATACCACTATCCTGTAGTCATTCAGAATAGCAATGACTTCAGCCGTGTCTTAAGAAATAGCCACCATGGTGTTTAAAAACTGGCAAGAGATTTTTGAAGCCTTCTTTTACAGTGGTAAATTTAAAGGGGAACTGGATTATTTCAAAACATGCTAATGTGTTACAGTACAGCCACTTGAGCACTGAGAAAGCTGGAGAATAAAAAATGTTTTCAGATCTTTATTTTAAAGGGTGCTCTAATGCCTGGCCACAGGATTAGCTGTGTTTTCCCAGTTACCAAGCTCTAGGAAATGTCCATCCACATTGTTACTCAGTTCAGTATCTCCATTACTTAACTTGCTAAACAATCTATGACAGAAATAAAGGGGCTCTAAGTTTTAATTCCTGCAGTTGGTTTCTTCCTGGATACTGCACAGGCGTGTGCTTAATGAAGCATAATGTGAAGCACAGATTAATGCCGTTTTACTCATTCAAGGAAATGGATATCTCCATCTGCTCTGACTGAGATAAAGTGAAATAGTGACAGCAAACCCATAGTGCTAGCCTATTTGTGTATGGTGGAATATAGAAAACGTAAAACAAACAAAGGATAACAATAAATAACAAAAGATAACTGCAATAAGTCAGGGCATTTCTGAACTCTGCATAATAAAAGCATTTATTAAACCGTTTCTTTTTCCTCTTCCAGTATTTTGAGTTTACTGTGTGGTCAGTGAAGTCTGAACATTTATTGTTATTTTATCAGCACATTCTCATGGGAGAAAAATAAAAAGATAGGGGCCAAGAAACAAAAATAAGTTTTCTACTTTGTTCATTTCTACCATACAGTACAATTAGGATACTTTGTTTTGTTTTGAGGAATTAAGAGTTTAAGCAACATATTTAATGTATAAGGAAATAACTCATTTGATTGAGTTCCCTTGAAATACGATAGATGGCAATTAGATGTATTCTAGCCTACAGGATGATATGTTTTATTCATTCTCTACCAAACATACTCAAGAGTTGAAAAGATGTGAAAGAAAATATTTCACAAAGCTAGCACAATCCTAGGTGAAGCTAATCTTTCCTAACAACCTAACAATGTTATCCGAATTGCCTACTGTAAAGAATGAATATAAAGCGAGAATGCACATTATGTTTCATTAAAGAGAATAAATGTTAATTTAATTAAATAAAAAGGCTTCATAGTGCTTTCAAAGTAACCACAAATGTAAACATATTTAATCCCTGGGAAAGTGTCTGTTATAGTAGAAGGTACATCTCAGCTAGAGAAACTGCAATGGAGACAGGACTAGAGCCTTCACATGGAAGCAATACTGACCCAAATCCCTCTTGTTTTGGACCCAGCTTCTGGAGTTGAAAATGATTGCACTCATGTCTCTGCCATGACCATTGAGCACTGCCTTTGTAATGCTACACAGTAACAAAGACCCTTCTCAGGTACAGAAAGCAATAACCATAGTTTTTAAAGCTATTTTGAATTAGCCCTCCTGTGCCTGAGAGCCAAATATGACTGTATATCTGTAATAGAGTGATGATCAATTTTTAGTCTATCTCACAGAGCGAAAATAATACCCACCGCCCTAGAAATCTTGAAAATGTCTTTCAAATTATATTCTGGTTCAGCAAAAAATGATAGCAACAAAATTTGGGTGAAATGCACTCCAGTGCAATCAGCCAGCACAATCCATTTAAGTTCCGTTCGGTATTCAAATCACAGATGGAAAAAAATGATACCTTTACTTAATGTGCCATCTATGTAGAGAGTTAAATAAGAATTGCTGCTAAGGCAAACCACTGAAGACACATAAACCTGACTTGGACAGTAAGCCACAATTTTTGCTTAGGTGTCCCCTTTCCCTTCTTTTTGTAGAACATTTTTAACATGGCTAGCAAGGACCAGAATTCATTATCTTTATTATTGCTATCTGTAATTTGGTGGGTCCTACTGATTCTTTCAACTTTAGAAAATATTTCACTAGGTGCTCCTAACACCCCTAGAGTCACAAACCTAACACTATACCTTTCTCTTCCCTTGCAGAAATCTTTCAAAGAATAGCGTGGAAGTGCATGTGCACTTGTTTATGCACACACGTGAGGATATATATGAGTGAACCTATTCATTGTTTGTCCCAATTGTCATAGCAAGCTATGAAACAAAGGGTTATTTTTCCTTTTCTTCTTTAAATTAAAGCAATGATGTAGTAAGTCTCTATGACATCTTAGGAAGAAATACACAGTGTATGAAGAAAAGATATTAATTTTAAATGTTTGAGAATTAAAGCATTAAAACTGGTCAGCTGACAACTAATAAAACCCTTCAGCAATGGAAAAAATCAATTCAGAGTTAATTACAATGAGCAGTTAACAACCATATTGGAATTCCTATGAATTCTAAAATGCACAAATAGGAANGTGCGTAGTTCCCCTGAGTCTTTTCGTTAAAAGTAAACAGTTGTTGAAATGGATGCAAACCTGATCTGGTAGACAGCAAAATACCATTATTAATTTCTGCATTGCATAGCTTACAATGGACATCTTATACAGGACATTAAAGTGTAGTGGACAGCCCCACTTGCACCCTATATAAATCTGCTCCTAGTTATCCAACACCAAATGGGGTATCAAATATACTTCCTTTCTAATTTCTTTACTTTCTAAAATGTTTTGGACTCACACATTCTCATAATTGAGACGCATACTTAAGTACTTTTTCACCACTACACATAAACGGTAGTGAAAGTCTTTGCTTACAAAAAATTCTCTGCTTTATCTTCTAGGCTTTTAAAATAAGCAACAGCTTTTTCACAGAAGATATCTTCCAGTAGTTCTTTTTCATGTCTTTCAGTACTGCTCCATGCTGACCAAAAGGGCTGAAGCTCAGCAGTGGTAGACATTTTCTAGGAACCAAGAATCTGAGCAGGCCACTTTCCTGGCATCCTAAATCTTACATTTGATCATCCTTTGACCTAAGTGAAACACTAATGCTCCACCCTTCTCCTGGGGCAAGGAAATAAATCATTTTCTTTGTCAGGTTTGTTAATATGTCTGTGTAAATCAGAGTGAGGGAAACATCCATTGTCCGTTTCCTTTGAATTCTTATATTTTGTGTTTTCTTATAGAAGTAAAGATTTATTAGTGGAAGGGAGAACTAGGCACAGTTTCTTGAGGGAATGCTTGAGAATTCTGAACCGGTTTGAGGTCATGCTGGATTTCAAAACAAAACAAAACAAAAACAAAAACAAAAACAAAAACTGTGAAAATGGAAAGAAAAGAGAGGATGAAAGAACAAAAATAAATGATAAACAGAGAAAAAAGAGGAGAGAGTGGAAGAAAGGGAGAATAAGATGGGGAAAGGGATGAAAGGTGAGAAAAAGCAGGAACAGGGTAAAAAGGAAAGGGGGAAGGGGAAACAGGAAAGGGGAAAAGAAGAAAAGTGGGAGAGGGAAAGAAGGAGAAATGGGGGAACAGAGGGAAAAGGGAATGGAAAAGAAAGATTGGGGAAGTAAATGCATGACTTGACTTCAGCAGAGAGGTGATGTAAATCTTTACAGTTTCAGGTCTTCTCACTTGTTCTAATGTTTATATGTATCTATTTGTAGATCCTGGCTGCTCTTTTCTCTAGCTCACCACTTTCTTATCCTTTTAAAATCAGTGCACGTTCTAAGGCACTGCATGGTTTGAGAGTCAAAAGGAAACATGAAGCCCTTATCAGTCATCAAGGAAAGGGGATTCTTCCTGCTGTGAAAACCAGATTCCGTTTTGATAGCAGAGCTTCTGCCTAGAATGCAAATAGTATGCAGGCACCTTTTTCATTTTCCCTCAGTCAATTAAGTATCACATATGGATTTACTAATGAAGGCTGGTCATGGGGAGGAGTCCTCATTTATCCTTCCATGATGTTGTAGAATAAATCATTTATTTCATCATACCTTTCTACAAACAGTGTTGACTTAGAATATGGCCTGCCAGGAAATTTAGAATGAGTTCTGATTAGCTCAGTACAACTAATTGCAAGGAAGGAGATATTACAGTATATTTATTATATATTTGTATTGTTAAAACTCACTTAAATTCTACCTTAAACCTGTTTTTGAGACTCTGGTGTTGCCTGAGCCTCATTCTAACTTCCAGCATAGATATGAATTCCTTTCTCAGTGTTAGCAGTTCTATTTACCCCAATTTAAATATGATATTATATATAAATGGTTTCTTAATATATTTTTTTCACATACACATGCAAATGCACATACATTTATAACGTTAGCAAATGCCTAGCATTAAAGGAAATATGCATTGATTAATTCTTGAGTGTGGCAACAAAACAGAGTTTAAGAGCAATTAGTTGATGTAAAGATTAAGACTTGAGAAGAAAAAAGCAAAATTCAAAAGAGGTGTGGCAAAAAGGAATAAATAAAATAATTCTACCAGACTGTCATGTGGGAAGACCATGGGCCATGACCCCATTTCCATCTCCCCCAAAATAAAATAAAAATAAAACAAAAACAAAAACAAAACAAAACAACAACAACAAAAAACAAAATAATCATAATAATAATAATCAAAAATCTACATCTAAATAAAAAAAATAATCTCCTGAAAGCAAGTAATATCTTGACAAAAAGATTCGACATGTATACATTGACCTAGCCATGAAAACTTAAGCAATAGCATGGAACAAGACTTTCACACACTGCTTGTTTTTCCATTTAATAAAGTTATAATTTTATACAAATTGTGTAAATGTTAAAAGAAATGATCATTGACATATCAAGAGGCTTCTTCACAAATTAACCACCTAAAGAAATAGGAGTATGGAAAAGAGGCAGGGGAGTAAGAACTGTACAACTAAGACCTAGGATTTACTGTCTCCTGCTCCTATTAAATTTCCTTGTTCAAAGTGTGGGGAAGAGTCATCATATTAAAAATAAATTAAGCTAAAAACTGGCATGTACTTCTATGTTGAAACAGTCATGGCAGCCTTCACTGAAATCTTATGACAACCCATTACATTGAGAAGACATAAAACCATAGTGCAGACCCAGCATAATTATGACAATTGTATTTCTTCAGCCAAGTATTAATTCTGAGGCCTTTCATAAGGCTTTTTTTTTTTTTCTTTTTTCCCCTGAAGAGTGAGTAATGTCCCAGACCATACCAATCCTCTGTCTCTATCACCTCTTTAGATCAAGATTTCTGTTAGGACACAGTTTATATTTAGCAATAATGATGTACATAGTCACAGGTATCCACAAATGAACTTGGGCAAAGTCTTCCCCTACAATCATGCCTGTCTGGGCAAAGAACCTGAACGTAATATAGCTACACAAAATTATTGTGATACATGTTCGTTGAAAGTCCATTTTTTTTAGCATAGAAAAGATGGCATGCATAGATAGGTATTTTCAAACATACCCTCATTAGGACATCAAGTGTTAGTTGGAAATGGTTTCCCTCCCCTTCCCATTTGTTATCACAGCACTTCCACAAAGCCCAGCTGACTGAGGAACACTACTGGAAAATTCCCTTCCTGTTAAAGGTGCAGATTTCACTCCTTGCCAAATAAAATAACAAAACAAAACAAACAAAAAAAAAGCAGCTTTGGACCTCACCCTATTCATCTGGGTTGAGGATATTGGCAAATACTTCATTGGGATACAAAGCACCAGTAGCCTGCTATTACATTCAAAATAGCTGGAACTGCAGACCTTAATTTAGAGTAATAATGTAATACCATAAAGACAAATGCTTATAAAGAGATTTGGTTACAGCACTTCAGCTTTCACAATGTCTGACCCCACCCACACAGAGACAGTTTCATCTTACAAAAATGGGGATAAGCCCTATTACCTGTGTAATTGTGTCTGTAGAGATCTGCACGGCTTACATTTCCAGGTAGCCCTGTCCCCTCCAAGGTTTAACCATAACTTCACTAACTTGCCTGTTAGCTCTCTTCTTAGACAGTCCACCTTCTTCTCAGCCCAGCTCATTTCCTTGGTATCATGCCTTCTTTGTGTCTCAAAGCCCCTTTTGCCATTTTGCTTTGCTGCCCTCCCTAATGGCTTCCATCCCTCTAATAGTAACTCATTCTACAGCAACTGCAGATGGCTCAGTCCTCAAGCCTGGAGATCGTGTTTAATATGGCAGAGTGAACCTTTCTGATGTCACTATCACTTTCTTAACAAGGGTCCCTTTAGCACTTGAAAAACACCCTAAAATTAAAGGCAAAGAAAAAAATATCTTCCTTGAAATTTTAATAGCTCACTTAGTGATGGTGACAGATGTCAGATTGACTCTACTGGAGACAAGAGTTTTTAGTGATGCACATAAAGGTTCTAGTTAGGTCCTTTTTGCCTCCTATGCCACTCCCAAACCTTCCCTCATGAATACAACATGGTGCTGAAGCCATCACTTGGAGAGACCACCTTGAAGAACAGTGTAATCCCCATGTCAAATTAATGCCTAGGTTCCGAGCTGACACTGCCAAGAAAGGTGCCAGTCTTAATGGTCTTTCTAATGTAGATACCTGCCACCCACCAAGATCCAGACTAAGACCATCAATTCATAAATTTATTCTATTTATTTTATGACATCACATCAATTAAACTTCTATTCCGAAACATGGGGTTGTAGCTGAAAATACCTCCAGGCAATACCTTCACATTTAAATTAAAAAAATATCTCACTTCATCTGGCTTCTTCTGTTCCTTCTTTCCCCCCCCACCCCACCCCCATTGTAGTTCAGAAATGACATAAAACAGATGAAGGAGTATGGAAAAAAACTTAAAATCACTATTGAAGGAGTATGGAAAAAAAATAAAATCACTATTTTAGACATTATCCCAGCAGGTGTGTATGTTTTACTTGGAGTTTATGAGAGTTGTAAATATTGCTAACTCAGCTCTGCCCATCTTGCCACAAGTTCTTGCTGGCCAACTTCTATGCAGCATCCCATTGACACTGGAGGCAGTGAATATGGCTATCAGAACACACTACAGCAGACTCAAAAGAGCTAAATCTTTCTATTATTTCCTCCCAGTAGTGCTCTTAAGTTGTAATATATATTTCTATTTTTCTATCCGTTCAAATGTGCATCAGCAATGAGCAAACCAAATCTGTTGTTAGAGGATTGACCCCCCTTCCTGTTCAGATGCAAATCACCTGGCCTAAATAAGCAGCCTGTCATTGCTCAGTTTCATTACTCATTTCCTGTCATTAAATTAGACACTATTAATAAGTAAATACTGAAGGAAAGACAAACAGCCAAAATCTGCTCTTCGATGAAACTCATCCCTAAAAAAAAGATGGGCAGTCACCCTATGTACAAATCTGTTGCGGAGATGCTCAAGTATAGTGGGATTGCTTTTCCTGACCTCTTTTCTTAACCCCATTTATCCCAGACAGACATTCCAGTCTTACCCTGTCCCTTCCTGATAGGAAATGCTCCTAGACAGCAGCCAGGTTTTCAAATAAATTAGAAGGGAATCCAGTCACACAGCAAAAGCAAGACAAAGTAATGACATTTCAATGAAGCACGATATTCATCCTATAATGAGGCCAGAAAGGAGAAAATATTTACAAAGAGAAGCACTAAGCAGCCTACACAGCCTTCAAAGCTGCTTTCTCTGCAAGGGTATCCTATTCCACATTCCTCACTAGCACCTGTCCTTCTGAGGTGCTGACCTGAATGTGTCCCCCATGTCACTGTCTCCCCACTTTCCTCCCCCACTTGTAATAAGCCCACTTGGTTAATCAAAATGAGTGTGTGAGAAAAGCTCAAAGAGAAATAAAAACCAAACGTCATTTGACACTTTGTCTTGAATCTGATCTATAGTGCCTGGGCGTGGTGAGACACAGTAGACTGCTACTGTAGTGAAAGCTGGCACCAGGTCTTGTATACAAGTTGCCTAATGCTTTCCATTATAAGATTATTGCAATCGATTTTTGAATAACATTAACACCTCTATTGTTTGTCTTTGAAATCTGGCAGAAGGGGGGATTGCCTGAGGGCCACTGTCATACCTTTCACTGGTACTGTTAATAAGTTCAGATTTGGACAAGCAACAGAGGTGTTGAAAGTCACCATTTTTAATTGTATTTTCCAGTGCCAAAAGTTATTTGGCAACTAGCTAAACCTCCCAGAGATTCAGTGTGTCTGCCTCCATGCTGCACGTAGAACATCTCCATCAGTGGCTATGTCATGGGCTGATACAGACAAAATGGCTCTGCCAGTCCTCCAAAGGAACTCAGCATAATGGGCACAGAATCACAAAGGCCGGTATGGGGACATAGTATGGCGGCAGCTGCATCAGGAAACAAGAAAGGAAGAAAAAGTCACTGGGATGAGTTAGTTGCCATCTAAAGGCTTCCAAAGGTAGAGGAATGACAAATTTACAGCTGCCTTGTGTAGCCTCAGCTTGGTGAGCTGTGCATGTAATGCAGACTTTAATGACAGGAATACATTTATATTTTCTCACAGGAACCCTGTGTCAATCTGAAAAACAAGTTACACAGCTGCCAGTCACCCTGAGGAGGTACCAACTTTGCAACTTTTGCTGGATCTAATACACCAAATGATGACCAAAAAAAAAAAAAAAAGAAAAAGAAAATGGATTAAAGAAATATACTATATCTCCTTAAGTCATGCATTTTGTTGTAGTTCCTTTCATTGTTTTACATTTCAGTGCTTAAAGGTAGATAACAGCAGGAACAGATAGAGAAGAGGAGGAAGAGAGCAGCAGAATGTTGCTAGAAAGCAGTGAACTGTGAGGCAGTCACAACACTGATGGAAGGTGGAGGCTGCGGCAAACCCTCAAGGCATCATGAACTACTCACAACACCTACACGTAAGAAAAAGGAAAGCAGGATTGAAATCTGGTCTGCCCTGAACTACGCAAAACTGATGCCTTTAGCTTCAATTAGCCATGCAGCTGAGCATCCTAGCACAGCCCTGGGGACTCACATCCAGCTTAAGCCTACACACAGGTTTCTAGCCTTTGTCTTCCTAACATTCAAACAAACACTGCGTCTGTGCTTTGAGTGCTCCCAGGTCCAGCAGTCTGGCACACATCGCCGATCTGCTACTGTCTTCACAATTCAGGAGCTCCAGGACTTCACTGTATGTTTCCAACTGTGGCGTCAGCTATGGAGTTGTTATAACAGAAGTTATAGTAATTGAGTGCTACATCTGGCTTAGCTGAGATTTCTAGATATGATGATAGCCTGCAGCAAGATTTTGTAGTTTGAACGTTCAGCAGGGGTTGCACACAGAGCTTTCCAGCAATGCAGAAGTAACAGTGGCCTACTTTGGCAGGGGAGGAAGTTCCTATGGTTTCCATGTCATCTCTAGACCCATTTTAAAAAAATCTCAAACTCAGCATGCACAGACCCAAACAAATTTTACAAGGCCTTCTGAACTTCCCCAGCCCATCCAAGAAAAAAAGGAGGAATGCTGCAAATAAGAGTGTGGAAACTCACCACTCCAATTCCAGCTGAGAGTATTAGGATTACCTCTGGGATCCCTGTTTACTCATTTACCAGCAGTGCTTACATATTAATTATTTCAAGGCAGTGTTCCAAACATTTTTCCCCAAGGGGCCATGTTAATATAACCTTGATGAACTACTGAAGTCAGTATATGCCAAACAAAGGCTGCACAAAGATTTGGCAATGTACAGGTAAGCTCTTGTGCTAAATCAAATTCAACAGCATTTGTAAGTGGACTGGGAGAAGATAACATTCATGTCCCATTCAAATTTCTCTTGAGACATTGCATTTTAACTGCACTATGGTTTTTGATGGGTGTTATAGTCTTTTTTTGGTGTGTATTTTCTTGAAATATTGTCAAGTACTGCCTTTCAGTGTTGAAATGAATTTCTATCCCATCCCATTTTAGCAATGGATCAAGTTACAGTATCAGATAGAGTCATCAAAGCTAGTAGAAGTCATTCCTTGTGCTTTAAAGGTCACACTAAGATTTGAAAGTTATATTTTAAGTCTACACAGCATTTTGAAAGTTTCTGGAAGAAGAGAGGAAAAATCATTCTAAGGTGGAGCTGTTCCTACAAAATAAAATATTCTTCAAAAATAGAATATACTATAATTGTGTTTAAAAAAAAAAAAACACCAAAAAAATCAAAAGAAACAAATTGTTAGAACAAACATTAACCACATTTTCATAGGAGGATGTAACACAACAGCCATTTTTATAATTTGAAATGAATTATCTCTGTTTAGCAGTCAGAGAATTGAAGGAGACCTGAATCGGGAGATGGAAATCATGCTCCAATAAATATATGTAACTTTAGGAAAAAGACTTGTTCATCTCTGCATTAAACTTAGAATGACTAATACTTCAGCTATTGTTTTAATAACTAAAGGGCAACAGCTACTATTTTCCCATTAAAGATTAGTACGGACTCAGCGAACTGTACTATGAGGTGTTCCTCTTTAGATGTGTCAACTGAAAACAGAGCCTACTGTAATTGCAGTTCAACTCTGAAGTCAAAGTAAATGGAAAGAGGCACGTAGTCAGAACCCGATGATGGTAAATATCTTATTTTTTCTGTGTCAGTCTACCTACCCATTAAATGTCTGTTTTGTATTAAGATTTTTATATTTAATCACATATTATAGACACACCTGATAATTTTCTTTCTCACCAGTAATGCATATTGCTAGGTGTGTTGTATGTTGGAAGAAACCAGAAAAACCTCACAAGGGATGCTTTCAAGGTGCAGACGTGAAGTTTGAAGATGCACATTTTAGCATTTTGCGTAGTAAAAGTTAAAGTTCATTGAAAGTGGATTTACTGAGAGAAAGGAGGGAAGTGGAAAGGGCTTTCAGCTCCCCCCAGTACACATTGGTTGGTGTGGTAAATGCTTCCCTACCACAAGATGCAGTCCCAGACATGAGGTTTCATAACCCCTTGCCAGCCCTTTCTCCCTAACCAGATCTGTCCTGAGTCCTCTCCTTCTATACACATTTTTAATCTTGAATTGTTAGTTGCTTATAACTTTCCCAAACCCATTCACTTTGGGACAAAACACCCTCTGCCTACTTTCTACCAGAAGCTGATCTGTTCTTTAGCTTATTTTTAGTCTGAGTAAACCTCATGTAAGTATATCTGCACTCTGAACTCACGTGCTTGTTGTATGTTCCAAGTAGTGTTGCACTCACATAGCTAAAAATCACAACTGAAGTTGTAACTTTTGCATGAAGATACATGTAAAGGTTCTTGCATCTCCTGACATGAATAAAGCTGCCAAATAATGCTACCAAATTTCATATGAAAATTCAAGTAAATGATGTAACTGATATCCACCTTAACAAGCCATCAGCTATGAATAAAAGAACACCCTAAATTAGTAGGGAAACAAAACAAAACAAAACAAACAAACAAACAAAAAACACCTAAGGAGAGAGGGTTGGAGAGTTGGAGTTCTGAATGAACACAAACACTATCCCTCAGTTGTTTACCTCACAGACAGTCTTCTGTATATATTCTATATACATATAAAATACATATTAAACACATTTTTTTTCTATTATATATGAAGTGTGACCTATCTAGATACCTATATATGTGTATATGAATAAACACATTCTCTTTTTTTTCTATATACATTGGTCCTATAGATCCAGAGGATTAGGACTGAGCAACCTGGAGGACAGCCATTTGCTACATGTCCAGATCTCTCTGTGATAAGTGGATTCCTCAAGAAAGCTAAGCTTTTCCCCAGCAAGAGACAGCTTAAAATGCTGAATATGGCTTTTTTCTTTAGCCAGACCACAAAACCCTTTCTCAAGAAAGAATGACCTCATATCTTATTAACCCGAGCACAAAGTGAATGAGCTCACACACACACTAGCATGCACACACACATGCACAAACACTAGCACACATACTCATGCAACCAAACAGCCAAGCAAAAGCTAAGACACAGACTTTTAGGAACAGGACTTCCAAGAAAAGGTAACTAAATATGGATCTTGGAATCTAAATTCTTTTTTAAGGGTGATGCCTGCTGATGGTTCTTCAAGAGCTTTGTAAACTAGACAGGTAATTACACAAAGAATTTGCAGACTTGCTTTATACTTTTTTTTTCCTTCTCTTTTTTGAACCTAACAGACGAATGAAGAAAATATCCATATTTGTCATCTCTTTGGGTTGGAAGGGAAAAGTAACTTGATATTTTCTTTATAAATGCTCCAGTAGGACAGATTACATAGAAACCATTCAGAACAATAAACACTAAAGATGCATACAGTAGCTGCAGAACAACGGTGAGTAACTGGACATTACCATGGAAATGAAATACTATAAATGTGTGAGAGAAAAGCCACCAGACTTCTGCATATTCTTATATGATGCGTTTGCACCCTTTTGAATAACCTCACAATTCTGATTGTCCTTTGTTGAAAATTATACAGTAGACATAAATATATAGGCATGACTATTCAGAGAAAAACAATTTGAATTAAGGAAAGGCTTGCACTTAAAGAGAAACAAAATAGACTACAACTTCCCTGCTGGAAAAAGAGATGACAGAGGAGAAATATAATAGGGCCTACAAAATTATGAATGGCAAAGAGAAGATGAGCAGAAAATGACTACTCACTATTTCTCATAACATAAGAAATTAGGGAGAATTCAGTTCTCTCCACATTAAAAACAAATAAAAGGAAGTATTTTTTTGCACAACATAATAATTAAAGTGTAGAACTCCACCACAGGATGTTGTGGAGATCAGCACTGCAACTGAGGTCAGAAAAGGTTTTAGTAAAACTCATGAAGAATAAATTCATTGGTGGCTATTCAAAATGATGGTAAAAATGCATCCTCTAGTTATCCTCTAAATCAGTGATTACCAAGAGGTGTGAAAACTTAACTGGAGATGATTCACTTTATATTGGCCTCTGTGTCTGCTACTGCCCCCTGACACAGGCAATCCAATGGGCTAGCTGCACCTTGATTCTGACCTAATAAGGTTGTTCTTTATCCTTTCTTAAGCCTTTAGATATCAAGGGCTGTAGAAATGTAGGTCCCAATAACACAGAGAACTGTGACATTTTCCTTTCATTTTCATTGCTATGTAATATTCTCAATGGGATAAAGAGACGGAGCTACATTACCTATTAACATGAATCAGCAAAAGAGTCCTTAACTTATGATTTGGGCTCATATTTCCCTTGAATCTCTATATAGTTTCAGAGTTTCCTTACTTCTGATATGTGTGCATGTCTGAATTCTGCTTTCATAAGGACTATTTCTGGGCTTAGTGCTGAGCATATCCTTAGGCTGGTTTGTATCATTGGTTTCATAACTGTAACATCATCAAAGAGTTGGCTTTTTATTTATTCATTTTTTTATTTTTTTAATAAATTTAACAAATGTGCGGTATAGATTGATGCAGGGCTTAGCGTGACCTTAGTGTTCAGTGAAGAGGCTAATACTGCCTAAGGTCAAGTATATACTAGAAGTTTTTCCACATAGTCCTGCAATGCCTCTTAATCCTGACAAAGGTGCCAGTGCCCTTAGTATTTTAGTCGCTGTTGTGCTTGGTTCTGAACCAGAAAAGTTCAGCAGCCTTTCCTTAACTTAAGCAGTTGGGTAAGTCTCTGTGAAGTCAGTTTGGCTATTTGTACTTCCTACGTGCTTTGTTTTCTCATAGGTCTAGTGCACAAATCTGGCTTTCAGCACACTTTCTGTTCCACTTCTCTGGACTACTTCAAAGTATGGATTTTGTAGCAGCTGTATCTTTATTATTCATTAGGTATCAAGATGAAGAAACCAAACTCATGTCAACTTATTCAGGATGTTAGCCCAAGCCTCATGAGATGAAAAGTCAGTCAGAGTATAACTAAAAGGGCACTGTCCCAAATTCATAATTTATTCCTAACAAATTCTACTGCAGTTTTCTTAGGACTGCCATAAATTTTCAAGGATTAACATTACTTCTGGACTACAAACTACCTAAGCAAGGATCTTACATGAAAACTGGGAGGGATAAGTGTTAATTTTTAATTTGGTTTCCTTAGAATTTCTGAAAGCACATTCTTCTATTTACATTCTTACCTCTTGTATTGTTATTTGAAATGTTTGGTAAGTTTTCTGCCAGTCTGTAAGCCGTAGTAGCTGCTTATATTTAAAACATGTCACACTCCTGACATGTTGGGAAGTATCACAGCCCAGTATAATATTTGGCTTTCAAATTTTTGTTTTTCAACAAGAGGACCAACAGTCTAGATCAGCAAAAGTAACTTTGGTTATTAGAGGTCGGACATGAACTTGGCTTGCTAATGCCAGAGAAATACAAGTGCCTCCTTTCATGCTCTTAATGAAATCATTAATTATGTCAGCAGCTGAAACGATACATCTCCAAACACTTTACATTACTTTGCAAATGGGTAGTCACGTAGTCTCAGAAAAAATATTCTTAAATTCTAAATTCATAAATTCTAATCATAAATAGATTTCTAGTTGCAGGGATTTGAAGAGCCATTTTCTCTCATTCTCTTGTTCTGCCATACTGTGACTGAAGTGTCTGTTACTGCTTGCAGAAAAAAAGTAAACTGTAAAAGTAAACTGTAAAAGTATATACATCTATATACTGTTGCCTTGTTACAACCTAAATGAAATTCCTGAGCCTGAAATTTTGCCGTGCTTCTCATTAGCAAGCTTCTGTCTTTTTAGCTAAGCATTTACAGTATGTAACTCTTGAACTGTTCCCTATAATTACTAAATATTTATTTTGATTAAGTAATCAACCTCATAGTACTGTAAATAATTAAATCATATATATTTCTTGATTTAAGCAGGCATAGCTTCATCTTTTAAAACAACCTCCATTACAAAAACGAGCTTTTATATATGACAAATAAAACCAGATTTCAATCCTTAAAATCAAAAGTAGTCTTGGGGAAAACTGTTTCTAATCATGAAGCTAGAATAATGCTCTCTGTGCTTTACACTGTAGTACACTTAGGAAGACAGAGAAATTGTGAAGTAAAGCAAGGGCTGGCATTCAGTCTGGTTTTATTAATCTTTCATATAAAATATATGACCTACTTTTTATTCCAACAAGGCCACCTCCACCTTTTGTTTTCAGTAAATAGACACTCATTGTCTTTTCTATGTCACTGAAAGAGGGAGGTCATTTGTTCTCTGATGTCATAAAAAGAATAAAAAACATAGTGGCAGGCAAATAAAGCAAAATAAACAAGACAAAGTAAATAAATCAAAATTAAAACATTTTGTTACAGATTCTGTCATTATGTTTAGGGTTAAGTACTGTATTCACGTGCCTTATTACAACAGAATAAAATTTCTGCAAAAGAGACTGGGGGGAAAAGAATAAGTATTTCTTCACGCAGCAGTGTTTTTATGGTACTCTATACATGGGATTTTGGTGCTCAAAGATGTGATTACATAACTTATAAAGTGTTTCCCACAGGACACTAAAAATAATGACAGAAACACAGAAAAACTTCAGATATGTCCTTTGGCCAATATTCTTAGGGAACCTTCCAGTACAGAGGATAGGGTAAACAATCGACTTTAGATGATATTTGAGAGAGTGGTTGTAGGTCAATGAACTGTCTGGTTTGGTTCTTTGGAGCATCTTTAAAGACTCCGTATCTTCCATGTGAATTACTAAGGAGGTAATATAAAACTTAAGATGTTTCTAAAATAGGTATGATAGCAAAGGGATATAACCAAACTGTACACAAAAATAAATAAGCCAGGGTCAAAAATCTTGGGGATCAGGGTATAAAATGACTTTAGGAGGCAAACTCGTTACTCATTTACTTGTCTTACCCAAGTAAGACATCCTCAAAAGACAATGATGGACCTAAGGAAATAATAAATAAATAAATAGAAAAAAAAAAAAGAAAACATACTTTTTGTACTAAGATAAAAGTTCAGGAACAGGAAGACTGAAACTTGCTATGTTGTAACACAACTGAAGTTGATTGAAGTTCCTTATAAGATCATATTATACATGCAAAATTACATACCTATGAACTTTGTACTTGGCAAAATATTCCTGTCCTACATTAATGAGATGAAAGAAGACAAAAAAAAAGCCACAGCATTGTTTCAAATATGCTGTAGCTTTTCCTGTCTTTCAACAACACTTACTTGACAACATTCCCATTCTCTTTCTCCCTTCAAATGAGGACATATGCCCTTTGCAACAACCAACCAACAAAAATAAATAAATTAAATAAATAAATAAATAAATAAAACCACCCAGAATCCTTCTCACTAATACTATCCACAGTTGTCTCTAGTTTGACTTCTAGCCTCTTCTTTTGACTAATGCAGCTCTCAGATAAGTTTCCAACCTCTTTCTCTTGGCTAAGTCCCAAAACTCCTCCTCTATCCATATCCTCATAAACTGCTTGGCTCTTCTATTCAGCAACACCATGTTTAAATTCCATGTTGTGCTGGGCATTATGTTTCATTATGTTTCTTTACTTAGCCATTTAGAGCCTTATCCAAATGATCTTTCCTCTTTTCTCCCCTTCCCTTTCTTTGGGCTTTATACATTATTACATATATATATAATATATATGTATATATTACATATATACGTATATTCTTTTGGGCTCTTTCATTGAAGCCTTCCATTACAATTACTGCGTGTTCTCATTGCCGTTACAGCTAAGAGTCTGAACTATGAACCAGGACCCACAGTATGAAGTCTCCCTAAATACAGAACCTTTTATTCACTCTCAAACTATCTATAGGATGATGATACATGAAATTCCCTCCATCTAATTCCATCTTAAATACCATCTGCCATTTGGATAAGCTTGTGTTAAAGCTAAACACAATTCACATCTCCACTCTGGTCTTCTCCATACTCACAGCTTTTTTTAATATATATTTATTTATTTCTCCCTGCTAATAACAGTCTTACCAAACAGTCCTTTGGGTCCAAGGTAATGGGTTTTGATTTTTTTTTTTGAGGCATTTTGATGTTTCCAACATTTAGTTTATACTCAAATATTTTCTTCTTTTAACAGCTCCAAGATGTATCCTGAATACAAAAGCTTTCACTTGGGTGCTTTACCCCTGCATCTTAAACCTCAGCCATTGCAAGCTGTTCACCACCTGGTCTTCCCAAAGAACTACCCAAATCATCCTCTTCGCTAGTTATTTCAGTCATATAATTAATACCATACGTGACCTTCTGATGGGTCCCCTGCCTCTTTCCTAAAAAATAAAAGAAAGGAAGGAAGGAAGGAAGGAAGGAAGGAAGAAAGGAAACACCTTTTATCCCTGCCTTTAAATCCCTTCACAGCTGAACTGTACCTTGCCTGGCTGTTCACTTGTTGCTGTAGTGCCATCTTCACTCTACAAGTGTTCTAGTACTGCCAACTTTCCCTACCTGTACATTTACTTTGCAACCCTCTGTGTTTTCTCTCCTTGTGTTTCATATGCCATTAAGCCACTTCCTTACACAACTTTAAATTCTACCTAAAGCTTCTTGTCTTGATGTCCAGTAGTTACTCTCTTGTTGGCAGTGGATGGGATTGATACAAAGCTAACTATAATGGATTTGGGTTTACTGATAACCCATTTGTCCTCTGCCTACCTACCTGTTCTGTTTCCCTATTGCAACTTGCACTTAATCTGGATCATTAAGCAGAAGCTATTTTGGCATCACAGGACAGTATAGCACGAAAAACAGCAGAGCCCCTATCTTCATTAGCGGCCTGTATCGTCTATTGTCTAAATTATCTATTGTGCAAAAGCTCTGTAGAATATATGCCGGGTCTCAGAGGCCCAAATGCTTGGCAGAGCAAAACTTCATGAGACAATCTCAGGTCAGATTTTGTGTGTTTATGGAAAAAGGCCCTAAAATTTAACAATGACAGTGTTTTGTGCAGTCTTGCATGCACATTTTTTTCTTTTTTTTCAGTAAATGCATTTTCAGACATAACAAGTAAACAGCTTACACAAGCCTGGGCCTGAAGCTGAGCACCTGCAACTTAAATAAGATCATCATTGTTTGAGTAGGGTTTAAATAATTTAGTACAAATTGGCTTTCCTATAGGTGTTGACAAGCACATCATCACTACTTACTAATGAGTACAGGATTCCAGAGGACTGTGCAGATATCACACTACTCCTCAGACTGCGCATGTGTCCCTCGAAAACAAAGTATTTCACAAACAAGCACCTGGAGACCTTGATTAAAAAACACCTGCTCAGAGTCTGTTTGGAGGACAGATTGCAGAGTATGTAGATGGCCTTCCCAGCATGGGTTGCTGATATTTCTGATAGCTCTAGTCACTGAAGTTCTTTCCTCCCTAACACTGACCCAGCCTTTTATGCTGGATGCAGAGTGGATGATTTCATGCAAGGAGTTTATGGGTTTATCTTCAAAGACATAGTTGAGGGAGAGTCTGACACAATCTGACAGTGACTGTAACCATATAAATTATGAGTCTAACAAACCCTGCCTTTGTGACAGGACAGCTGCTGTTATCACTGATTACCTTTTGGCATGATATTGCAAAAATACTTATATTTGTTGAAAACAGGATAAAGGCATCTCATGGGGTAATTAGCGATAAACACCTCTGATAAGCCTCGCTACCTGTTGCACAATTTTCCCCTATTCATGCCTGTGACTCTATGGCTTGTTAAAGAAAAGCCATACAGATTTAATCAGGTCTGACATTCTCCCCTGAGTCCTGCAAGCTCCTTCTCTCCATACAAGTGGATCCTTCAATTTTAATCCCACAGTTTGTCTGTTTTACTGATCCTGGTGTGAGGTTCTTGCAGGAGTTTCAGTGCTGTGTTTTCAAAGATGGAAAAGAATAAAATGAGGAAGAGCTCTGTCTGCTCTTGGCATGTGTGAGCAGTTTCTGTGATGACTAAGGTTGAAAGGGCCTTGCTGAAGAAGGCTGGAGTAGCCAGATGCCCTGAATGACTTAACTCTTTGTGGGAAGCCCAGGAGCATTTTCTGCCTGAAATATTTCAAGCATAATTTCAAAACAGATACATTCCTCAGGGCCAGAAGTGGGAAGCTTGTCACATGCTCAGCTGCTGTCCCTTTCTGGAAAGCAACCTCAAGCAGGGACCTTTTAGTTACTTCAGGCATGCTTGCTATACTTCAGGGGCAAATCTTATTTGAGAGAGTACAATTAGCTGGACAGAAAGTGCAAGACTGTGACAGGACAAAGATGAGAAAGTGAGATGCACACCACCTAAAGATTTTGTTTCTAACCTGGTAGTCTGCAAAGCAATTGAGAAAGTGAAATATTTCTGATAAAATAGACACCAACCCCTTGCTGCCACTCTGATCTACACGTTGAAATGATGACTAAAGCCTCCTTTTGTCAGAGTTGTGTATTACAACTTTGGATCTCAGTCCTGCCAGCATAGCAACCCATAGATCCTTCCTAGAGATGTGCTCTCCTGCACTAAGTATAGCTTTCTTTGTTGTTACATGTGCTATGACTACAGAGGCCACCCCTGAATCATACGGGCTGCTCTCAGAAAACTCTACCATGTGTCATTCCCTCATTTGCCTGCACAAGAACCTGTGTAAAGCTGAAGTCAACTCAAGAGCTCGTAAGATGGAGTGATTTCAATAAGGGCAGCAGAACCCAGCAGGTTCAACTGTCAATGTCCTGCTCAGAGCCAAATTTCTAACTACTTGTCTATTTTTATCAGAAAATTAGACTTTGTCACCTCAGCTTGTTAAAGCTAAATATTGCTTTACCAACTTTTTGGCACCTCTGCACAGCCACTAAAACTGCTTCAAGCATTTGGCAGAAATAAAGTAGTCAATATCTCTAAGAAACAAAAAAACATCTTTTAGACCAATTAGGAGAGCACCAGTGATAGATCAGACCAAACACACAGAGTATTCTTTTTGTTTTTAAATGAGATGAAACCTGGAGATGGATGGAGAAATTAGTCTCAGTGTAAGACAAGATGTTAGAATGATATAAGAAGCAGTTTAATCATGTTACAATAAACTAATAACAGCTAACATATAACTTTTATAGTTGATCTTTATTTATTTCTTCAGGTTAATTAAATTTCATATTTGATAATCTAGTAAATTTAGAACCCTAACCTATAAGGGTTAATTAAAGCTCCTCTAAAAATGTGCTCTCTCACATCTCCTGCTGTCCAAGCTGATTATGTAGAGTGTCATAGGCAGCTCTATAGGCTCCATTCCAGTATGCATGACCTTTCAAAGTAAGTCAGGTGGTCATTCCACTTTACTTATTACAGCTTAGGCCTCACACACTATGGGACATCATGTCTGAAAAAAACAACCATACTGCGAGATCAAAGAACACTCAAATTTTGGAGAAGGGCTGGCCATGTACCACTATCCAAATAACATGAATGAAGAGAATCAGTTTGTCTTCAGTGAGAGCTGGACCAAATCCCGTGACTGCTGTGAAAAGTTTAAAGATGCAGTTTGTTCCATTGGGAATTAGGGATATGAAAATGGATAATTTATGTGGGAATAAATGGTAAGCACCCTTTTTCCTTGTATAGGAGCAAAGGAAGGAGCAAAGCAAGTCTGAGCCAAAGCAGAGGATGCACATAACAGTTCCAGTCATTTGTATGTTTTAAAACAAGCAGCAAGAAGAAAAGAAGTTCCTGGAAGACAGATTGGAGATGACCAAAAGTAATTAGATTAATTTAAAAAGAAAGAAACGGACAACAACAACAACAAAAACAAACAGATATGTATTTAAGAAATCCTAGTCAGTAAGGTTATGGTCATGGTAGAGAGTATTATGGTACCTTGCTGTTCGGATTCATAGGTGTGATTTTCAGCTTCAAACAAGCGAGTTATTTTCATTAGCCCAGCTTTAGAAAGGCAGCTGGTCTTCTGAGCTGGGAAGTCAAATGAGGCTAGATGTGACCCTAGGTGCATCTTTCTCTTGTGTTCTCTTGTGTTTGCTAAAGAAATAGCAAACAAACAATCAAACAAACCTGTATCTAAGGAAAACAAACCTTACCCATACTAGCCTCATGTGCCACTGGGAAGGACAGAGCCCTTCTTTTTTCTTCAAATAAACTACAAACCTAAAGCCAAAGAAAGTGTGCCTTAACCACACTAGGCCTGTGTGCCACCAAGGAAGGACAGAGTCCTTCCTTTTTCCTAACACACCACTTCTTTTCATAACTTGCAATTCCTTTTCATTATTGCATGATGGCAGTCCTGAGTTCTCCTTGTTAACCAAAAATCCCAGGCTGCTCAGCATAACTGTTAGATGGGAATTTTTCCTTAAATGAACATTCGTTTTTCACCCATCGGAAAATATCAATTCATCATATATGTAATCGGAAAGGTTTTTAGGTCTGGGATGGAACTAAGAGAAGCCAACAGTCTAGGGATTAGGGCTCTGAATCAGAGAAGGGAAGGACTTGAACTCTGGTGTCCCACATCCCAGATGAGTACACTAACCACTAAGCTACTCCAAGGCAGGAGGTGAGTCTGTATCCTCTCAGAAAAATGTCTAAAGGGCTGGATTTTGTTCCAACATAGAGCAAAAACANAATTCTTGTTCTCCAGCCAGCCCAGCTTGGTAATAGTTTCATGTAAGTTAAATAGACCAGACACGTTTGTTCCTGTTGGTATTTAATAGACATTCAGTCAGAAAATGGAACAAATACAACATCCCAATCTATGTCAAGAGATATTTAAAACTGAAGTCAAGACCGGACCTAGAGAGGAGCAGCTTAACAGCTTAAGGTTTCAAAGCACTAAATGAAAAGACATGCATCGTTCAAAGTTGCGTTGCTGTTAGCATTTCAAGCACCATGAACATTTGGCGTGGCAATGTAT
>VXAA01006149.1:164075-185144 GCA_013399115.1 Anseranas semipalmata | reverse complement strand
ATAGACGGCGAGTCCTTCCCCCAGCCCTCCCCCTTCTCCCCCCCCTTCCCTTTACTAGCGTACAATTAACATCATTAGGCATCAGCCCTCCAGCTAATAGGGGAACTGCGACGAACAACGGTAGGTGTGTGAAAGGAAAGGCGGCAGGGATCCCAGGCTAGGTTTTGGGGCTTGATCTGAAAACTGCCCCGCTGATGGGGGATCGCCCGTTCCACTGTGCTGCGGCAGGGGAGGCGCTGACCTAGGGGTAAACACGAAGCGGGGGAGAGAGAGAGAGAGAGGGGGGAGCCCGGCTGCAGAAGATGCGAAGAGTTTGGCCGGAGTCCTCAGGGTCTGCTGCGTGCATGTGCTGTCGGGTGTTTCCCTTTCTTCGCTCCTTTTTGATTCCGGTCCCGGGAAGCGCTGATTTCTAGTCTTTCTGGCTGTGGGTATCCCGCCAGGGCTCTCGCTCTCTCCGCACATGTTCCTAGGGCGCCATCTCTTTGCAAAACCCTCCGTCCTCCTGCAGGTCTCCCAGAGGCTGCTCCGGGGCGTGTGAACATCGCAGGCTCCAGCGCAATCCAACCTGCGGAGCCAAGCATGCTTCCCAGCCCCCGAGCGTCCCCGGGCTACAGCTCCTATTAGACCTCTCGGGCTCTGCAGTTAGGCAGCACTCTTTGCTTGAGGTCACTTGCCTTGTCACAGTGCGGACCCAACTTTCCGGAAGCAGAGGACGTGAACCTGACTTTTGCAGAGGTATACTTAAGGACAGATGTATAGATGCCTTTCTCCCCGCCTGAAGCTGTGTGTGAGTGCGCGCGCGTGTTTACAAAGAGGCTAGCTGAGCTGACTTTTGGGAATCTTTCCTTATCTGAAAAGAGGGCTTCTCTTGTAACATAAAGCCCCGGGACAGCCTCTTTCCAGTCTATAACTGAACACGGCTCGGGGAGACAAATGGACGCTACTTTACCCGCTTCAAATATGAGTTAGATTTGAGAAACAACAACAACAACAACAAAAAACTAATATTAAGAGTGCTCTTGCCTCCGGGCAGCGAGAGACAGAGAGAGAGAGGGAGGGAGGAAGGGAGGGAGGAAAAGGGCGAGCGAGCGAGCAGCAGACAGCAAGGAAGGGAGAGAGGCGAAGCAAAGTTTGGAAGAAGTGAGCCGCTGCTGAGAGTTCAGAAAGTTTGTTTTTCCTTCACAGCCTGGGAGCTGGTAGAGCCGACAGCAAGGGACTGTTTGGGGACGGAGCTGGCGCACGTGTCATCCGGGACTGACCCTTCTTTCCTTGCAGGTTTTAAGACCCGCAGGATACAATGTTCACTAAACTCTTCCAGCAGTGGAGTTTCGCAGTGTTCCTGCTGAGTTATTCCGTGCCCTCCTACGGGAGATCAGTGGAGGGGATCAGCCGCAGATTGTGAGTTTCTCTGGTTTCTTTCTCCCTTCGGTCACGGGGCGGGTGGGGAGGGGGCCGGCCGGGACCCCCGCGGCCGGCAACGCCGGTGCTGGGGGGGGAGCAGCCCCCAGCAGCGCTGCGGCGGGCGGCCCCGGGTTACCTGCGCCAGGTGCTCTTGTGACGGGTTTGGTCTGAGCCATGGGCAGAGGACCTCTGGGGCAGGGAAAGGGAAAGCTTCTACCTTACAAAATACTTGGGAAGGCAATACTGCAGCTGAGGTCTCTTCTTCCGCGGGGAGCAGCAGTGCAGCTGCGTGTTTGTCCAGCGTGCGCTATTGCCGATGCACCTTCCCGCACCCCGGGAGGGTCCTGGCAGGGAGCATCCCGTTCCACCAAGGTGCTGCAGGTTACACGAAGTACTACGTACTTCTTCAGCACTGGCATAGAGCCAATATTGATAAGGGAAGGGAAAATACACAGCAGTTAGGGCCATCACGAAACTGAGGCACTGAACAATTTCTTTGGATTTCTGTCACTACAGCATTCTTTTTTTTTCCAAAGGGAGATCAGTATCTGACTTAGAGACAGAAGTGTATTTTTGACAAATGACAGTGTAACTTAAGAGATTCTGTTCAGGAAATGACCCTTTTGCTCCTTCCAAAATAATCAGCATAGCTCATACTAGTGTCCCCTAAGCAAAGTGCAGTAGAGAAACCACTGGGCTGATGCAGGAGCAATTGTCTCACACGTGTAGCTCACTGGCTCTTACTAGACTTGCATCAGATTTTCTAAGGTAGAAACATTTGGGTCATACTGTGGAGGGTTGTCTTTTTACTAAGTTCAGAAGGAAGTCATGTTGGAGAAAGAGGGCTAGAAAATCCAATCACAACATTCAGAGAAACATGACACAGCAAACAATTTCATATGTAACTGTTCTGTTACATGCATAAGGACAAAATTTCCAAACATCATTTCCTCTGCCGTTTAAGCAATGAAAAAATCCCCCAGGTGAAGTGACTTCAGACACACCTAAACTTTGGCACCAAGCAGACAGCTGTTACAAATCTCCTACAGCAAATTGTGTAGAACATTATATTGCTGATAATGTTACAGTGCGTTCTTCCAAGCCTATTAGTGCTTAGCTTTTTTGTGTTCCTGCAAACTACCGTTGAGCTATTTCTTTCATTTGAGACCATTTTCTTTGGCTATCCAGAGGATCCAAACTTCAGTTTCATAAGCAAAAAATTAAAATAATTGAAGTACAGTCAAATGCTGTACTTCTTTGGCTAGGAAACTCTGAATTGGATCTAAGCCAAATTAAAAAAAAAAATGCTAAGAAATAATCTTTCTCTTTTTGAAGTTAGCATTGTTCTAGCACTTGTTTTTAAAGGTCAGGATTAGAGTTCTTCCCAACATCTCCATTCCATCCCGACGGGGTGAAAAAAATTGAAAGCTAAACAGTCCAAATGTATTTCTCAGCTCCCTCTTTGCTATGGCATGTAAAACACACACAAGAAACCAGTTAGTTGTCAGTTAGTGGCATTCACGTAGTTTTGTTTGTGGGTACAGCACAAACACAGACACCACACTCAAACATGTGTCCTGTTTTAATATCACCACAAACCATTCCTAGAGTTAATGGTTAATAACTCACTTAAGCCTAGAGATATATTTTTTCACTCAAAGGCTTAAACCAGTAACGGATGAAAATACTAAAGCACATTATTATAGCCATGCAAAAATAATCAAAATGACATAGGCCTGGTTCTACAGGCCTTACTAAGGCAAATCTCCCAAGGAAAGCAATAGCAAATTGTCCCAAGAAAAGATTGCCAGACATATTATTTGTTATAGAAATGTTTTAGCTACTAGAGAACTTCTGAGAAGCCCCATAATGCCTCAAAGTGAAATTAGATATTTTTATCAGCGCACCCAGACTCTGCAGCACTGTGTCCCCAGATCTGTTGAAAATATTTTTCCTAACCCCGAGATAGGTTGAGCAGCTTTCACTCCCTTTGGTGCCAGTGGCAAGGGCACTCAGTCTTGCAAAACCTAGACAGAGATCTGACGGAATCCTTTCCAATTATTTTGCTGATCAGACCCAACATGAATAGTCAAGGATAATAACTGTTAAATAAGAGTGACTCTGAGACAGCAAGTTGTTGCTTGAAGAATGTTGCTTCTCAGTGAAGCTAGTTATCTAGTAAAAAAAATAAAAAAATAAAAAATAAAAAAAGAATTTGCCCCAAAAGAACAGCTTATCTGGAAGTACATGCTTAAGGTCTGAATGGTTACAAGTCATGGATTTCTACTGTCTTCCCCATAATGAGATATTAAGTCATATATGCACATAGTGTACTTGGATACAGCAATTAGTTTGGGCACGCTGGTCAAATACAAACCATCACCACCCTTCTCTCAAAAGTGCCTACCACAAGTTAGCTTAGCATTTACTGCACTTGGTTTGGGGTCAGACTCTATTTCCTTGAATGAGAGGTGCGTTTATAGAAGGATGGAAGGGACCTCTAGTGGGTCATCTTAACCCTAACAGCCTAATTTTTATTTTTATTTTTTACATATCGTTCCCAACATTTGAACAAAATCATTTCAGTTTCCATTGCCTTCCTACTCTGTGGGGGGGGGGTGGGGGGGGTGAGACATTGTTGATATCTGCAGTATGAAGCACTTCTTGCATCAGCCTTCTTGGGCAAGTATTTTTCCCTGATTTACAAACATACCAGTTGTTTGAGTAGCTGAGTGGAAGGAGGCAGAAGGTCAAAGAGATATATATCTACCACAGCTTCTTCATTTTAGGGAGATTTTTGATCTAGAGCATACAAAGGAAATTGGTACGCAAAATGTAATCCTTCAGTCTGGCTGAGTAATAGAAGTCATGTGAAATGTAACACTACGTAATGTTATACAATCATCTTGAATAGCAGAATGTTATTTGGGGCCAGACTTGATGCTAAATATCATACAGACATTTAAACAGAAACCCACCCTCTTTGGCACACTAACCTCTCACACGTCGATCCCTGCATTATTTTGGAAATGCATACTCACACAAGATGTAGATCTTGTAATGCTGTTTGACTGTCTTGTGTGTACTGGAACCAAATCTTTAGGTTTCAGCTCTGTAAAATGGAATAGCTTTTCAATCAAGAGTACTTTAATAACAGGCTTTAGAGATTCAAGATTTTGTCACAGTGGGTAAATTGACCAAATACACATTACAGGATTAAGGCAGCTTTAGGTTGTCTGTGATAAAAGGAATTATCCTTTAGTTTACAAGAGGCAGTAGGAAAGCTTTGCTCATCACATGAGACATACTATTTTAGACTCAGTAAAGCACTAAGATTTTGTATGCTTTTTACAGACCAGAAGAGTAAAAGGAGAACTGCATTTCACATGCAAAAAATCCTGGGAAAATAGTTTACTGAAGCTAGGAAAGTAATGTGAACCACAATGGACAGCTTGACAAACAGCACAGAAGTTTGCCACTCAGAGGAGTACAAGGTGCTAGTTTTATTAGCACACTTGAAAATCAGATTGACCTTAATGAGAAGGTTGTTAGAGATGGCTATTGAGAGCTGCACTGGTCAAAATAATTCTCCTGGGGGAGATCTTGAGCTTGCATTAATGGTCACAGCTGCACTGAAGAGAATGAAACAATATGGGTTCAGTTCAGTATTATATTGCATTTTTGCTTAGAGTCATTGAGTTGAAGGGCATAATATACTTGCCCTAAGGCCTGAAGTCATCTGAGTTTATCTGATTATGGGACACTTAAAACATCATGGCCAATGTTTGGTCAAATGTGTACTCACAGACCTGAGTATACCTAGGCTTGATTTTAAGTAGTATCCCTGCTGTATCATTTCATGAAAAAACAGTAGTCATCTGTTAGTCTTATAGTGGAATGGGGCAAAGATGGTGTTTGAATTTTACACCGAGTAATGGAGATGTAGCATCACTTGAACTAATCAGTTGAACCCAATATAAAGTGCAGATTTACAAAGACAAATAGTGAAGGGGATGCTCTTAAACAAATGCTATATGAAGTTGCAATTTCAAATAACTCTATCGTTGATCAAATCACAAATCTAAAGTGCTTGGCTGAAGAGACTTAAAAAGATAAACTACAGAGCACTCCCAATCATTTAGCACACTATCTTTGTCCACCCTATTTAGAAACCTTGCAGGATAATTAGGGATGGGATGGAAGGAAGGAATACTCACTCACAGTTATGTGTCTTCTCCCATTTCACCCACATTCAGAAACAACTGTGTATCCAGCTAGCTGACCAAATGATTATACGACAGGCAAGGCAGTGAATTCATTTTCTTTGGCCAGTAAGAACCCAGTCACATGCAGTACCCTGATGCAAGATGAGAGGATACATAGCCAATCTCAGCGCACTGAAGTAGGACAATTGGAAGGATAAACTGTATTATAGCATGCATGGGAACATAACTAAAATCCCAGCCTGTGCTCTTTCTGTGGTTCACAGTGCAGCTGTGCGTCTGTCCCACACCAAGGAAAAAACATGTATTTTCTCACAGTTATTTACTATCCAGGTGCCACTTCTATCTTCTTTCCTCAGACACTTCATACATTGTTTGCCAGTACAACAACTCTGAAAGACAGATATCTAACCATCTCCTAATTCCTCAAGATCTAGGAAGAGGTTAGTGAACCAAAATATCACAAACTTTAAAAGAGTACCAGAGTCTCACTCAAACAAACCAGGATGCTCTGGAAGACAAACCAGTGAAGAGGGCTAATGTAAAACTCAGAGAGTACAGAAGACAAGAAATCTGGCCTCAAAAGTTCACACTTTAAAGGAATACCAGGAAGACATCTAAAGCCATAATTAGACACAAGTAGCCAAGCAGTAAAATCAACAGGAGCGGCTGATGCTCATCACTGCTGTTGCACAAGCCGCCTCTCTGGATAGCTCATTAAGGACTGAAGTGCCTATGTTTTAGGCACCCCAATCTGAACATTTTTCCATTACGCTCCTGCAATTGCACTTATTTAAATTTAGAACTGAAATGCACTTTTATGTATTTATTTATATTTTTGAAGTACATGACTGAGCAGAAGAAAATTATTAGAATGATGCTGTATAAACACTGCTTCCGGCTTCAGTGCTTGTTATTCCCTCCCTTGTCTGACTGCGGTGCTCCATTACCTGACCCCTTAGTTTTTCTATATCTGACAACTTCCTTTCTTGTTTTACTGCCTGAAGTGTGATATATTAAGACTTTTAATGCTTTCCTAGAACAGAGCAATGACTAATCCAACTCCAGGTCCAGTGGTGTGTGATCGGTCAGCTGAGAATTACTACCAGCTTAGGTCTTTCCCTTCTCTGTAGGGAGCAGATACTCTGAGAAGCAGGACTTGCTCCAGCGGTCTGACTTAACTGGATGTCTCCAAGCCTGAGAGCGGGTACACAGTCACTGCCATGGGAGAGAGAAGCTCTCTCAAGCAATGGGCAATAACGATAACCTAAATGTCTCTTTCCCCTCTGTTCTTCTCTTTCTTTAGCAAACGGGCTGTATCAGAGCACCAGCTACTGCATGACAAGGGCAAGTCAATCCAAGATCTACGAAGAAGAATATTCCTTCAAAATCTAATTGAAGGTGTCAACACTGCAGAAATCCGTGCAACTTCGGAGGTTTCACCTAACCCTAAGCCTGCTACGAACACGAAGAACTACCCTGTCCGATTTGGCAGTGAAGATGAGGGCAGATACCTAACTCAGGAGACAAACAAATTACAGACCTACAAGGAACAGCCCCTAAAGGTATCAGGAAAGAAAAAGAAAGCAAAGCCTGGAAAACGTAAGGAACAAGAGAAGAAAAAGAGGCGAGCCCGCTCTGCTTGGCTAAATTCTGGCATGTATGGAAGCAGCATGACTGAGAGCCCACTCTTGGACAACTCCATTACTACACATAATCACATTTTAAGGTAATTCTGCTATATCCTTTCCACGGGCATACTATATATTTAACGAAATTGTTATCTTTCTGTGCATGAGGTCAAGGCCTCGTTTAAGTTTGGAGTAGTAGCACCTTTATGGCTATAGCTGAGCAGTGTCTTTTCCAGCAGTACAATGTCTCAAGGTGCTTTCTGGAGGTAAGTACCCTTTCCACTTTGCACTGGTGAATCTGTGCACCAGAAAGCAAGCATTTTACTTCTGGCCACAGAGCTGCTGTCACAGCAGGATATACCCCACAAAGTCTTCCTTTCCTATGACAAACAATTCTAGTAAACTGCTTATTGACAAAATGAGCTTCTAGAAACTGTATGGCAAGAAAAGTTTTTTCTTTGCTAAAAGAAAGCACATCATAGTCATTAAAATTTCCTATCCTATTTTAACCATAGTGTCTCTCACTTCAGATCTTGGTCCCACACTTGGGCCTCAGCAGATTGAAAACTTTGAGTTTTATTTAAGGCTCTGCATCTATAAAATGGCGAAGTTTTCTTTCCTCCCTCTCAACACCTCCCCTTTTTGGCAACTTTCCTACCCTTACTTTACAGTTTTTCATTTTACTGTTTAACCTTAGGGGAGAACATGGAAAATTTCTCTCTTAGTAATATCTGCAAACAACGCAGACCAGCCTTTTGCCATAAAATTTTCCCTGCCATTAGGACTTTTTAATTCAGCTCTATCCTTTTGCCAGCTCATGAAACAATTACGTTGCTGCTGAAAAATGTTGAGCATTGCTTTTGGAGAGAGACGTGCTTTCCTTGTGTATGACAATGAAGGGTTTTCAAGGCAGAGGCAAGCTGGAGACTTAAGTGAAGGTGCCCCAAGCGACTCATCCACTTGCAGTCATCTTGGTTTGAATGGAAGTCTGCACACTTGCAGACAAATCCAAGCAGTCCTCTCCCCAGTTCTCCTCAAATGTTCTCATTTTCAACAGAAAAAAAAAAATCAAAAAAAAAACCAACACCCTTTTCTCTCCTCCTACCCTTCTGCTTTGGCAGAATAAGACACAAAAGAAGTGCCACTTGCTTACATTATGTCCCTTAGAAAAAAATGCCAGCCGTGGGACTCACTAAAATTCAGTCTTTAGTTAAGCTTCACAGGGCACAGTTTGCAGTGTACTCCATTGCCTCAACTTCTGCTGGCATGTACAGGAATCACTGGTGACCAGGGCTAGGCATTCATCATCCCTGACCATAAACCAGTTAGCATGTCTGTAGCAGTCAGTAGTGAGGTAAGAAACGATGGTTTTGTCCCAGTGACCTAGGAAAGGCACACTGTGGTAGTCCTGTCATGAGATGCCTGAAGTTGTAACAGGTCTTGAGGAACTGCAGCTGCAACAGTGTCTTCAGCACATAGAAATCTTGAATGTAGGGAAAAAAACATCCAAGGGCATTTTCACTATTTCTTTGGTTGTATATCCAAAGGGAGCTGTAGAAGAATGACAGATACAACCCTGTTGATTTTCTAAATTTAGCCTTTCTGTTTCAAGCATGGTTGGATGGCTGAAGGTAGTCAGCTTCACCGTGGAGTCCTGACTTAGCTTTACTTTCCTGATATTATTACCCAAGATGCAGTATTACATCAGAGGCAGAAACAGCTTCCTAAAGAGCACCTGTATTGTACATATTTGATTGAAGAAAATTAAACAAAGAGAAGCCCTAAAACAAGAAAACAAAATTCCTCCTTCACAAGGACAGAGCATAATATGCTGGTTCCACTCTGCTAGTACATGAGGTTACAGTTATCCCAGTAGGCTGACAAAAGACATCATTTCTAAACTTTAAAGCAATACCCAACTCCATGTCATGTACTTTAGACAGGGGGAGTCAGGTTCAATGCAATTTTCTATGCTGTTTTTGGCACAAGATAGGCAAGCCCATTTTAGATGGAGGGATGACTACATCTTGGTGAGGTTAATTCCTCAGCTGTACTAAATCAGGGACTTCTACTCTATCTGCTGGTGGGGGACAAGGAAGGCACATGCAGACAGGATATCCATATGGTACCTCAGTAGAAACTGCTTTTGTAGCACCCCTAAGGCTAGCTGAAGCTTAGGAGAAGCATCACTACTTTACAGTGAAGAAATAGATATGCATAATGCAGCAGTCTCTTTTTCACTGTATCTCTGTGCTTCCTTTCTGCTCAACAGACTGAACTAAAATCCCCGTGCCAATTCCCTTTGCCCAATCTCAATCCCAAAATTTTGGGTTTACATCAGAAAAAAAGACCCCAAATGACCTGCGCTTTAGATCTTTTGACTTATTACAAGAAGTATCTCATAAAAGTAGCCAATCTTGCAAAATCAGAGACCAAATCACAGAAAGCATCTTGCAAGTAGTCATTAGTATGGAGCCCATTGTCAAGTTGTGGCTTAGCTTAAACTCTACAACAAAGCCTAAAATGCAAGCCAGAGTGAAAATGTCACCCTCTTAAAAACAGGCCTACATAGTGCAGACATACATATACAGTCATGCTGTATGAATTGTGCATTATTATACTATAGCCTGAATACACCCTAATATTACCCTAGTTAATTATTAAGGAGCTGCATGCTAACTTTTCCATTCCAAGCACTTAAAAATTCTTTCTCATGGACATTCCAGCTATATTCCCATTCCAATTCAATTAAACTCTTATTACCTAATTTCCTAAGAAACCTTTCAAATGTGTAGACTCCCTAATGTTAAATGTAGTCTAACTTTCAATGTGCACGTAAGAACAAAACAAAATAAAAGAAAACAGGCAAAAATAAAAAAGCTCTTTAACTTTCAAGGATTTGCTTTTTTGTGTATGTCTCACACCCACACACGTCTGCCATGTGGAACGCTACCCACAGCTTTGGTGATCCGTCCAGCAGTGGAGCAAATCACACTCCATCCTATAGCTTTGCATTCCACCCTATAGCTGTTTCCCAGGGAACTGAAGTGCATTACAGAAATGTGCTGTTCACAGCAGCAGAAGGGGAAAAAGCCCAACCCTTCAGCATTTCCTGCAGCACTGCTAAGAAATAACTTAAAATAATATTGTAGTGCAAGTACTACACAGACCAGATAGAAGCAGGCTCTGCTTTTGTCCTCCCGCGTTCACAAGGAAGGGAGGATTACAGAAATCACACAAGCATGCCAGTGTCCCTTAGAAAGCTCTCAAATCTTAGAGCTGTGTACAGCCAAACGCTGAATGTCTCAGCTTTGATTGAATGCAACAGGATTCAGAGCTTAACACAAGATGCTCGTTTTCTTTCTGGTCTGAGATCTTTGGCTTACAAAGGGAGAGTTTCAGGAATATAGTCTCCTCATTTATTCGAGTACTTAAAGAGACATGCTGTCAAGGATCTGTTCACTTCAAGACCTGAGTGGACTTAATGAAGTAAAACTCATAGACATGACAGTATAGAAACACACACCCTTAAGATAAACAGCCCCTTGTCTAACGGGTGTCCTATCAGTGGGCCAGGATAGATTTGGTTAAGATAGATTGAATAACCCTGTGGGACAGTTTTAAGAAGTAGCCAGGCATTGCAAAACAGTTAGCAGGGACATGATTGCCGGGATGTTCAATAAGGACTTTCTTTTTCTTATCTTCAAATCAAATTTTTCATTTCTTCAACTATGTTTTTTTTTTTTTCCTTTTAGTGCTTGGCGTATTTATTACAGGTTGATTACAGGTTGATAATTTTTTCATAGCACTCAGGAATCTTCTTGTGTAAGGCCCTAAAGAATACTAAAGTGCCTTCCTATTCGTCTGAGAGTACAACACAGTTGTATACATGGTCTCATTTTCATGAAAAACTGCAGGTCTTCATACTGCAACTTCATACTGAGTTGCACTGAAAGAAATAGATTTTGAAAAGATGTCTAATACTGCAATACTGTTAAACAGGCCGTATTAGTACAAATTTTTACTAGCAAGGCACACCCATTATAGTCTGTGGAACTCTAGCTATTAATTTTGGGTCTATGTATTTGAAGTGAAAATTAATGTTTCCTATTTTTTCTACTCTTTTTTTTCTCTGCAGGAGGCGCTGATATTTTCAGCAAGACATCTTTGGAAGACATATTGCAGTATTCTGTAATAGTGAACATATGGGAAGTATTAAAATATTTATTACTTGTAAATATTGTAAATGCTCAGAATAAAACCTTTTTCCCCCATTGCTCTCTGAAACTGCACATTTGGTTATTGTGAATTTTCCTTTTTTTTTTTTTTTTTTTTTTGGCTAAGGCTAAGACAATTATTATTGTCACATTTACCATAATTTATTTTGTTGTCTGGTGTATTTATTTTGTGAACGTATCTTGGTGCTGCTGACTTTCTATATTTTTTGTAACATAATGCACTTTAGATATACATATCGAGTACATTGGTAACTGACATAAAATGTTCCTGTTTTGTGGTTGACTTCAATGAATGCCTACACACAATTGTTCAAACTGATTTTCCTTTGTGCATGTATAATAGCAGTATTTTAAAATTTGTAAAGAATGTCTAATAAAATATAATCTAATTAAACCGTGACTCAGAAGGAATAATGTGTCCTTGAGGAATTTCAAGAGCAGGAACATCATTTTTTTCTTTACTACATTTGAAAATTGTTTTAAATTTAATGTGTTTACATTGGTTCAAGCTCCCACATCTTCACATTAGCTTTTACTTAAAAATCACTTAGAACATATTTTGTTCCAGTGCTCTATTTCAAGTGAGCTGAGTTGCTGAATAACCTGGGGGTACCGTCATGTAGCTCAGAGCCCACTGCAGGGAAAGTACCGTTCCCAACATCTCCAGCCCCAGGCCCTGCAAAGGCTAAATCATTCTGCTCTCCAAGTGAGTGAATGTGAAAAACAGCCCCATGGGATGTACCACTTACTGCACTCTTGGAAGGTGCTCACACATCACACCCCATCGTCTTGTTCAGAATGAGACAGATGCTCAGTATCCTCAGCTCCCAACAACTTCACTCAAAGATGAAAATGTCTACCACAAGAGTAGAGTCTCAGATCCATACTTTGGAGCCACACTATCTTAATGTTTAAAGAAAAAAAAAATAGTGTTTTCTGGGTGAATCTGTAAAGAGAAAAAAATATACTGAAAACTGCAGTAGGTGACACATCAATAGGTACTGTTACATTGAATTGCTTTGCTTTCTCCCACCACAAAAATGCTTCACATGGCTCTGTTTCCGAAAAACATCTGCATTAATTTTACTTTTGTCTTAAACCCATAGATAATTTCAGTTAAGAAGGAGACTGTCTTCATTACTTGATGGCCACTGGTTGAAGAAAACAGCAGAAAAAGTTATGATCTCCTACCATTTCTTATAAGTGAACACATGAGTCTTGCTTCCTATCCCTTTTGCTACCACCCACGTTAATCACAACAGCTGCTGTGGGGGCAACCTGAATAAAGGAGATTGTTTCATACAGATAGCTGTGCTTTGTAAAACCCTACTGAATTTCCTCTGTCTCACTCCCTTAAACAGCAGCAACATCAGAAAAATGCATGCGTGGAAAAATAAATTACAAATCCTGGGAATTTTAAGATAGTTCTTGTAATTGTTGCTCCATTCTGTAGTTGCCAAGCTTTTCTTTCTTATTCTTCTTTCCTTTTTTTTAAGTGCCATCTTTTTCCATTGCCAAAGTACAGCCATCATATAATATAAAACAGATGTCTTTCTGCTCTCTACCCAATCTTGCAGAAAACTACCTCCAAGAAAACACTAAAAGCAAGAAAATTTGAGAAAAACTTAGCCATCCTCCCCCATCCACTTCTCTGAAGTGTGAAGTTCAATGCTTCATTATATCCAGTTAATTACTACACCCACCGAGCACATTATTGTTTCCTTTTCAGATGAAAAATATCATACATGATGAAACGTAGCACAACTTCGGGGTTGCATTAAAGAAAAAAGGCATGGTTCCTGCACATTTTTAACTTGGCCTCCTTGCACATCCTGACTATTTATAGTATCCAGCTAATGCTTGGATTTATACAACTGAACTTAACTGCAATACATTCAGAAGAAGATTTTGTATCTCAGGATTACCAGTGTATCCCAGCTGGAACTGAAATCTAAAACTACAGTGGGCAGAGGCAATTTATCTTTGTCGGAAAGGATGATCCTTGGCAAAGAGGGAATCCAAGGAGCATAAAACAAAAGCATGCACACAGATGCTAAACCTTGGCTCTGTAAAACTATACACTGCATAAGAGAAGACCTGATTTTGAAGTGCCTCCAGTCTTCTATATATCTTTACACTGTCCCTTAAGGACTTCCAATTTACTGGCTGCTATCAAATTTGCAATTACAGCAAATTTAAGCAACAGTCCTGTTTTTCTTATAGACCATTACACAGGACTTATAAAATCCATCTATGGATCCTGTGGTTCTCAGTCTATGGTTTGAAAGTCACTGCTGCAGACCACTGGATTTAACCTTGCAAAGCTGAATGCAAATCTTTTTGAGCTCTCTGTTTTGCAGGAAAATAAATCCTGAAGACCTCTATTTCTGAAACAAGCTACAATAGTTTTGATTTCCTAACTGTGGGGGGCTAAAATCTTCCAGAAACTTCAGTTTCTCAGACACGTCATCCCCAATGATTCAACTTGTCTCAGAAACCCTGCAGTAATCATGATTTATCCTGATATTTTCTGATATACGTGATGTCAAATGTAAGGTATGTTTATTTTAGAGGAGAAAAATGGTGCTAGAGCTTCAACCTTTGCATTATATGACCTCTTGAAAGACTGCTGTCTTACATTACTGTGTAATGTACGTACTGTCTGCCCACTTGATGCTCTATACTGCACATTTGCACAGCTAAACATGCCTAAAATAGACAGCATTATGGGCACTGAGGCACTCCAAAAAAGTACCAGAGGTAAGGTTGCTCACACAGCTTTCATTTGGCCTCTCTGCTTACACACAACTGTCAGGGCTGGGATTACATTATCAAATGTTACAGTTCTTACTTTTGCCACCTATTCCTCCCGCCCCCCCAGCTCTATCTCCACCTCTGCATCTATGCCCATGTCCTTTTGCTCTGGCAAAACCCATATCCACTTCTTTGCACTTTCCTTGGATCACTCTCTCTGCTCCCACCACTTCTGTCACTATCCCTCTTCTCACTCCTCCTTCCCTCCCCACACCCAAAGTCTTTCTCCTGTTTTTCTTCTGGTCCCCACCATCCCCATCCATGCTCCAGCTACCCTGCTCTTTGGCCAGCTAATCCCAGCCTTCACCTCACACACTTCAGCTTACTTCACCAGTTTCCTGGCTCAGCAAGTCCTTCCTCTATAACCTGTCCTCAGAAATGTGCTGAACAGGTGTCCTGCCTCTCAGATCCAGATAACACATTCAAAAACCTTGTCATTGCCCATTTCAAGATAAGCCAAGACCTCAAAGGGTAACCTATATTTGCACCTCACTGCTGCTCTGGTTCTAAAGTAATTAGCACATTTATTACAGAACTTAAAAGCTGTTAAGAGACATCATATGATGACAGTCCTTCACAGCAGCTATGCTGTTGCTAGACCTCAGCAACAGACCCTTTTTAGGCTCTGTACACTTGGCAGTAGAAGTGCATTAGCAGTAGAGTTCCACTTGCAGAATTTGTTTCATGATCCTTTTTAAATACAGACATTTAGTCTGGCATTCAAGACACACACACAAAAAAGCCAACACAGTTTACATCTACACTATGAAATGACTCCATGCTCTCAAGGAAGGGATGTCAGGCACAGGAATTACTTGGCTTAGTTGTAGGAGTTCACGGTTTCAACACGTGGACAGCACTATTCCCATTACAATGCACCTACAGTGCAGTAAGCATGCATGTTCACTTATGAGTAAGTGTCCTTGATCTCCTAAGCCACCACAGAGAATTTGGCTGTCTTGCAGTAATCCAGAAAGTAGGGAAATGCTGCGTGTATTTAGTCACAGTCTTTGAGAGTTTAAAAAATTTCGTTATTTGGTTATAATTTATTCCAGAGAAAAGATGCTGTAATAGTATCTCTGGAGACTGAAGGTCTTTAGTTGCAGAATAGGTACAACGCAAATACAGGAAACACAAACTACCTTTGAAGCACCACACCATGAGGCTTCCCATCATAAAAAGTAAACCATCAGCACAAGTTATGTCATGTGAGCAACAAACTCACTAAAGCACTCAGCTTGTGCCCTACTGAGACCATCACCAGTGTCTACCAAAGGCCTGAGGAACAAAGCAGGTAAAGAGGTGTTCTCCCCTGCTTTTAACACCAGGAGCACTGGAACACCTTGGACAAATTGTTTTCCTTCTTTATCGCAGTTATAATTCAAAACACTTTTCCACTTTCCTAAAATGTTCTGAGATCTACTGAAAGCCTGTTGTAGAAGGGCAACACATTATTGTAATGCTCCCCCACACACTCCCTGTCTTTTTTTTTTTTTTTTTTTTAATGGTTGGTTATCCCAGTTCTTTCACTTAGGCTATAAATACAGTCATCAGATAGTAAGTTATTGGCTTCAGTCTTCACCCAGGCAAAGGTGACCATGCTTAAAGACAGTTTCTCATCACCCATCCACCAAGATGTTTCTGTAGACATTGACTTCAGTGGAAGTTATGCACAGAACTTCCCACACAATTCTTTGAAAATATACCCCCTAGAGTCCTCTTTTTTAATCAGTTTCCTGGACTCTTCTCACAACTAAAATAATTTTTTCCTATAGTTAATGTCAACTAATTTACTGTGGAAAATATCTATGATCTAACCCTCTCCATGCCCCTCCTTCCAAATGAGTTAGTGATCCAACAGAGTGGTTTGCAATACATATGCCACAGACTGTCCTTTTTCAAGGACTGGATCTCGTTCTCTGACAATGCGGGTAAGCATTCTCTACACCTTACTGGGTGCAGTGCTACACTAGAATACACGTTTGGACTTTAGAGGGTACATTTAAGACCACTGTATATATTGTGGACGAGCTTCCCTTTGGTAAAAGTTCAGAAAATTTGGAGATTTTTTTTCCCAAAGGAACTACAGGATAGGGTTTACATATGTACTACTGAAAATCATTCATGAGCAGCAAGCTGTAGAAGCAGCCTGTCTTGTCATGAATGTGCACGTACAAGCATGTTGGAGGTGGGAGGGCTTTGTGTAGATTAGTGCCATTAGAACTACATTTTGGAAGACCTGGATCACCCAAACAGAAAATCAGGGCAAAATATAAGGAAAAAAATATCCCACTTTGTAACCTGAATTTTCCAGTATTTATTCAAATTTTCTGTTTTGCCACTACATGGGAGGAATAAAGAATACCTACACCAATATATTTCAAATTTTCACCCTGCTGGTCACTTTACCTGTGTTCAGAAACATGTTCTGCTAAGTCTTGCCCTTTTTCACCCTTGCGTAGCTGAAAGGACGTGGAAACACACAAACACATCTGAGTAAATCACTGAGTGCAACTAAACCCTGGTCCAAATAGGACCAATACTTTTCCCAATAAGAAGAAAAAGTGGCTGTATACCACTTTGTCAACAGTTCAGTCCTGTGACCAGATCAACCCTCAGTATCAAATGCAAACTGCCCCAAGGCTCCTCTCTCATCCAGACTGGGACTCATACTAGTGGTGATGCATCAGTATGAGATCTGGGGATATTAGCAACTGATTCCTCAGCCAGGCTCTTAGGCCAGTCTGCTTTTGCAATTCTAAGACAAAACAGAGAAGATTTAGTGCTTTGCTGTACCCACTTAAAATGTCTACTGTTTTCAATGCCAGCAGGTAAAAAGTGTCTGTAAATAGACTCTTTTCCTTTCTACCTTTCACATTTCTCCAGATCCTGTTCCAATAAAAACCAAGAGAGATTTACCAGGAAAACATATAAACTTAATAAATTTTTCATAAGACAAAATGGGTTTATCGTGCTTTTGGGAATAATGACAGGTCTTCTCATTGGGTAGTGATGCCATTCCACTCACACATATGAAGTCACAAAAGATGAAGGACAAGTCTCCTTGTAACTCGTTAACTATACCGAGAAGTTAACTTAAGTGTACCTTGGTTTGGCATGTTTGTTTTACAGCTTCAAGCCGTTTGAGTCTAATACACCAATATGAGTCCCACGTGATTACTGATTACTTATAACCAATCCGTATGCAGGACCGTATGGCCGTCTTGACCAGAGAGGGCCTGATCCCATACATGAGTTCCTGGTATTGCAAGCGTGGATCACAGAGAGGTCCTACATGATTGCTGGATTTACAATCTCTCAGTCAAACACAACTAAAGTGTGGCAATGCACAGACTCTGCAAAGCTGAGGTACTCCTGGGAAGTACAGAGGCAGTGGAACCAGCAGTGACTGGGACAGTCAGAAGGTTCATCTCTCGGTATGACTGGGAAGCACAGGATAGCAGTACTGACAATCACTTGCGTGACAGTCAGTTCCAACTGCTATGCTCTACAGAAAAGCCACCAGTATAAAAACTTGACAAAACTTAGGAGATTTTTAAGTGTGAAAGGTAGAGAGGGGCTGTTCCTTAAAAGGCTTCTTCTCAAGTAGGCTAGCTGTTGTGCAATGGATAAAGGAAGCTCCTTACAGGACAGGATGGAATTGCTTATATTTGAAACACTAGATCATGGAATAAGATATGGAAAATGCTATCTAAGTTAACGAAATGCAGCTGACATCAATTGACTTCTTTTACATTGCACTTACTCTCACGTCAGAACTCTATAGGGCTAAGCAGATCCAGAGTTTTCAGCTTTGCTCAGTTTCAGAGGCTCACTATTGGCAAAAGAAGAGAATGAAAACTTTAAATAAATATAGCACAATCACTGTATTCAAGTTATTCAGATAATGATAAGATGACATGGGGTAAATACTAAGAGTTAAGGGCAGCTCTAACAACAGATGATCCATCATGTATAGTTAATCCATTTAAGAGACATTTTTATCAGACTAAGATCAACCCACTGGGACCATTAATAGCTACACTTACAAAAAAAGCCAGCAGTCAGAGACCAACAGAGACAGACATAACAAGAGTTAGTCTCACAGTCCAAAATCACCAGTAAATTTAGAACACACTTACATGATGAACAATTTGCTGTGCATGTCATTACTTAAACAGCATTACAGTAAGAACATATGCATGCATAATGAAAAGCAACTACAAGAATCTAATTAAAATCTCTGAAAAAAAGACCTCGGGAAAATATCTGGCTCATCCTAGGTGATTTTTAATGCATTAAGAGGTAAAAGAGCACACTGGCAAGTTGCCTGAAGATGGGAAAGAGCAGTCCATGATGTGATCCCATTTTTCAGAGTCTAGGTAGGATTATATGAAACAATCTACAGTGGTATATACAATGTCTGTTAGGTATTGTGAAAGGAATGCTTGTCTGGGTGCACTATAAACACCCTGCAGAGCTTTTGTTGATGTTAGCAGGAGCTATCCCTGGGACCAGCACACATGCATCAGGCGTGCTACAGGCTGCACTCACCCGCTCATCTGAACTCAACACAGGCATACTCAGCTTGTCTGAGTCCGGGCTCTTCATCCAACTGGAAAAAAAAATATCAGTAGCTAACACACAAACCAAAGGTTGATCTCACTCTAGATTCTTGGGAGTCATCCCTGCCACTAGACAGGGCTAGCAAGAATGAGGAAGGATGTCTCAGCAGATGAGATACATAGCTATGTCAGAACAGAAGTGAAGACCACAGGCACTTCCAAGCAACAAGATTTATGTGCTATTTTTTCCTGATACTGTTTCCAACAACAGACTAGGAATTCATTTATGGTCATTTTCTTTAGCACCCAGAGTTCTGCTTCTGTTGGACTTGATGAAATTAGGTACCACAAGAGGCAAAGCTGTCAACAAACTGTGTGTATCAATTGCAAGGGCTAGAGGATATGGTAATTCATGCCTTTTGCTGAGCTTGGGCAGGCAGGAGGAGGGATGCTCCAGGGCTATATTAAACTGCCCTTAATCAGGCAAACCTTCCATTGAGTTCACTGGTTGTTTTGCCTGCTTAAAAAATATTCACAAGGGGCCCTCAGACTTTGTCAGTAATTGTGACTTGCTCTCAACAGAATTCCTCTTCCTGTCTATAATGATCTGTTTCTTCTTTGCATACAGAGGTGTCCCAGTTCTAGCCTCTGATGCCCTTCCCCTTTATTCCTGTCCTCCAGGACTGTCCCGTGGGCCCTCTTTTGAGAAAAGATTTATATGCTGTACATATAAGGTGAGCAGGCTTATAGCTTCATAGCTTCTGGCACAGGGTACAAAGTAAAAGCAACAGAAACACTAACATATGCAGCTGTTTCTTTAAATAAGGGAAGGCCAAGCAAGGTGACCGCTGCCAGCCAAGTCTGAATGTATAAAGAGAACCACTTCCAGAGAGAGGGCTCACAAAGTTCTTAAAAGTGGGACCACCTCAGAGATGAAGTTAGTCCCTTCCCCTCCCCCTGTTCCTCCCTGACCTGCTTCAAACTCAAGCAAATCAGTTTTTCCAAGCCTCTCATTCCCTCCCTCCCTCCCCTTGAGCAGTCTGATTTTTCTATGTGAACATTTTGGCAGATCTCAGAACAGTTTTACTCATTCATTTAATAGTCACAAATAATGGTTCTTTTTCATCAGTTAATTATTTCACCAGTCTCACAGATGCATGCCTTTCCTGCATGTTCAGTGAGGAGGAATCTGGTGCCGACACGAGAAACAACAACAATTTAATGAAAAAACTGATATGTTTTCATTTCTTCCCTTCAAGAGGTTTTGTTCTATGGTTGTTTAAAAAGAAAAAAAAAAAAAAAAGGGAAAAAAATTAGCCCCATGTATTTAGGACAGCTTACAGGACATAAATGAAGAGAACCACTGGAGGTCACTGTGACAGAAAAGGAGAATGAGTCAGATGAAAGCAAGACCTCCAATGCACCAGCCACCGGTTTGAGGTGGTGGTGGTGGCGGTGGGGGCTGAAAGGGCGAGAAAAGAGACTGCATCTCCAATCTGCCTTTACTGGAACTGGGAGGCACTGGCTGCAAGGCCTGAGACGGGGCTTGTGTCCACATCAAAAACTTGAACTCTGACCAGTTTTCCCTCCAAAGAATCTCAAACTTTTATCTACTGTATATACTTACATGTTTACATCCCTCAATCTAACAGTGAAGTGTCCTGGCCTGCTCACAACCTCCCAGCTCCATGCCACGCTGAATGGATGCTTTTGTAAAAAACAACATTGTATTGTATCTTATATACTTAATACTATTTTGCTTTCAGACATTCAGGGGGATGTTAACCAAAAGCTTCTGTACGTTGCACATGGGATTCGTTCCTAAAAGGAGAATCACATATTGGTTACCAGAACCGTCGGCTCTCCAACCTATTTCCAAGAACTGCATAGCTTGAAATCCTTGTTCACTTTATTAATGCCTGTGTAGGAGGGAGGGAAGGAAGCATGGTGGGGGCGAGGGGGACAAGGCAAGAAACATCACGCCTTTCAAATGTAGGGGGTCATTTTCTGCTTTTTCCACCCTTCCCCCCCAACAGCTGTTAAATCCCACATTTCTCCAGAAATGCCTGCTGCCTCTGCGACAGAGGTATGCGTAGCAATCATCACTTGTGATGGCTGAAATCACTTGGCTGGACCCACAGGAGAGGAGAGGAGGTTTGAAGTTCATTTGGAATAAGAATCCAAAAAGCTATACAAG
>VXAA01006149.1:93571-164059 GCA_013399115.1 Anseranas semipalmata | reverse complement strand
CCCTTCAGAGGCCCCCTCTTTTGCCTGCAGCTTCCTTTCCACCCTATAATCTCTTTCTCTCTCAGATTAATTTCCGCTGTGCCCTTAATCAACCCTGTTGCCCTCCACAAGTTTCTGGTAACTTCAAATTCAGCACAGAATACCTTATAAAAGCAGGAGAAAAGCAAAATATCTGCTAACAAATAAAAGAACAAAAATGAAGCTCTAAATGCTACATGTTGCAAATGATGTTCCTTCAAGAGCAGCTTGCCTTTCTGCCCTGTTTTTTGTATATGGCTGTATGTATTTTTGACTAATAACTATGCATACATGCACATGCACGTACGAGTGTGTGTGGGAGTGAGAGCCAGAGAGCATATAAAGGGTATTTGGGGATTCTTTGGTTTTGGACTCTCACACACAGTTGGGGGAGGCAAGTTATAAACATATAGGTAGATCCAAGAATGAATAGTTTAATATTTGCAGATCTTGACAGCTGCCAAATGCTAGCATTTCAGGGATGCATATTCACATGCAGCTGGCGATACACTTTGGAAGATACCTAACATTTTGCCAGTTAGGTTCCAGACTTGAAATATCTTAGCAGACCCATATGTGTATCTGAACACTGAGTAGGGAATGTTTCCCCTTATTCTCCATACTCATTAACTAATAAGCAAGAAAAATGGCTTGCTGAGAATAGGAGAGAGGAAATAAATCCTGGCCTTTTAGCAATAGCAAGTTATTCTTCCCAGGACCTCCCTGTCAATCTGCTAGCTCCCTAACCTGGAGAAAGACACTGAAGTTTATTAAGCTCAATAAAAATCAATGCACAGTCATCACCCTTTGGGACACCTCACTTTCATGATACTTTCTAGGCATTTGTGCTAAATAATTTGCTGCAGCTGGACTTTTTATTTAATTTCATTTTCTTAAAGTTATCACACAGCTCTAACATTCTCCAGCCTGTTTACTGCTAGTCTCACCAGTAAGCCGAGTGCCAGTTTTATTTAATTTGTTTTTCCAGTGGCAGCAACAATCTGTGTGGAAAGCATAAACAGAGGGAAAGAATCTGGAATCAGCAAATGGTGTGCACAGCTGCACACCATAATTTCTGCTAGTGAAAGTTTTAATTCAGTTCATCAGAAGAAGAGCAAAAGAGTTGGAGGCAAAGAAGAGGTGGAGTAGTGGAAGAAATATAGCAAGAGGAAATAGTAAAATCCAAGGCAGCTGGAGAATCTTGGAGTCATTATAATTAAGGCCCAACAGGTTACAATTCCTCCAAAAAAAGAAGTCAAACCCTGAAACCAGCCAACAGGTCTTTAAGAGGGATTGCTCAAAGATGTGATTCTCAAGTATATTGTAATGGAAACAGGAATATTGCATTCTGCCTTCATTTCACTTGCAGATAAGAACATTCCACTAAGGCATAAAATGAGAATAAAAGAAAAAAGAAAAAAAAAGTCATAAGAGAAAGAAAACCACAGCAATCTGAAAAAAGAAGTATGTAAAGTTAAAAAACAGAAGTTAAGAAGAATTGCTATTGGAGGTGAAATACTCCAAAAGACTTTTCAAACCTCTCTTTAATAAGAAATAGAAGGACAAGTAAATGGTAAAGTTGAAAAGCACTGCAAAAAGCAAATATAAATATAAAAATGACTAAAAAATATACTTATCACCTGTTCCTCAAAGGCACCACATAGCAGCCATTATTCGTTGTAGAAGCAAGTTAGCTAATGAACAGACTGAATTGTTAATACTTGTACTTTGTGGTAATTAGGAAATTCAATTGGAAAAAAAGGGTAAACTCAATAGTGCTATTTAAACAATGAGGAAGGANGCTTTATCTAGGGGGAGGGAAGGGGGAAGGGAGGGAGGGAGAGAGGGAGGGAGGGAGGAAGGAAGGAAGGAAGGAAGGAAGGAAGGAAGGAAGGAAGGAAGGAAGGAAGGAAGGAAGGAAGAACAAACGTTGCCAATTAACATTCAGGAAATATAATTTAAGTTCATAATTAGAACAAAAGTACAAATGCTCAGAAAAGCATCCTCATCATTTAGAGGCTGGTGGGTGATTCAGGAATAAGAAGTATAATTCCTAATTTTTTTCTGCCTAAGTATCTTCTGATTTCAAGCCTTTCCCTTTAAAGGGAAAGCAGCTTTTGTACTTTCTAGAGCCTGTGCATTTTAATCATTCACTTCATCTGGATGGATTCTGTCACGTGCCTTGCTGAAAGCTTCTCGGAGACAGTGTTCACACCTCCACAGTCATAATTGCCTTTTATGACCCTATCCACGAGACATTACTAACTGGCTTGTGTTCAGGGGCAAGGGATGATCTGGACTATTGCTATTATTGTTAAGACTGAGCTCAACAGAGCCATTTGATCTTCCGTGGGCTTGGATGATTCCTCCCCCCAGCAGAACTATTTCATAGGAGTCTGTAGTCTTTCATTTGACCACCCATCTCATATATATATATATATATTAAATAATGTGTTTGTGTGAGAGCAACAGCTTAGGGAAGCCTCTACAATGCTTTGGGCTGCAGTTGTATGCAGAGTACATCTATTTTTTTTTCTGGGTAAGATTGAGTAATGTCATTACTTTCAGCTGAGGAGTTCAAAACAAAAGGTGTTAGACCAAGATGGAGATGACACAAGTGGAAAGATTCAAAGTTACCATCAGAAGCCGTGTTTCATTCATCTTTTGCAGAAGACTGCACTTCTATTTAGTTAAAGGTGTTGACAGCAGCAGCTGTCCTGCTTTTCTGCTGGGTCCTGAAGCTAGGGCAGGCCTCCTCTTCCTCACAGACTGCTGAGTGAGAGATGGTCCTTGGTTTGCTGTGGCTGATAAACCTGCTGAGAGGCCTTCACCCCTTTCAATTCGCTGGTGAATGCTAACAGTGAGCAAAAATGAGGGAGAATAGAAGAGAGAAGGTGATGGCCCACAGCTGTGACCTCCTTGTACAGTGTGTGCCCACACAAGATTGCATGAGAGGCCTTCACTGTCTGCCTTCATCCCTTTTCCAGATAACAGCTGCAACTGGCCTTGTCAGGCTTGGATTATTGTCCAAACAATGCTACGGATCTCTCCTTGGCATCCATTTAAGTGTTTAATTGGCTGCAGATACCAGTGAATTGCTTGTTTTGGTGATGGCAACACTGCAAAAGCACAGCATGGTTGTGCTGCTTATACTCCACAGCTGCCTTCTGTCTGTGGGGGAAATTGGAGACTTCAGCTTCAACCTCAGTTTAACACAGGTCCTATAAGGCCGGTTCCCATTTGTATTTCAAAGACTGCCTCCTGCCCTGTATATCTTGCTCAGCCACAGTTCGCTGAAATAGAAACAACCCAGATAAAACGTTCAGCTCACAGTCCTTGATGGGAGAGCCAAGGACTCAGGCTGTGGTGACATGCTGACTTTAATTAGACACTGGTCTGTGCTGCACAAGAGGAACAGTCCGGCACACGATCAGCCACTTCTTCTTGCCACTGTCCTTGTTCATTGCTAGAGGTTATGCAGCCATGTGATAGAAAGTTCAGGTTGAAGAACAGTGCCACTACCAACACAGGAGGGGCAGCAAAAAATTGGTGGCCGAGGGTGCAATAGAGAGGAGAAAGGCAGAGATGCCTCTTTTGACCATGAAGATTTATGCCAAATTAAAGTGACTGTTCAATAACTGGGTGACATGTCAAAATCTATGATTGCGGATTTTGTTCCTGAAGTGACATATTCTCAAGCTTTTGACAAATGTTGACAGTTTGCAGTTTTCTTTTAATTCACCACCACACAATTGATCAAAGTTTTCTCCCTTTTAATAGTGGTTGGCATTCATACTAATATGTTTGAAAGAAAATGAAAAAAGTTCGAAATACCAACACACATGCAAAAAGAAAAATACAAATAAATGTAATAAATATTAATACAAATCTTTTCAGGCAAACAATATTTTTTTGTTGTTGTTCCATATTTAAAAAGAGCTACACATGAAGCAAACACAGTGAAAGATGTATCTGAGATTTAGCAAAGAATTCAACATATTGCTCTAGAGCTTTACTCATTTCTTTGAAAATTGCCTTGAACTTCTATACTGTCAGACTAGAAATTGGCTGAAGGACCATAAACAAAAGGGCAATAAGAAAGACTACATTTTTGTCGCAGCTGTCATGTGAGTCATAGATTTTCATATACTTTCAAAGTATCCATGACTTTTGATATTCGGGGATTTTGCATGTGGGCTGGTAAACGTGATGGTTAAAGAGCTGAACCAATTTCTCTGAAAACCTTGAGTTCTGCCAAGTTAAACCCTAGACTGCACGGGAGGCTAATAGAGAGCAGGAGCTCAGCAACAACACTGTGGTTACACAAAGGATCAGACCAGTGAATTCTCACTGAGAGCTTTAATTCCTCCAGGGATAGAAAGATTTCTCTTTCCCCACAACATTTGCAGTTAGGCTGAATTTGCAAAGGCCAGCTCTGGCAAAACAATGACTGAAGCTAAATGGCTTCTCACAGCAAAACACAGCATACTAATTAATTGCAAGACAAGAAAAGAAAAGAAAAGGGGTGGGGGGGAAGACAAGTGAGCTACACATAACAATAAAACACCTCTTCACCTGCATCCCTGCATTTGTCATGTCTCTCTCATGACACTTTCAGAAAATTGTAACAGTACTGAGTCAGACCAAAGATCTGTCTGGCTCAGTACCCTGTCTCCAACGCTGGCCAAAAGCAGATGCCCAGGGAAAATTATAAGCAAAAGATACAGTGATACTTCCTTGGAACACTCTTCCAACTTCCAGCAATTTGCAGTTTGGGGACTTTCTGGTTTTGTATTTAATAGTCTTAGTAGATTTTTCTGCCATGAAATCGCCCACGCACTTTTTGAATATGTGTAATTTTTTCTTGAAGTTACTGTCACTGAAATATAATCAAAGAATTCAGTATTAAACAATGATACTAAATAAATATTCAGAAAGCATAAGCAAAGTTGCCAAAGGAGTTGCCCTTGGTCCTGTGGTGAACATTCTTTAAAAAACAAAAAACAAAAAAGGGAATGAGGAGAAAGAAATCTTTCTATTCCTTCATTCCATCAGTTGCCTTGTCACAAAACCAGTACAAAAATGTGGCTCAGTATCTCAGGATACACTAGAGCTAATTATACAATAGATCTTCTATATATACAAAATATATAAACGAGAAATAAAGATGGAAAAATAGTGTTTACAGTAAGAGATGCTGTTAATAGCTATTACAGCATGGAGAGAGATTTCAGACAGACAGATGATGGTTTCCTTAAAAAGCAATGATCAGTCTATTCATCCTTTTCCAACTGCACTTGTTCAAGTAGAAGATGAGTTTTGCAAAGGGATACTGAGTTTTTTTGCTTGATTTTTTTTTTTTTTTATCAGCCTTAAGGTCTATTGTTCCTTCTTTACCTTCTGCACTAGCAGAAGCTGGAGTAAGCTTGACCAACAGTATTCTTTTGAAAACTCATACACTGAAAGGTATGCCTTACCACAATAATTAATTAATTTAACATAAGAATGATAAAAAAGGCCTTGCATCTTCCTTATAAAGCGTTCCTATTTTGTCAGAAGTGGAATCCTGTACATATGCATTAGTACATATAAGAGTCATGTCTGCTTTAACATGTCAAGTTTCTTGGGGTAGAGATTATGTTCTATGCTATTGAATATATCATCTCTGATCTCAGACCAGTTAGAAACACAATGAGATTTTTAATTATTTTTACTGGGGCATTTTATTTTCATAAATACAAGTACGGAAAAATCATGTCAACCAAAAAATCAAACTGCAGAAAAGATTCTATGCACTTTGCAGAAAATCTGTTGTATAGGCTTTTGAAGTCAGGTTGATTACACTGACTAAAATAAAATTCTGCATTGACACTTAGTTTTCAAAAATGTCAGGGCAATTATGTGTCCTTGATTTGCATAAACAAGTATAGCATTCATGCATACAAAGGAACATTTGTAAGGGGAATTATTACAATGACATACCAAAATAATATATTTGGTAGGGCATTGGGTATTATGAAAAAGTCATCCTAACACAGCATCCTTATTCCCTGTATCTACTAGTCACTGTGGACACAAAAAAATACTCAGAAATAATCACATGCATTGAGGCAGACCTTTGGTGTGGACGATGTCAGTTCAAATTATTGCAATTCCAGGAAGTCAAATTTCACTAAAGGTGAGGTCTTGCACCAACTGGTAGTGCTGCCCACCTCTGCCATTCAAGAATCATTAGTCAAAACAAAGGAAAGTTCTTCTTTTCTTATGCTGCATTCTGAATATATTATTTATCTTTTTATCTAAATTACAATACATTTGTTTTCTATTCCATGTACAAATCACTGAGACATATAGTATCTTTAGTGCCTATATGATAGACAAGAAACCTTGTTCTCTATTCAGTTTCTGCTTTTAGGACAGAAACTACTCCCCTTTATTTTTAGTTAGTTAGTTAGTTAAGGTACATATTTCTATTTATCCATTTGGTCAGATTGTATTGTATTAGGTTAATTTTTACTTTTAAAGTTCTTGATCACATCCCTTGAAGAGGAAAAGAAAGATTTTTAAATTACTCCTGCTTCAGTCTCATAAACTCTATTGGCCCATGGGAATTCCACAGTGCCATCTACTGTGAGGTACTAGAATAACTGATAACGCACCACCGTTTTTTTGTTTTTTTGTTTTTTTTTTTTTCCAGTTGATCTTACCTTCCTGACTTGTTCCAAGGTCTCTCTCTTCTGCTCAGATTCCAGCACATTTTGTTACCATGCCAGTTTCTCTGGCTTTCTTTTGTGCTGTACTTGTGGTCATAGCATTGCACTATTTATTTCCAACCCTAATTTCACCATTCATATTATTATTTTTTTTTGTGGGTAGGTGTGGTAGAGCCATGTTGGTTTCTGAGGCATGACTATCCCCATTGCCAGTTCACTGGCATCATCTTTCCTTCAAGGAGACCTCGAGAAAATTCCCTTCAGAGTCTGCCCATGATGATTGTTCATTGGCTAGAGGGTGAGGTGAGAGATTCAAACCAAACAAAGCACTAACATCCTTCCTGAGGGAGCCAAATATGCTGTCTCTGCAGCTTCTGCTGGCCTTGGAAGCAAGAGATCAGGAGAGAGAAATATACTGCTATTCAGTTTGAAAGCATTAGAGCAGAGTCTGCATTGACTGACAATTCTAGCATGGCCTGGCACAGCTCAGTACTTAGAATGGATTAAAGCAACCAAGATTCACAAGAGCGTAGTTTTTTTCTTTGACACTGTGAGATGTTTCATCAAGGTAAAATTTGGAAGCCCAGTGATTAAGTGGGATACAAGTGGGCTGTAGAGGCCTTGGGTTAATATTCTATGATGGTCTGATTTTCAGCTTTTGCTTTTGTTTTTGTTTTAGGGAAACATTAAGGCTCAGGGAGACACAGTAAGAAATGTTTATCGGTTAACACAATCACAATCTAACTCAATGTAAACCAATATTTAGAATAAAAGTTTTTTCAGTATCTCAACAGTTTATTGGCTTTAATACATTAGAACAAAATATCAAAAAATGAATATCTGATGTCATCAGACTCCACTATACTCAGGAAATTATTCTATCCTGCATAGTTCTGCTGACAGGTATATCAAGGAAGCTCCATCTTTGACCATGGAATTTGTAGCTAGAGAGGTGCTTAACCTAGCACTTGCCCACTATCTGGCTAGATTGTATTGAACAGCATGCTTTTCATTGCAGCTGTCAGTGTCTGTAGTCTAAAAACTGCTGGAGAATAACTAAAAGGAAAAGGAGCAGAATGGAGAACACATTAGGCTGCAAATCACAACATCCCTCCAAGCCAAAACAAGGCATATTTATTCCCCAAACCAGCTATCACCTCAAATTTGATAGGTTACTGTCACATTCTGATCAGATTTGGGAGATAATAAAGAATTGTGCATACTACGCAAACACAGAAAAGAGAATGAGGCATGGTTATCAATTTATTTGTTTCTTTAAATTACAGGCTTCTGTATACACACAAATGTTTGAACATTGGAGTATGCTTGGCAATTCCAGACAGGAAGATTTCCTTCATAACTATAAATAGGTCTGTAGCCTGTTAAGCACTAGCACAGTCATTAACAAGTTATGTTTATTCTCTGATCAGAAAATAGATCTACCTAGCCATGCCAAAAAGACATCAATATTTCTAAAATTAGGCAGGGAGGTCAGTAATCCTTTAATAGCACTGTTAAAAATTGGCATCCTAATTAAGTTATGAATTACAAAATGTCTTTGAAGTTGGAGGTACATGCTCAAGGAGCAAACAGATATATAAGGAGAAGTTCCTGATTGAGTCTCGATTCCTTTCTATGTAAGTAATGCCCAGGAATCTTGAGTAAGTATTGATCCAGTCTACATAAGTGTCTTGAGAGCTTTTTAGCTGCTTAATAGGTGATATGCAGAAGCAATAGTAAGTGTGGTTTTATTTTATTTCTGTATTTCTGTTTAGTTGAGTGAGAAGAAATTCATTCTTTACTTTCACTTGTGTTTTTTTATTTGTTCCATGGAAAGGGCAGTTGGCAAAACACTGAGAAATTTCTGCAGAATTAGAGTATTCCTCAACATGACATTTGTTTGCCGATGACACCAAACTGGGAGGAGTTGTAGACTCGGCTGAGGGTGGAAAGGCCTTGCAGAGAGATCTGGACAGATTGGAGAGCTGGGCAATCACCAACCGCATGAAGTTTAATAAGAGCAAGTGCCGCGTCCTGCACCTGGGACGGGGCAACCCTGGCTATACGTACAGACTGGGCGACGAGACGCTGGAGAGCAGCCCCGCAGAGAGGGATCTGGGGGTTGTGTTTGACAGCAAGTTGAATATGAGCCAGCAGTGTGCCCTGGCAGCCAGGAGGGCCAACCGTATCCTGGGGTGCATCAAGCACGGCATTGCTAGCCGGTCGAGGGAAGTGATTGTCCCGCTCTACTCTGCGCTGGTGCGGCCTCACCTTGAGTACTGTGTGCAGTTCTGGGCACCACAGTACAAAAAGGATGTAAAACTGCTGGAGAGTGTCCAGAGGAGGGCGACGAAGATGGTGAAGGGCCTAGAGGGGAAGACGTATGAGGAGCGGCTGAGGTCACTTGGCCTGTTCAGCCTGGAGAAGAGGAGGCTGAGGGGAGACCTCATCGCAGTCTACAACTTCCTTGCGAGGGGGAGTGGAGGGCCAGGTGCCGACCTATTCTCCTTAATCACCAGTGATAGAACCCGCGGCAATGGTGTCAAGCTGAGGCAGGGGAGGTTTAGGTTGGACATTAGGAAGAGGTTCTTCACTGAGAGGGTGGTTGCACACTGGAACAGGCTCCCCAGTGAAGTAGTCACTGCACCAAGCCTGTCTGAATTTAAGAGGCATTTGGACTGTGCACTTAGTCACATGGTCTAAAATTTTGGGTAGACCTGTGCAGTGCCAGGAGTTGGACTCGATGATCCTTATGGGTCCCTTCCAACTCGGGATATTCTGTGATTCTGTGATTCTGTGAACATGGGGTACTGGCCTCTGTCTACAATGACCAACATTTCCAAGCAATACTCAGAGTTACTGAGGAGGCAGTGAGGTGGTTCCTTGCTAACCAGTATGGAAGTGAGTCTGGCAGTGCTGCTATTAGTAAGTGCTGTAGAAAAAAAGGGCCTTACCAGGGTATCCACAGAGTGGGACAGTGTCTTCAGTGCCTGAGCCTTGATTGTCACTCATAGATTTCTAGCACACACAGAGGAAACTGGCCAGTGTGACCCCATTTACCACAATCCTGAAATATTTTTTCAAAACATTTTTTTTAATATTAAATTACAGCTCTCCTCCCCCAGACAAAGGATCCCCTTGGAGTCCTACCTCTGCAATTAACACAAAATGTTCAGAAAGCTCACTCAAGCTCCCCACTCCGCAGAGGAGTGTAACTTTTTGTTGGGTTGGGGGTTATTTTCCCATGCAGAAATGACCCCCTGGGCATTATCACATATGCTTAGTTCATATTTACCTGATCTATTAAAGGCAAAAGCAGTTCTGACAAGAACAGTAATTACAAGAATGTAATGTTCATTTCTACAGAAGGCACGGTGTCTGCATGCCTGGGAAGGGCCCAAGATGCTTACAGCATTTCTATTTTCCATGCTGTGGTGAATTTGGAACCTTTACACAGCTTAAGACAGAATAAATTTCACTCCAGCACAAATCTCTTGATCATTTCTCCTTCAAATGTGGGAAAACAACACTGAGAATGTGGAAAGTGTAGAGCACATCATAAATCCATGGACACAGGAACTCAGAAAGCTGCATAAGGCACATAAGGTCTGCTATAAAGGAAGCACTGTGCTTTCATATTATTTTCTGTTTAAAATCTACATGTGTGGTTTGGGACAAAGGTCTTTTAGTGTGGAAGAAAGAAGGTTCAGTGTTTTTCTTCTTTTTTTTTTTTTCTTCTTTCCTAAAGAGAGGTACGTCTCTGGAGAGACAGTGGAGAGATGTGCTTCACTCTCTAGCACACACTGCTGTAGGAAAATCAAAATGTTTGAAACCACAGAAATAATAAGGAAGAGAACTCTGCACCCAGGATATAGTTTATGTCTGAATAACAAACAGGTGTTTAAGCAAAGATAAACGTTTAAATGCTGGCTGTCATTTGGTGAGTTTCACTATGGATTTCTGATCCTAACTTAGGGTGTCTTGAAGAAGTCTTCCTCCATCACCTTTCCTAACAGAAACCATAGACTTTTTCCTCTTTCTTTTCTCAGGAAGGCAAAGTAACCCCAACGTATCCACTGTAGCTGCTTCTATCTCGGTAGCAGTACCAGAAATGCCACCTGCAGGTTCCTACCTCTGCTTCAGAAAACAGAAGAAGACTTTAGAAAACAGAAGCTGAACAGGAGTTTATGTGTCGCCAGGCTTCTTAGGGCGTGTGTCTCTGTTTCACAGAATCTGGTAAACCTTCTGGTTTCCTTTTTGCCTCTTCATATGCTCAACATGCCTACCATTTTCCTTGTCACAGATGGAATGCAAAATTAAAGTCCCCAAAGGACTTTAAATACACATAATCTAGACAATCTAAAAACAAATTGTAGATGAGTCATCTATTTAATAGAAGAAGTCAAATCATCAGCATCAGCTGTCACAATAAATGCTATCAACTCTATTTTTGCTAGTACTTGTTCTATATTAGGGACAGACATAGAAGTTGAATTTTGCAATTCACATTCACTCCACTTACTAAAGGTGGCAGATTTTAGGTGGGGCTCATCTACCCTCTCTTTCAAACCTTACACAGCAGATTTCATTCTATAGCCAAAAGAGTCACTCTGAGCTCCCCTGATAATTAGTGAAGAGAAAGTGGCATGTTTAGTCGCATTTTAGTTGTCTACCTTCAGATGGAGTAGATGATGCCCTAGGCACCACTGATCATACTAACTTGATCCTGACAATAAACGCAACCCAGTCTGACCAGTTCAGTTATGGTCTTCGATACTGCAGCCAGCCACACCTGGTTGAGCTCACCCTTTCATACTTGAAGCAAAGGAGGTGTAATTCTCACAGCACTGCTGGCTGCGGAGTCACACAACTTTGACTCTCTTTGTTGTAAAGTCAAATGAGAGGTAGCCAGAGTTTCAAGCATGATGAAGCCCAAGTTTTGTCCTCATTCACACTGATCAAACCTCAGAGATGTTTCCCAACACATCTGTGGAATAGCAGAATACTGGCACCAATGGAAGAAAAGTGCTCTTCCCACAAACGCACTGGGACATTATGCTAATGGCTTTCTAGCACCTTTCCTGAAAACATACCTCAGAATATACTCTCACCTACCCTGTGAAACTGTCAAAGGAGTATCAGTAGGACTATTATAACTACAGTGTGGGATGACTGAGCTGGAACATTTGAGAACCCACTGACCTCCACAAGGACAAAATAGCCTGAAGCTCAGGCTGTTTTAATAGCAATATGGACTGACTTCATTAAAAGAAATCATAAGCTTCATTTTATCTGTGGCATCTTATAACTTTTTTTCTTAATTCATCCTAACTTTCATTATATTACATTTTTCTCCTTTCCCTGTATAAATGCACTTTTTACTCATTCAAAGAAGTATTTTCAAAACTGCATGTCCACAACATAGTCTCTAGTAAACAAGACTTCTAATCCAAAGAAATCTGCACAGTATACAGTATACTGTATACATAGTTGTTTGTAAATCTTTGTTAGATTGTGTGGTGGAAAGGAAAAGTAAGATAATATTTTCCTCAAGGGAGGCTTGCTGAGGCACAATGAATTTCAAGAGTTATTATTGCTTCAGGAAAAATTGATTTTTGCTTGTGGCACAAATATGCAGAAATGCCAGAGTGCAACTAGAACTAAAATTACATGCAAGATTAATCAAATTCATGGAAATCACAAAGACTGTTTCACTGTTCTTTATATAGCTATTCTACAACACTGCAAATTGCAGAGCAGTGAGGTGGTTGCATGTGGCTACTCCTGCTCCTGTAGGCTGCCGTGGGGGAACAATTGCTCTTCTCTGCTCCATAAACGTGGGTTTTGACAAACTGGGAGACAGTTGAAAAGCTAGATTTGTTGTTCTAAGAGGTTGTCTGTGCTGTCTTTCATGCTTGACCATTTATGGTTCAGTGTTATAACCACCCCAATAACATCTCCCTTTGTGAAAAGCAAAGTCCTTAGTAGGCTCCACAGAGGACCTATGAGAAGCCCCCATGTCATAGGATTTTGATACCAGTGTCAGCCATTTTACTACCCAATTCCATGCACTCAGGCTCCCTGGGGTCCTTCTGCAGATACTGCTGGAAGCAATTGTGATGTCCTCACCTAGCTTCCTTCTCTGCATCAGCCTCTTGAGAATCCTGTCACGCAGTTGTCTACACAAGGAGTCCAGGGACACAGCTACTGTAGCCAGCTCAGCTCAGTTCCTAAAACTGGATTCTCCTAAATAATTACACTTGACTTCTCAGCAAAGAGATGAATAAAAACCTTTGCACAGCAGTGAGGGAGGCACCAATTTTCTGGGCATCTAGAATGACCTGACTATTCTCTATAGTGCCTTTTCATCTCTGTTTCAAGAGGTTTGTAATAGAGTGATCCAGTAAAGCAAACTCTCACCCCAAATTTCTACATATCTCTGGATTTTGAAAAAAAAGCACAGTGGTGGTGCAGATGTCAGGATTAGAAGGATTTATTCATCCTCAGTGATATTGGATTTGAAAGCACTTGCAGAAACCTCAAGATTCACCATTAAGACAACGATGATGTTCACTTAACAGGTAAAAAGCTATCACCACAGGGCAGATAACGAGAGCAGTAAGATAGAGTATTTGGGATATCAGTATCTTTATAACAGCTGTGCCTACATACATTTGCCTACACATATACAGCATCTTCCATGACAAAGAGTATTTAATATTGTGGAAAATCAACATGGGAGTCTGTGTCAAACAAACGTCATGGTCTCTCACACATGCAGACTTTTCTAAATGCTAATGCAAGCTTTTATTGCATTGTGTGTAAAGAGAGAAACAAACAAATAGTGTATTTAAAATTCTTCCTTAAAATCCAGGCAGATTCCAGAAGGAACCACAAACCTGTGTTAGCACTACAAGCTACAGGAGACAGGGGGTTGTATTGAAAAATTTTGTTCTACCATACCATGTAATAAACAGCTCTTTAAAAAAACCTCTTCTGGTTACTGGCAGTGTAGGTAGGAGAGCTAACCTCCCACCTACTGGAACTCTCTCAAGTCCATGGAAAGAATATCACTGATTTGACTTTGGAACTGGCTTTAAAACTGTGCATATCTTACATAAAATCAATGAAGTTGCCATTCTGTGAAAAGAGATTATATATATTGTCAAACTCATCTGAACACACCTGGCTTATTTTTCATTGAAATCATGCCCATCAAGTATATGAAGACATTTGTTTCCATGTTGAACTTTGTTATTCCTAGAATCCACAGTTAATCCCCATTAAGAATTGCTATATTTCCTATAAATTCTCAGAAGTAAATATATTTTTTCCTAAAACTATTACCAGGTTATCATAGTCTACTGTCCTCTGTGTTTTTCTAAGGAATCTCTGGGATCCTGTATGGAAAAGTACAGTGTGTTACATATGGAAACATGTCTGCAGTACGTACTGGGCTTGGAAACTTCCATGGCTTGGAAACTTCATGACACTGAAGGATTTATTCTATCATCAATAGAAATACTACATCCTTCTAAGAATTTATCTTCAACTTAACCCCTGCAATAAGCAGTGGTGTAGGCTCCTTGGATCTATAAAGGGAGTGAATTTTCAGCTCAAACAAGTGCCCGGCATTAAAATCTCCATCTTGAAAGGACAGTGTGAGTTTTAATAGGCATTTTAGTGCCAAGACATGTCAGTCAAATTATTATTGGCTCTAGCTACACTCTCACAAGCTGTTACATTCTTTACCTGCAGCAGAGTGGCACTCAAAAAGGTGCAAAATTCTTTTTCGCTTTTGAAAACACCAATGAAAGTTAAAAAACAAAACAAAACAAAAAATCTAATTCACACAACTGAAAACCTCAGATGTGCATACAAGAAGGGTAGACACACAAAATTCAGTAGGAACTGTCCTTTCAGAGCTAGAAGTAAGTCCACAAAGCCAAAGTATTTAATAATTAATGTGAAAATCCTTAAAAATATCTGAGTCCTGATGCAAACTGAAAAGTACACGAAGCTTAGCCTTATTACTCCTGTTACCACACACGTGTGCACGTACGTACAGTATTACATGATATTGCACAAGTCACAAGAGTCTCAGGCTTGCTTTTATCCCTGTTCCCAATTTTTTAAATAATAACTGTGCCTTGCAAATAAAATTAATCTCACTAAGTATTACATAATTCATATATTCCCAAGATGCAAATTTTCTTTAGAGAAAATGAATTACATTGGGAAGAAGGGGAGTGGGGGAAAAAGAGAGGGAAGGGGAAATCAGAATTGTTATTTTTAGATTGTGATGTTTTGAAATGTGATCTATCCTTTAGTCTAAGATTTCCCAGCTGCCCTGTCTTCTTTTTTTCTACTTCTTTTTCTTTTCTGGGGGAGGGAAAAGTTGAGATGGGAGGGAAAATCATGTATACACAAAATATTTTTGTCTAGAAACTCTAAAAGAGTGTTTGGCCTTGCAGAAAAGCAGTGCTACATCAATCTGGGGAGTGGAGGCTAGGGGGCTAGTGTTTTGTGAGAAATCACACTGCTATGTAATTACAGATCTTGTATACATATAAACAAACTCCACCTTAAGATCAGCAGAGAAAAGGCTTGCTTACTTGTCTGATGGCCAAGAAAAATTAAACTAGAGAAGGCTACAAATAGAATGAAGAATAAAACTGAGAAAAAAGCCCTGATGGCTGAGAGAAAATGTTCTTTCTTGCAAAAGAGTTAGACTTCTGCTTACAAACTTGCTAGACGTGGTGTAAAACTCTTTTTCTTTGGATTTTATAAGAGCTATCGTGACACAGATCTTTCCTGTAGAGTTTTTAGTCAACCCCTTGGGCACGCCTCTAAATGAATGCAAAAAGAGTTTAATTTCAAGATAATACTCAAAGTGTGTTTCAGACAACATGAAAAGACAATGACAAGAAATTCCACCAACAAAGACCTGCAAAAATGCCTTGTCTATGTCCTTTTTTCTAGATAAGAAAAATACAGCCTGTTATAGCCACCTGGTTCCCTATCTTCCAGAGCTCTCACTGTGACAGTCTCTAAGGGGTGATCTGCCACCTGAGAACTTCCAGACACAACTACATCATCTGCTCACAGCTCTCCTGCCTCCTAACTTAAGGCTTGAGCCAGGCAGCAGGAAGCACCTGTAAGTACTTTAGATCCACCAGGGACTACTCCTCCCAACTTGCAGACTTCTCATCTGGCCGAATACAGTCAGGGACCTATCCTTTCCTCCTCAGGTAGCCAGAACCCTGGCCAGGGCGCTTGTAAGCAGCCACAGCTCATGGGATGAAGGCATTTCCTTTCTACCATAAAATGCTTCATTTACCACCTCAGTCTTTTTCTCCATCAGGTATGGCTGGCAATGGATATTTGCTCCTCTCACCCTTCCTCCTCTTCTCCCTCCCTTTTCCACCACCCCCGCACATGCTAAGCCCCAGGAGGTTTCACAGGAAGGAAGAAGGAGGTTGTACATTGTCTAAGAAGGGTTTATAAGCTGCCCTTCTGGCACAGAGCTCGAATCGGGACATTGTTTAGCTACAAGCCTAAACTAGAGGAATAAGCACAATGAAGTTAGATGCCATTGGGTGGTTCACGATGAGTAAATCAGTCTACATTACATTAAGCTGTACATTGCCACAGCTGCAGTTCTCTCTCCCTGCCTCTCTGACTTCGACTATGCCAGGTCAAAGCTATGCCCACAGCTATAGATAAATGCCAAATGTACTTCGGGTTATTCCATGTTTACTGCATAACACAACAGTCTGTAGAAACAGAGCTAGAAACAGAGACAGAGACAAGACTACCAACAATCTAGCTCAGATTGGAGACAGGATTGGAAACAGGGTTACAGTACAGGCCTGGTGTCCATCCTGGAAATTCAGTCAGCAGCTCAGGACAGCAAGAGACAGGAACATCTGCAACAACACTCAGGCATTCTGGGGGCCCAGGACTGAGCTTAATGGAGCTCGTGGGCTAGTAGGCAGAAGCTGCATGGATGGAGGCAGTGGCTCAGGGCAACTAAGGGCTTTTGGTGCACTTAAGGCCCTGACCCCTGTAACAGGACAAACAACGTTTGTAACATGAAGGAATCCTTATCCTTTAGTAATCTAGTAGTAGTCTGTCCAGTTGCTCAACACATCTCAGCACACAGAGTCTTAAAGGGATAGTCATTGAAGGGATTGGTCAGGTCTGTAGATCCATATATTAAATTTCCAGACAGTAGTTGCCATGCAGATAGCTAATGCCTGTCCAGCTACCTCCACTCACTAATCCAGCAGTGCACTTGACAAAACCTACACAGACACACAGATCAACAGGAGAGATACATCATATTTCATGGCATCTCCAACACCTTGCCCTCTTTAAGAATAAAGCTGCAAATGGAGTATAGACATTTGTATAAGTTCAGAAATTAAATAAGCATTTTAAATTAGGTTCCCCAACCCTTTATCCTGGGCTTCGAGATTGGCATATTTAACACCTTGACTGGCTCCTTGAAGCCAACTGGAAGAAAAGCATCAGTTGCTTTTGTTTGGGTTCAGCTAGAGCTCTTTGTAACACTCATGGTTATATTAATCATTCAAAGCACTCAGAATGTTCTCCTTTTTAAAAAAATTCCGTGAGATAGCACCATCAGATGCTCCCGCAAAGCCTATCTGAAGGCACTGTATCTCTGCCTGGAGAGGCACTCATATCCCCATTTTCTAATGTAACATCTTTACCAATAAATAGTATTGTCTCTCTGCTCTACTGCAGCCTAAACATAGCTTTGCAATCTAAATACAAAGTTCTGCTTTGGTACAACCAGACATTTAAAGTCTTAATCTTAAACTTCAAGTCTGAAAACAAAAAAAAACTCATGTAACCAGTACCATTTTGAGTCAGAACCACCCTTGCTGCAATGTGTTCCATTTTATAAATCCCAGTCCTTGAGGGCAAACAGCTAATTGTTTAAATGGTGTTGTGCAAATATTCTAGAAGTGAACAATCCCCCAAACACCTGCTGCTGTAGTTAATGCCTGTGCATTTACTTCTAGCCATAACATGCATATGTATAATCTCTGTCTGTGAAGAAACATTATGGAAAAAGTTTAAAAAAAAAAAAAAAAGAAGAAGAATGTTCAAGCCACCCTTTTCTAGCTTTTCTTTACCAAAAAGACAAAAAGAGAATGTGCAGATAAGCATGATCTCAGAGCAAATGGTGAGAGGATTTCATTCATTTTAACATACTCATGTGGCAGAAGACACATACATAATCAGGGGGTTCTATTTTGTATGGAAAAATGGCCATGCAGAGACGGGACAATAAATCACTTGCAGCCTAGACAATTTTCTGCCAACAAGATTTAATAGAAGACAGCCCACTGGCTGTGTTGTTTGCCTCCCACATAGGCTAAGGAATCCTTTAGATCCATGAGGATCAAAATGAGCAGGGTAGCGCCTGTCCAACACCAGGGCTATTGGCCATCCCAGTTTGCTGTCCTCCTCTCTGTCACCAGCTTGCTTGGGTGCCTCACACCTTTTGAAAGCATCCAATGAATGGCTTGGAGCAATAAGCAGGAGCAGAAACAAGTTCTTTCACAAGCCGAGATGGCAGTTTATGCCCAGAAGCAAAAGAACTGATAAACCTCATAATACTTTAACCTCACAAGTTAAGTGCAGGTATTATTCCTATTCAAGTGCTTAATCCTACCCTGACTCTCAAACTGTTTGCCTCCATGTCCCACAGCAACAAATTCCACTGGTTGATTAGATGCCACTTTAAAGTATATTGTCTTTCAAGTGCTCTAAAGGGTCTACATTTTACCACGTTGAACCAACATATTGAGATAAATAGAAGTGCCCAGTTAATTGCAACCCAGTCAGAACTCATCCTACGGAATGAGAGCTGGCCTAGTAACAAAGAACACCTAATCACGAGGATGTTCTTTGGTTTATGACACTAGATCTCAGACTATGGAGATTAGGGTTGAGGTTCCAACCATTTTCAATGAATGTGAGAAAGAATAAGGTATGTGAGGCCAGGTTTCCTGAAGTGGTCTACCCTTGTTCCCAGGGAGGGAAGTTTAGTGGAAGCACAGTGCTATATTGGAGGACTCACCACTTTGAACAACATCTGAAATCCAGAAGTTTTCTCTCCATATCAAAACCAAAAGAGGATACTATCAAAAATATATTTTTCTTCCAGAGGCAAATCATCTTCCATAATAATCTGTATAGCTGGACCTATTTGGTTAAGCAAGAGCGCTGCAATGGTAGTTTAAAAATTTAGAATCATTATGTCAAGTTCTTCATTACATCTCCTGTTTCTTCTTTACTCAAGTTAGGATGTTAACCTCTTATGAGTCTGCAGAAAAACAGACATTCATCAGTATTCTTTCTACCATGCATTTTAATGTCAAAAATATGAGTTCCGTGAAAACAGAATTCTTAATAGGAATGTGTTAATTTAAAATAACCTTATATCAGGGAATCACTCCTAAATTTTGAATGGAATTTTATGTAAAGTTTAGAGGCTGAGGCTAGCCTGAAACAGGTTAAAATTGCTGTTTTAAAGCTTGGTAGATCTTTTTTTCTCTGAAAAAAAAACAATGTGGAAATCTTTTTTTGCTGTGTGTTGGAGATTAGAGGATCTGGAAAGGAGGAAACAAAGGACCATATTTATATGCGACAGGAGAGAGACACAAAAGAGGCTGACCAAATAACTTCAGTATAGATGATAGCCTATTGATTGGGAATGCTAGCTGGAATATTAGGAAAAAAAAAAAAANAAAAAAAAAAAAAAGATTTAAACCTCTGCTAAACTGCCCTAAGTGGACAGCTCTTAGATGTCCCAATGTGTCTTTGCACATGTGTGTGAAAATATTTTATAGGGTCTTTTAGTTTTCCTTTGCCTAGCCACTGTACAAGTAAAGAACCTTTCTTGAAGCTCAAACACTTTCATAGGATGAAGCACTCATCTTTCTGCTGTTGAAAGCTGTGCACTTTTAAAGCTCAGCCTTCTGAAAACGTTGACATATGGAATGGCCTGTCAGTCCTGTAGAGGATTCTGCTATGCAAACGAGCACTGAAGTAATAAAATCATCAAAGCAATGCTAGCTATTCAACAATGAGCTGCCATTTTTTGCCAGAGAAATACTGTGTTGAATGAAACGCATTTAGAAAAACATTACTACAAAGGGAAAATATGAGCAATCAACCTAAAGCAATGAGCCATGGAAGCTTGTTTTATGAAATGTCTTCCGGACTGTCTCAAAGCATTAGACATGCTGACAGAGATATCAGAGATGTTTTCTGTTATTTCTTACATAGATGGTTTCAATTGTAGATTCATCACCCCAAAACTATACCATCTTGGTCTATCTGTCATGTAAAGTTTTTGAATGAAGGAGACTGAAAGTCTGAATATCAAGAGAGAACCTGAAAGAACTTAATTCCAACCAACATGCTCATGGTTATGCCTTTTTTTTTTTCTTTTTTTCTTTTTTCTTTTTTTTTTGTGAATGTATGTCCTTCTTTAGTTCTTTCATATGGCTTACCTTTCCTTGAAGACAGAATCAGATCCTACTGCTTGCACACTACAGTACACAAAAAGAAGCTTGAGTAGAGAAGGAAAATTACATTTCAGAAGGATCAGTGGAGCTCTCCTGAATGACCTCCAGCCTTGAAGTCTCTTGTTTTATTAAATTCATAGGCTCAAAATATAACATTGTCTTATTGACTGATGATGACCCAAAAATTCAATCTGCACATAAGCAGCTTTCTTTACGGCATCACAGATTCTGCACAGAGGGTTGCAGAGTAATCTGCTGGTATTGTGGACTAGTACAACATTAACACTTTCTCCGCCAGCAACAAGAAGGCCAAGCACTAAAGGAACTGTGCTTCTTCAAGGCATGTCTTTTTCACTTAGGTGCTCCTGGAATTATACAACTTTAGTTTTGCTTAGGTTGAGAAAATACACAGGAAATCACAAAGAAATACATTGTAGGCCTCATTAGCCTCCTGGATGGTTATAATAATCTGAAAATAATAGATTAGGAAGAAAATCATCACCTTAAAAATAAAATTAAGATATACAAGCAAGTATGGTCATATTGGCATTTCATATAAGAATACAGATGCAATTTTGGTCATCTGCATGGAAAAAATAGTAAGAGTATTGGCATATTCTCCATCCTGTACAAATAAGCAGTGCTTACAATATCAACACCAAGAGGCCACATGACATGGAAGCTTGAATCCATTGCATTTGCCTTTTTTGTTTCAAGGGTATAGGATGAGTTGTGAGTTTAACAAAGTACATTTTTCAGGTAAAACAGGGAGGCAAAGAGAAACCAGAAGTGGGTATTAGTTCCCACCTGGGCCTGGAACTTTCTTGATTAGCCAGTCAACAGACTAGGAAGGCAGAAGAAAACAAGATCTAATTCTCTTACCCTTTGTATCTCATTTGGCTGTGAAAACACAGACTGTAAACCACTTAACAAACAATAAAAACACTGACTCATAGCAAATTGTTTTCTTTCCTTTTCATTTTATTTTTTTTCCGTCTTGTTTCAAACCTTCTTAGTTAATTTAGGTGTCAACCTACCTTGTAGAAATGCTGTCAACTTTATGATATTGTTTCCATTAGAGTGTGTACTTTTCCATTTTGCCAACTCTCTTTAATAAGAAGCGCCATCAGAATTAAAACACTTGAGGGTAGGATTATGTCTAAGTATATCCACTACTTTTGCTTGAGGAAAATAAACTGCTGTTGTCACTTGATAGGTACTTAATCTATTACAACAGGATCTTTTACTTTTCTGTAATTCTACTTTTACTGACTGATGCATATTCTCCTATGACACTTTCCTGAAGAATTTTCCTCCAGCTTTATATACTGCTCTTCAGCTAAGAAAAAAACATTCCAGGCATGCAGCTGGTTACAACACACTGCAGGCACAACATCTCAGCCCTTACCAAGTCATAGTGACTGTTCTATAGTGCCATCAAACCCTGAGGACCTGCTCTGCCTTCTCTGAAGCAACACAGATGCTAACCCAGATAGCTCTGAGGAAAGATGAATAGCCTATTAAAACTAAGCAAAATGAAAAGAAACATTCACCTGACCAAATCATATTATTTAAATATTCCTGTTAGAGAGCATGCCAAAAGTCAAGTAATTTTAGACCTGATCTCTCTCCTGCATTTGGAGTGCATCTGAACAAAAGGCTTCAGTATGGACTTGCTGTTACTGCCTACCTAGTTGAGTGCTATGGCCCAGCAAAATGTTGTTGATAATAAAGACACACATGAAAACACTTAGAGGAGGGTAGTACTTGGAATCACAGGCCACAGGACAGAAGTGGGACTAGATGGATACCCAATATTCAGATCTTTCATTGGTTTTATCTCACTCTCCAAAATTTTTCATTATAGATATCTTCATAGTTACCAATGGCACAGGAAGTTTGCTGATATCCCAGCAGTCCACTGAAAGCACTTCATTCATTTTTCCTATACTAAGTGGAACCCAGCCCAAAATTCAGTTATGCCAGATGAAGAATTGTCTCCAAAGCATCTCTGAATGGAGTAAGGCATCTGAGGGAGAGTGATTATTCCAATATTCTCATTACACTCATGCGTACTTAGTGCCTTATGGTCAGCCTCAGGCATCCAAGAACTATGAGTAAGCACCCTGCTGCCACACAAAATGGCAAGATTTAGTTTCTTTGAAACAGAAAACAATAACAGCGGGTTTTGTGCATGTTCAGTTTTTAACTCCCACTAGCTCACTTGTGACATTTAGTTTTGCCAACTCCTGCAAATTCATAGCAAGTGATCTCTGGCCCCAGGATTCCTCCACAGGAATTAATTGCGCTCTCCTTCAGCCGTATGATAATTCTCCCATGCCCAAAGAATTCTGTCCTTTGCCTCCACTACAAATCTGCTTCTTCTGCATCTGCAGCAGATCTTCACCTTTTGTCCAAACCTGGGAAAGGTAGTTTCCAGAAGAGTTCTCTACACCTCACTCAATGCCAAGGCAGAAGTAATAACTTGAGAGGTATTCTGGCCTACTCCTGTCCTGGAATGGAAATTAAACACGGATGCTGAGGAGAGAAGAGAGAATCAGAGTGTAAACTGACTCCTTTTTTCTTTTTTTATATATAGTAATGGAGCCGGCTCAGCTGTCCTAAAATGTTGGGTAGTTTCTGTTCTACTCCTGTCCCAGGAAAATAACATCAGATACTGTCTCTCCCTCAGATTCTCGGGTAGCCTGAGCAAAATGAATAGAGGAAGGGATGGCGTAGCCTTCTGTAGAAACCCTCACTGACTCCTCTTCCTCAAAAGGCAGCCAGTCAGAAGCATCCTGTGAAAAGCCAGCTGCAGACTGCAGCTTGGCACAGCTATCTGACTGCTAGCAGCAGGGGTCAAAGACATATGAATAAGGTGAGAGGTTCACCAGCTGGCACTGCTGTTAGAATGAGCTCAGAGAGCAGGGTGGCTCCAGATGGAAGTAGTTGCTGATGCTATTAATAAATCCTGTGCTTTCTCTCCAACCCTCCAGTTCCATTCTACTCTCCAGATATCGAACTAGACTAGAAAGAAGATTTGGGCTTCTTTGCACAACTCCAGCAATAGAAAGTGGGAAGACTCAACCCTGCAGAGTATTCTTAGCCTAAGGAACTTTTCTGAGCAGCCAAGGGAAGGCATCATGACCCAAGGGTCTCCTAGCCTTGGCATGCCAGGCATGGCTGAGGAAGAGGCAAGTGCCTTGGGCTGAGGCAAATTAATTTAGTTTTGTGGCTGTTCCAGTTCACCCTTTGCCAAGAGGAGGATCTGGCCTAGCTAGGAATATCAGAGTATGGCATAAAGCCAGTTGTGCCATCCCCTTCTGTAGAGCTCCAAAGTTGCAGTTCAGATTTTATTTGGCCAGGTTACTGTGCCCCAGCTTTGCTAGGCTGGACATCTTTTTTAGATATTAAATTTTACATGTATGTTTTAAATAAATAGCCTGTATTTTAGGAGCACTTAGCCATAAGTATATAAACTGCTCTGAGGTTTACCCCATTGGAATTAGAATGAACCTAATTCATAATTCAGACATCAGGCTAGAAACAGCTCAGCTTCACTCCACGGACCTATAGCTTGATGTCTGAACTGCCCACGAGACGCCCTCTAATCCCAATAGCTGTAACCTAACCTCAGAGTGGTTTCTAAACTTACTAAATAAATACACTTTTTAAAGAGGAATGCACCATATTTATTAGGGTTTTTTTCTCCATTCAGGCAGACTATCATTTTAGAGCTGTTCCTGTGAGAGGCTGTGGAGAGACACAACAATAGTCAAGAAAAATTTCAGAGCATACTACGTCTTTTTTTGAAAAAGAAAAAATCCAGCCTACTCTATTTACATGAACACAGAATTTTCCTGAAGATACAAATTCTCACGCTACTGAGGGCTACCTCCCATAAGCATTTATCCATGAAAAAACTCTTCTTGCATACATAGCCATACTGAATACAGTATGATGGCCTACTTCAGGAGGCTACCAAAGAATGGGCCCAAGCTCTCTCCTGTTGTGTTCATTCTTCAGTCCACATTTTTTCTTCTGATCACATACAGTACTCAGGTAAATAAAAAATTATCTTCCCAGTTAAACTGAAGTGAGTGCATTTAGTTTTTCATTAAAGTGTGTGTTCAAACTTCATTCCCACTTTGTATCAAAATCTTGTTCATTACCAAGAACTACTTTATAAGCATCAATGTATGAGGAGAGAAAAGCTGAATTTTCAAAGCAATGTTTTTGCAAGAGGAAGGAATACAGTAATAGCATGAAAGTCTGGCTGTCTGATCAGATCATGGTTTTCAGATTTGATCTTCATTGATAATTTTTCAACTTCACTCAACACCTCATATACTGGAAAAGGGCTGTGCAGCAGGGACTTTTCTGAATGCCTTAACACCACAAACTGTATTTGGTCAGTCTGTCTGCTCTCCATGTGTGCCTGGCTTCACAGCAAATAAATGCCAGAAATAGCATTCCTACAGGATTTCCAGTTCAAAAGCCACAAGAATGCTCTTTCTCATGGTATGGCACCGTGCAATAAAATGGTGTCATCTGGAAAATTACAGTCTTGGAAACAAATGTTTTTCTCTCTTCACTGATTTAAATCATCTAAAAATAGATGGGTTGTCACATAACTTTTATATTTGTCAGGAGAGCCCTTCATTTCTTTCTGTGACAGTACAAGAAATGTATCCCATAACAAGACAGACATATCTTCCTAGGGAATCCCCCAGGAATATCTTTTTTCTTTAATTGTGCAAACTCCTCAGAAATAAAACCTGAAAGTAATTCATCAAAGGCTGAGAACCCATTCAAGGTCACTTCGAGCAATAATTTCAGGGAGTATTTATATAATACAAATTTAGGGGGAGAAGGAAGGAAATGTCATGGACTAAAATTTTCTTCGGTTCTTCTTTCTGTTTTCTTAAGACTTTTTAAAACTGACTCCATATAAACACAGACTTTCACATTTATAGGGCTGAGAGAAACATCATCTAATCCATCTGCCTAATCAGCACATCGGAGTTACTCTTGACTGATGTTTATCTCTTGACTTCAGAAACAGGAAAACTTTACAGGTGAGAAATCATGGAAGAGACCAAGGCTCTTCAATGTTCAGCTAATCAAGAAAGAATCCTTCTGGGTTTTGATTAAGGTAAGAGCACAAAATTATTAGGATGGATTATTTGTTATTTAAGGATGGACACCGAAGGACCAAGCCTACTGGTATGTTCTTCTCTATCTATTATTTATGATTTCCCTCCTCAAAGTTCTCATAACAGCAGCTTCTCAAAACTTGTGCAATCATTTGAAGCCAGCATAAGCACACATACTTTTGAAGAGGTTTCAAAACATCACCTGCTCTTCCTAAACCAACCAGTCATAGACAAGAAGTAGTTCCAGTCTCCATGTACTTGGTGACTTTTGCAGAATCTCAAAGAAAAAGCATAATCCCCATTATAAAAGAGATTTATTCCCATCTTTTTCTGATCATTTTTGCTTGATCAGCAAAAAAGTTTGAACCACATACTACCTCATTACAAGTCTAGCTCTTTACTTCCATCAGAGAGGATTCATGCTTTCATTAGTAAAAGTTCAAGGGTTCAGGCCACACTGATGGTCTGAATCTGCACAGACACAGAAACTCTGGCAGTCACTTGAATAATACATTTGCAACACTATATATAATCTATATCACATCAAGCATCAGAGATTCCTGATAAGCAAAATAAGCAATAAATTGCAGTGTCTGAATGTGTCTTTGCAGATTTCAGTGACTCACTTCTGAGAAATGTTGATGATGGAGAAAAGAACAAGTTTACAGGTAGAGAGAAGAATATCAATTAACATGACTGGCATGCTAAATTCCTTTCCAGATAATGAAAGGTTATTGCAACAATTAAAAATAGTGTATATCAATTAACAGCTGAATTGTTTTTCTTCTGCTGATGATCCTGTTTTTGTTTCTTACTACCCTACCTAGTAGATGTATGCAAGCAAAATACCAATACCCTTCACAAATTTTTTAGCCTTTTTTTTTTCTCTTAGAAAAGGATGCAGTTTTCTTTGCTGTCATGTAGTTTTCTGATAGCAGCTCAATACAAGTTTGTAATAATATACATTACAAATTGCCCTATAAACTCTAGAACCAAAAGACATATTAAAAAGTAATTTTTCTAAGTAGGAAAACTTGCCATTCCTCAGAGCAAAAGTTCTTTGCTGAAAGTACTTCCTTGCCTAGCCCCAGTAATTAACATCTCCTGGATTGAAAACACCCCAATTTGGCACACACAGAAGAGAGATTTGCATGCAAGCTTTCTTCTACATACTTTTGTTCAACAGCTGTATACAAGAACAGCCAGGACAGGCACATGACATGCTTTCACATGAAATGCACATGTGAGCCATAAGCCTGCTAGAAATTCCCAGAACCACAACATTTCACTTGTCATATTACTTGGCTTCATTCCTACACTGATGGAGTATCAGCTTTAGATTCTCACTAGGAGTAAAAAGCATCTTACATTTTGGTTTCAGGCATTTGGTCACCCACATTAACAGCGATACTGTGGCTGTGTTTTAACCATATATCATTATTTTTCTTCATCTTTCCATATACTTTCTGAAAGGTTATCTGGCAGTTATGAGCAGCTGACATGTCTTTTTGTTACAGATGACAGAATAACAATGACTGGTGACAGTTCCAACACAGGAAAAATTGCCTCAAAATCTGTATAGAAAGAAAGGTCTGATGACTGGATTAATTAGGAGAAATTAAGCACCTGAATAAGCAGGTAGGCACCTACTAGGATTTTCAAATGACTAGATATTTAATCTTCTAGAAGGCTTTAAAAATCTAGCTCCTTTAAGGAAATGGAAGATACAATTAAATAAGACTGAGTGCTGGGTTACTTTTTGTGAATATTCCTTTTAAAATTCATGGCAGTTTGCTTTCTGCTTGACTGTGCTTCTTCTATACAGTCTGCATCTGTATTTGTGCCCAGCCCCAGCTTCCAAACTTGAAACCATCCACAGAGTTTCATTGCGAGATCTGACCTCTTTCTTGGGCTCCTGCAAGGTCACCTCTTCCTTTTCTACCTTTCACTCACTGTGACACAAGGACTCACCTGCTCCACAAGGCTGAAGTGGCAGCAGGACTGGTAACTGACTGATGGGAGGATGAAGCTTCAAGATGACAATATCAATATCTCCTAGAGGGCAAAAAGGAAGAAGTTGTGAGAAAGCAAAAAAGGGCTCTGCCACTCAGCTATTTTCATCACAAGAAGGAAAATTCTGCAGCGGAATAACTATATCAAGTTGTAGAAATCAGCACCAAAGAAGCTGTGTGTCCAGGTGGACCTCAAAGTGGATGGAATAACTTTGTGAGGGGTTCTTCCATGAAGATTGAGACTTGAATGTGGATGGTTATATACTGCCAGTCACAGAATGATGTTGTGCTAGCTGACATCTATGAATATTTCTTAGAGCAGCCACACACAGCATTTCTCCCAGTTGTAAAAAGCTCCTTACAAAATAAAGTTACATTGGGATTTCCTGCATGGAAAAAAGGGCACATGGGGTTCGTATCAGCATCAGGAAAGGAGCTGCTGTTGCCAATCTAAGTTTCTAAGCATTAAATAGTTAGACTAAGCTTGTATCTTTATTATTATTCCAAGTCCATCTTAATCAGAGCAAGTCTAGCAGCATGTTTGAATTGCCACTTCATTTCCTAATACAGTCTATATTAACCATCATGACATGCTGTGACGGTATTGACCATGCTCAAGCAGTGACCACTTCTTGGGAATAAAATACATTAAAAATATATTTTAATTATTTATTATTGTTGTTGTTTTTGTTTGCTTCTGCTTCACAAGAATGGCTGTATTTTGATTTGTAATTCTACAGAAACTAAGTGTTCAGATCAGAATTATTGCTAATTCAAAAAATGCTGGACTCTTTATTTGAAAACAAGCCCCAGCCTATTCAAGAGACTCAGTAATTACCTTATCATAACTCCCTATGAGTTGACATAATTTTGTCTTAATGCAGGCACTGTTGTTCAATATCTTAGTGCTTGATATCAAATTTAAGATTAAATATATATTCCGCCCATGTCCACACACATCCTGCCAATGTGAAAAGCCATGTACTCTAGAAAAAGCAGAAGGAAAGAGCATTAAGAAGCAGGAAGATTCCTGGACCAAAATAAATGTTTTGCTCATTAGATTGCATTTTTGTCCCTGTTACTGAAAAACTGAAAGAGCAAAATACAGCTTGTTACAACACTTTTGAGCTTTCTGCGTAAGGAGATCTCCTTGAAGAGAGGGATGCTAGTGAAGAAATGGCTGAAATTTTCAGAGCATTTTCAAAAATCTAGAAATATGTTTAACAAATTTCTGTGGGGTTATTTGTCTAAAGAATATGAATTCATTTGAAATGCCTGTCAATAAATTCTAATTTTGTAAATTTTCCATTATAATAGCCATTGCTATAGAAAGATCAGAGTCCATTTCAGCTTTCAGTGATGGCAGTGAAGAATTTTATATAACGGTTTAATATAATTTAGTGAGAACATGACTAGTCCTTGAGGATCACATTCAGACAGTCTGTAACTTAAGTCCCTATGCTTACTCAATGGAGAGAGCCAAGCACCTCTGAAGTCCTCTAAAGTATGGTTGAGAGGACTGAAATAAGCTGAGGATGATGCTGTTGGAAACCAGCCAATCAGAAATGCTAGACACAGGCACTCATGGGATTTAGGCTGTCTGATTAAGGCCCATAGCGTTTAAGCATATTGCCATTTAGTTTCTATGCATGTTTCTGTAGACTGTCAGTGCTTGACAGAAGTCCTTCATTTCAAGTGGCAGGGACCTCTGTTTCAGAGATGCGGTACCAGAGTTCTAGCCCCAGTCTTTCAGATGTCTGAGTTGTCAGTTGCTTCTTCACAGTTAATCATTTTCATAATTTAAAAATCAAGGTGCACTCACACAATGCAGTCTCACCAACCCCTTTTATGTTTTATGAATATTTGTAATTGACACTTTTTAAATTAAGATTTCTTATAATTGCTTTTAAAACCTATTTGGATCCCTTCTTCTGTATATACACCTTTCAGACAAAAAGATTGGGAACAAAGACAAATCAGGAAGGTTTTTAAAAGTAGAAAGCATAAAATGTAAACAAAATTTACATTGCTGGAAAATGAGACAATTCTTTTAAGAACTGCAGTGGAGATGGCCAGCCTCTTTTCAATGGTCTGTGGGGACAGGACAAGGGGCAACGGCCACAAAATGGAGCACAGGAAGTTCTGCACCAACATGCGAAGGAACTTCTTCACAGTGAGGGTGACGGAGCACTGGAACAGGCTGCCCAGGGAGGTTGTGGAGTCTCCCTCTCTGGAGATATTCAAGACCCGTCTAGACGCCTACCTGTGCAGCCTGCTCTAGGGAACCTGCTGTGGCAGGGGGGTTGGACCCGATGATCTCTGGAGGTCCCTTCCAACCCCTACAATTCTGTGAATCTGTGAATCTGTTGGTCTCAGAACTGAATTGGCTAGTCTTCAAGATGCAAAAGAGACTCCAAATCTGGTAAAGTGACTCCTTATCCTGCATTCCCCAACAAAATGCCCCCCTGAATTCAGAGGAATTTTCCAAAGGAAGGAGCATAGGAAGAGAAAGTTTGCCAGAGGTTACATAGGGAATTTGCAGCAGAGCCAGGAACAGAATCTTGCTTGCTAAGGAGCTAGATGCAGGTCCTATGCATTAGACCACAGCAATCTCCATATTTAGTTAGATCAAGAGTAAAAGCAGTCAAATAACATTCATCTTCTAACTTTACTGAATGCTCTGAGATTTCCAGATGAAAAGTATGACATGCTCAAAACATTACTGGCCATCATTTTCAAACATGAAATTGTGCAGGTTTCTGCCCCAGCTAAAGCTTAAAAACACAGTACTCCATTGTTTCTAATACGCTGTATTTTAGTGAGTTTTATGCATAACTTCTCACATTTTTTTTCACTGTGTTAGGTAGAACTCCTGTCTTCTCCTTGCACTGCCACAGATATGTAATAGAAACCAGAAGCCATAGTCTGACAACCTAAGGCCTGCTTTAGCCGAATGATCCTTATTGGCTTGTGCCACTAAATTTAATTTAGAGCCAACCAATAGTAAACACTAGGCAGAGGGATTAAGAAGGAATTTAAGGCTGTGTGAACATGGTCTCAAGCAATGATCTGAAAGAAAAAGTGAAAAAGTATGTCTCCTGCTGTGGTGAAGATATCTATTGAGTCCTGAAACCATGCCATCACTTTGAAACACAACTAAGTCAGTGACAGTAATAAAAAGGGGTTAAAAAGAGCTAAGCTCTTCCAAACCTGTATGTAACTTTAAACCAAATATTAACAGAAAAAAACCTGGCATTGAAGTTGGCGCTTAACTCTAGTTAATGAGGAGTTCAGATTTCCATTCTAACCCTCTTTTTCTGTTGCTTGTAATTTTCTCAAATAAACTCCATTTTGGGCTGAAATTTTCCATGCTTGAGATTTTTTTTGGAAAGTTTATACAAAATCAGTTAAGCAGTTTATTTATGTTAGCACTGAAAACAAAAAAAGCCACACAAAAAATTTTTCCGTGTATGTTCTGATCAGACATTTTCTGCTCAATGAACTCAAAATCAGCCACAGTAAGGAATTTCCAAATTTTGTTTGTATGTATCATTGACCTCAATGAGTTTAGAAAACAAAACAAAACAAAACAAACAAAACAAAATAAAAACCTCAAGCCAAATCTGGACATTAAAAAATTTAGCATTATAAGTTTTAAATTTCATCTTTAGGAAGCAACTTAAATACTTTATGTCTTTGAAAAAGTATTTTTAAAATTTATAAAAATTTAGAGTGGAATTATTACGACTAGCCTAATTATGTTCTTTGGATATGTTCACACAGCTCTCAAAAACAGTTTTAATAGTGTCTATTATTATAACATGCCTTATATCCTGCCTCTATAACTGTATCACAGACTGCGTATTTTTTTCAAGAATTTTGCTTAAACTTATCCGAGAGTGTGCCAACTAGCCTTGTTGACCTACACAAATGAATTTCCACTTGTAGGGGCTATGCATTGGTTGCACCAGTCTGTAAGCTATGTTGTGAGTCCATGAATCTAATTTTAATGATCTTAAAACCCCTGATTTCAATGGGAAAAAGTAAGGTCCAGTAATGGAAGTTCTCCATAGCCCTACTCACAGAAGCAGCAAGTCTTCACATGTGTCAATAAATTCTCCTTGAAGATTGTATGCAAAGTCAATGTATACACAGTTCAGTGTAGTCCTTTTTGGAGAAGCAGATAAGTTTTTAGGTCCAATTTGTCAAAATATCTAAACACATGCATAACTACATATATATATATATATAAAATATATATAAGTAATTTGTCTAAAAATACTTCATTGGAAGCATTTTTTTCCTTGCTGAAATGAGGTCAAGAAAAAGATGCCAAGATATAGTCTAGCAGATATTTTTGTATGGCAAACACAAGACACTAGCTATGCAAAGCACTTTGAATATGTGTGACATTTCTTAATGCAGACAAACAACCAAAGCAAGATAAATCAATTTCCCTGCTGGAAATGTGTAATATCCTTTGTTTTATTCACCACTAATGATTTTGTTATTAATAGCTGTGCATGTTCAGTATGCTTGTGAAGAATGTATTTCAATCCCTCTGATGAACGATCTATACATAGACTAAATATCTTATTTCCACTGAGAAATCTTGCTAGCTGGAAAAAGAAAAAAAAAAGGGGGGGGGGGGAAGGGGGGAAAAAAAAAGAGGTCATTACTTACAACCTCCAGCAGTCAGGAAGAGTTCATTTCCTTTGTATTGTACTTTCTCACTGCAAGCATTTCATTTCTGGGGAAAAAAATGAGAAATATTTTTCTCATGAATGAAAAAACTGTACTTCATTGTAGACTAGTCTACATGAAGCTTCTCTCTGTCGGTCATTTGCACCATGATTAAAGCCTCATTTTACCAGTGGGAATATTGAACGAAAACATCGCACTAGGCACAACTCACAAACAAAGTTACTGGGTCACAGTTACACAGAGCAAATCAGTGGCAGTATTTCTGCTGTATAAAATCACAGCCTTGGCACTAGTTCAGCTAAATACTTAAGCACACAAGTAGCATAAGCACAGGCATTTTTGCTCGACCCTTCTATGCATGCTGATATTCTGTTGCTTTTAACTAGGAGTCTTATTACAGTATGTCTCTGAGCAGTTCAGAAGAAGAGAAGACTACAGGGGAATTGTGCTTGCTACCTTTGGGTAACTTGCTTTCACAGTACTAGTAAGTAAATGATGTTTGGCAAGATCTGATGTGAGGGAAATGTATTAACTTAAAACACAGAAAGCTCCTGTACAAAAAAAAATCCATATCAACATATTTTGCTGCCTTCAGAGAAAAAAAGAAAGAAAGAAAGAAAAAAAAAAAAAACAAAAAACAAGCAGACTGTCTGAACCACAGACTCCCCTCAGTCTCTGAAGCCCACAGACACACACTTTGTACAAATATATGATCTTATATACAGACACACAAATACTCCCCCCCTTCCCCTACTACATTGCTGCCATACATACTCAGAAAGGCTGTATGTAGGCTGTACATAGTAAATACAGACACTATAACATATCTTGGCACACACAATTTGGAGCATTGGCACAGAAACAGATGAGGATGTGCAACATTATTCCTGAAGTCAAGAAGTGAATAACACATGAAGAGGAAAAAAAAAACAAAAAACCACCATATTCTCTTTACATTAATACTACTTGACACTTCCAATGGGATCTCAAAATCCAAGAAACCAAAGTTTTCTCCAAACACAATGAAGACTTCAAGTCACTTATGTTTTCTTGATAAACACCACCAGTTCCACTGTACAGACAGGAAAGCTAAGGAACATGGGAGTCAGAGTAACCAGTTTCCAGAGTAACCAGTTTCCCTCTCTGTGCAAGCAAGCCGATAGCAGGGCTGGAAATAAGATATTAGACTCTTCATTCTTCATTCAATCTCACACCTAGAAGATGGTCTCACATGACTACCTAAATGCAGGTCTGAAGTAGTGTAATGCACAATGGTTACCTTCTTGGCAGGCACAAGGTGCATCCAAACAGGTGGCAAATACACCATGGACAGTGGCAAGAGTAGTGAGTAGGAGGGCATAGGAATTTTGCCAATGGATTGGCCATTCCCTGAACCACAAAGCTTCCTTTCCTCTGCAGTTTCTCCCAGTCTATATCAACCTCTAGCATGGGCTGAATTGTAAGAGGAAACACCACTTAAAGGGTTGGAGGAAGATCAAAGGATCAGGGAGGGGGACTGGGAAGGACTGTGCCCCATGTTCAGGGGCAATTTTTTTCAACTCTGCCCATCTGAACTGCACTGCTAGGGACCTTCTGGACAGTGCACAATAAACCACACTGCTCTCTCCCCACACACTCCAATGAAAGCAACAGCTTCTGTTCATCCACTTTTCTTCTCACTAGCATAAGTCTTGCATGTTGGAAGACATGGCATTTTTGGTACCCAGGAGAACAACATACAGCAATGAAAAAAAATCAGGTATTAGCAACTGCGTTAATACTGTTAATAAATAGCATCTTCCAACAATAAAATATGAACATTTTTCTTTCTTTCTTGATCATTTTAATTCCATATCACAATTTACGAGTTGTAAAATACAGTAATATATCTAAAAGTATGTTTAAAATTCTTTACAGACCCACTACAGTTCTTTTCTTCACCTCCTTTACGGCCAAAGATTCTCTTCATTGCAACCTGAATCAGGGGTGGGAGAGGTTACACTGCCAGCTCAGCATTTACTGCAATGTCTTGGCAGAAACAGTGTATTGGTAACTAAGATGATATTGCAACAAAAGCAGAGAGCAAAGTAAGAACAGACTGTTGTTTCTGATCTAGAAGATAAGGAGTTCAGGCAGAAGAGGGCTAGTACTCTTCATTGTGGACAATTGCTTTGAGATTCTCTGCACAATATTAAAAAATATTGCCATATTGAATAGTAATAAACTTCAGTAATTAGTACTTAATTACTACAAGTCATTCTGCTTCAGCGAAAGTAAGATTTTTTCTCCTTCCCATCCTTCTTTGGGGTATAGTTCTATGCATGCACTAGCAAGATGGATGTACATCTAGTGGTGGCAGTGGTGGGCTGCTATCAAAACATGGTACCTGTACACCTAGCGATACACAAATTACTTAATTCTGGAGATAGGCATGGCTGCCTAACTCTGAGCATGTGAATGGTCCAGCATGAAGCAGGTGCAGCTGGTGGACCACCATGCTACAACACAATATCCGTGATGGTTCCACAAGGATTGGGATTGTTCCCCACGTCTGGTCTGACATCTAGTCTACTTTAAAGGATTACATGTCTGTTTGGGTGTGAGGCAAATCATAAGTTAGGCACTGAGATACAAGTTCTCAAGAGCAAAAATAAATTTGTTGTCATCTGAAGTGACTTTATATTGGTGGGTTTCTACAGTGCTTAAAAACTAAAACTGAATAAGCCAGATGTCATCTAAAGCTCTAAACAAGATAAACAAACAGTATGTGGATGCTAGACTTCATGAGTGGTTAGTTTAATAAACTTAACATGCTTGTTCACAAGATATAAAGCTAAGCACATGCTTAGGTCTCTGCACGACCAGAACTAAGCTGCTGCATTTTGATCAAAGCTGAGGGGTCAGAGCAGGCCATGGCAGAGTGTTACTGTCTGAAGCCCAAGAACAATAAAGATATATCCTACTACTTGGGGATACTCACTGAAGTCAGTGCTCTAATGCCATCAGATGCAGATTTAGCCCAGAAGAGCCCTGCCACTGGGATGAGACAATGATTACTCAGACCCACACACAGGAATGCCTATTTTAAGTTGATATTGTTTTTAATTTGTCCAGGGATGGAAATCTATAGTGTCATAGAGAGCCCTGATGTCCCTTGATGGAACAGGCGGTTAATTCCACATTACAAGAGGTCTGCTTGGAGATTTGAGGTCAAAAGGGCTCCTAAAAGGATTCTGAAATTTTCTCGTAAATGCCGAATGTTTAAGTTATGATTAAGTCATGTTTACCCGTTAATTGTGCAGTAAATAAAGCTGTGGCTTTAACCTTCCAGTTATAGCATGGCAGTGTGTTAATTAGGACTGAGAGACTGGCAGCCTGCCAAAGTTATGCTGTATGGGAGGTTGAGAGGTACAATTTGGTTATCAGTTATGTTGACATGTGCTGAGCGTTATGTGGTTACACTGCATACCCAACAGATCTAGCACTAGCTCTACCAGTTATGAAAGGGCTGCTGTTTGAAATATTTGGCTCTCAGTCAAAGTCTCTGAGTCTGAAGATCAAGAGTTGGTTGTTGTTGTTTTTTTTTTTTTTTTTCCCTCTCATTTCTATTAGTTTTTATAGATCCACTTTCCCACTTAGAGGGGGGTTGCACAGGGAGAAACAGACTGACTCATATAACAACAGTGCATGAAGCAAGGCTGTGGGGAAAAGGAAAACAAAGGGTGTAAAGATTTGACTTGCAGCTCTGCATCTATTTACCCTTTTCCCACTACTTCTAACCTCAGCCATTTAACAATACTTGGAGCTGAGTCCTAAGATAGGTCTTAAAACTTTCCCACAGGTTGATCCTACTTGGATTCAAAAATCTGCACATGAACCTTTGGTAATCATTTACCAAAGCTGTCTACTCTCAGGATCCCAAGATGTTCCTTGCACTTTATATGGAGATACAGTATAAAGAAATGGAAGGGACAGATAGGGGGTAGGAGAAAGGTGAGAAAAACAAAGTTGGTTGTTCATAGGAACACACCTGAAAATAAATGCTTCCTAGATAGAAGACAGAAATCTAAAGATTCTTCTGCAAACTCTGTTATTTACATTTGCATCTTAAATTTCTACCACTCATGCTTGCACCTTTTCTTTGGACCTCCATTCCCTCTACACAGCACATTTCTTATGAATTTGTCAGGATACTAACACATAACAAACCTGTGATCTGTTAGAGCAGCAAGGTAATTCTTCAGTCCTCATTCACCAACCCAGCTCATAAACAAACTGCACAATAAAAATCCAAGAAAATTCTGAAAGAAAAAGGAAGAGAAGTGAGTGGTTAAGAAATTGTTTTCTGGTGGGGAGAAGTGGCTAGAACTTGAAACAATTCAATATTTATTTATATTTTTCCCTAGTAATGCATTTTGTTAAAAAAGAAGCAATAATACCTGAGATAGTACAGGCCTACAAACACAGCTTTAGAGTAGGACCCAGAAAATGCAGATTTAATTCTCTTTTCTGTTTCATTATGTGACTTTCTGCCTATTGTTCCCCATTCTCCATCTGTCAGCAATATTTGTTACAATAACAATCAGTATTTTGTTATAAGCTTGTTAAAGCACGGATTATCTCTTGCTATTTGCTTGCAGAATATGCACAATATGAAAACACTGAATCCAACTTCAGCAGAGTGATTTTTCCATAAAATGATTTTTCTGACATAGTCTCTGTCAGAAAACACAGCTCAACTAACATCTATTCTCTACTTATGTGAAAGTAACAGATTTGCTTTCTTATTCCTCCAAAGACAAATTATCATTATGTACATGATATTTGCAGAGTAATGAATAGAATTCTATCCAGATGATCCCCAAGCAACAAAAAATATAGATACAACTTGTTCCGGCATGAAAACCATCATGCTACTTATAAGGAGTTTCTACCCGAGCTGATTCTCCAAAAACCTACAAAATTCACACAAAAATTCTCACTATGCCGTTCAAATGAGAACATCCACAGTAGGTATGTGGTAATATCAGCTATACTAGAAAAACACAGACACACTGTGAATTCATTCAAGGTGTAAATCAACCAAAGGGAGATTAAACATCTTGCCTAGTCAAGCAAGAAGGCTATTGATACTGATTAAATCATAACAGGAAGATCTGCAATCCTCATATTGTTCTTAATCCATTCAGTCCTGTTGGCTCAGAAATTGCAAACTGGATGCAAGGCAGTTATTTTTTACATTTCTAGCTTTTTAATCAGCCATAATAGGCTGAATAGACATTTTGGTCTCTTTCAAGATAAAGCATGAAATCAACTACAATCTCTCTTGCTATTGTTTATCTGTCAAGGATATCATTTTTGGAAGACAAATTCCATGGACTACTTTGACAGTGCAAATTACCATAGGATCTATGCAAAGAATGAAAATCAATTTCTCATTCCCCAAGGGTGTCTCCACACATGAGCAGATTAAACTAAAAGGCTTGAAGCAAAAGGTCCCTTTTACTTCATCTGGGTACAACTCTTATTACTTGAAAAAGATATTTTGAAATACCTCACGCTTACATGCAGTTATGCATGAGGGTTTCAGACACAACTTTAATTGGTCCCCAGGACCTTGCTTTGAAGTGATGACTCACAAAGAGTATTTTGTCAAGCCAACTGTGCCATAAAAATATTAAGTGTGGCTTAAAACAGTAAAGGTTTTATTATCCTGTTCACTTCCTGTCATGAAGCATTGCATTAAATTGTACTTTTAAGGGATTAATGACCTATTTGCTTTATTCCATGCTGCATTTGTGGTTATGAAAGTTATTAAAAGCCATGTTATCAACACCAGTGTTAATGAAGATATTGGAAAATCAGTCAAGCACGAATATATTCTAATCTATAGCGTTAATCCAATTGCCTTTCCCTAGGAGATTTTTTACTGTTCCCTGGTGATCTTGCAGCATTGTCGCCATTTTGTGGGCACAGTCAGGAAAGTTAAATGTTTGAGAGAGAGAAAACAGGGAAGCAAAAAATTGAACTTATGTGATCTAAGTCTAAAGCCCTCTCACTTATGAAGGACCATACAGAAGCATAGAAAATGTCCATATAAACACAGAAAACAAATAGCATGACGAGTCATTACCACAGCCAAAAATAAATTCAAAACTATGGGAAACATTCAGGATTTTTGTTTTTGTTATTTTGAACAGACACACTACAAGACTGAAAACTAATCCAATTTATTCAGAGACAGGTCTGCAAAATCAGCTCTGCAAAACGATGATGAATTCTTACAGATTTTGCTTATAAATAGAACGGACCAGATTGATTTCTTTGCTTTTTGGCAAATAGCTTATTCCCAGAACTATGTAGTTCTGGGAAGGCTAATACCAATTCATGAAGTTGTGCTGAATTTCACAAATACTTTTGACTAAAAAAGATAAAAATCTTGGAAAGCTGAAATGGTTTGCACTGACACTAAATGAAACATTTCAAACTTTTATTTCAAAATAATCTTTTTCACTCTTAAAAAGGCAGAATTTGATAAAGAGAAGTTAAAAGCTAAACATTTCAGGCAGATCTAAAACTGGATTATATTTTCAGTATCACAACAAACCAAAAATCTATTATTTATATAGCTTAACATTTTTTTTTTATTTTTTTTTTAGCTATCCAAATGTCAACCATAATAAAACAGCATCAGAATGCTTCATGCTGATATACTGATTGTCATCTCAGTGGATCTCACACTAGGTTGCCACCACCCACAGTCATAAGGACACAAGGAAATTATTACAGTATACTTCTCAACCAATACACTGATGAGATACCATTTAAAAACACTCTACATTTAATGTCAGCAGAAGCTGCACAGCAGAGAAAACAGGGTCCAGAAAAAAAGAAGAAGAAAGAAGAAGAAGAAGAAGAAGAAGAACAACAACAACAACAACAACAACAACAAAAATAACAAACAAACAAAAAGAAACAAACAAAAACAACAACAACAACAACAAAAAAAACAGAATTGGTCCTGTCTTGTGACATAGGAGGAGAAGTCACTCAGTCACTAACTCCCTCCATACTTTGTGATTTTTACCTCTGCACCCTGAAGTGCTTTACTGGGAGAGGAGCTGTTGCAAATGGGGGCTCCAGGGCTCTGCAATTTTCTTAACCCCACACAGCCACTCAGAGAGAGAAGCTACATGAGAACCCAGCTCAGTCAGTTCCCAGTCTGGTCCCTCATCAATGGACTTATTATCTACACAATGTAGTTTTTAACATCTTATATGAAAGACCCATACATATTAAGACGAATGGCACTCAATTTATTTACCTCAGAAAGGTGAAGAGATTCAAAAATTCTGACTAGTGAGTAATTTGTGCCAAAGTAAGGAAATAAATGTGAGCTTTTCTTCCTTCTAGGTTATCTTGTTATTTTTACTGACAGCATGTGCAGTTACTGACAGAAGAAAATTTGAATGCGACTCTGCAAAACATCAAAAACATTTGAAGACACTGTTCTTACGAGCTGAATTGTAAAAGAAACCATCTCCAACACAAAGTGTATATTTAGTAGATCATTGTTTATGCATTGTAAACTGAGTTCTTTCTTTGCTTCACCATCTCATTGTAAAAGCATTAGAGTTGCAGAGAAAAATCAGATGACAAGTTTTCCTTCACATTTCCTTCCTTCATGTGGAGAAAGCAAGTGGCGGCTAACCTCACTGGGCCTGCCGTGAATAACCAGGGCAGGAGTGTGTGAGCACCCACAGGGGTGACCCTTCTCCTCTCCCCTTTGGGGCACACAAAGCCTGGAAAGCCTGGGGTTTCTCTGTCTCTGGGCTGGCTGCTTTCATCCTCACAAACAACCCAACTATTCCAACATGGGTGACAGCTGACCTAGCAGAAGCAGTAGGAAATGAAAGCCTCTGTTCTTCTGCCACCATTGATTCTACTCCTCACTCTTTCCTCTTGGGAGGTTTCCATAAGATCTGTTACCTGTCAGCACAAGTGACAGTCCTCATTCAGAAGAGAAGAACAATATGCAAATGTAGCTACACCCTCAACAATCCTGTTATGTTAAAAAAGTGGCTCTGTCAGATGTGACATCTACTAGCCAAATTCATTACAGTGAACCAGAACAGGCTTGTGAACTGTTGGCTTTACGGAGGTGTTGGACTGATTTTACTCCACAGGTAATGGGGAAAAGGCTACTTAAGGCTACTTTACTGCACAGGCTCAAAACATTGTTTAATATGCTATTAGCACCAAAAAAGAGTGAGGAGCATTTTCAAAACTGTTTCCAAGATAACAGTGGTGTGATTTACTATCAGCTGCATGTGGCTTGAGCACAAGTTGATACCTGATGGCTATTAGAAGCACTGGTACATTAACTGAACTATTTACTTATTTTTTTCGCCTCCTTTTTATTTTTCTGTTTCTTTCTCTCTTTTTTTTTCCCTCCTTCTTCTTTCTCTCTCTCTCTGCTTCTCAAAGACCACAGCTCATCTTTTATTCCCTCCTTGCTGGACAGTCATTGTGGCCTCTTCTGCATATTTCAGAACATGAAGAAGAAATCTGTAGTTTACTCAGACCAAGAAGTTTGGGATATGCAGGTTGTTCATCAGGTAATCATATGCTTAGGAAGCATTGACTGCCAATGAGGAACAGCCTTCAGTAGACAGCATGTTGAACACACAGACGCCATACCCATTTCCAAAGCTTGGATGTCTACAATCCATCAAGCGATACCAAATGTTATTGATGCAAATGTTGATACAGGTTGACAGTAATTTGCCAGAAGTTTTGGCTCTGTATAATTTGAGTTGACTGTACACCAGTCTGAAAACTATTGGAAACAGAAACCTATATATACATTACAGGTTTAAAACAAAGCCAACAGTTTATGAGGGAATGCTCTGCATTAAGAAGCTTTCAGGGACATTTGTTAGAGAAAGGTTTTTGTCTCAAATTTCTAGGGAGAATCTATGTTTTCTATAAATTTTGTATGTTATATCCCCTAAAAATCCCATATGACCATGAATTTCTAAAGCTTTCAGTCAAGACAGAGGTGGGGAAGAGAGACACAAAATACATATCCACAGCCACAGGAAAACTTTGGGAAATGCATATAAAGCATAAGCCATAACACCAAAAAATCCCTACCAGATCATCTCATCTAGTGTCAATGAACTAAAGCATATCAGGATTTATTATTTGATTAAAATCACTTGGAGAGCAAATGCTTGTATCTGATACTATATTTCTCAACTAGTTTGATATATCTGATATTTATAAAAATGAAATAATTTCACAAACAGGGAGAATAGAGGTAAATACAGTCTAATACAATACTCGCTGTTGATTATGATTGACAGCTGTGAAGTAAGGCCACATATGGTGGTTGAAGTTTAAAAGGATTTTAAAATTAGAAGTACCGTTTCTGAGCCTAGCGCTGAAAAACCCTGACATTTGCAGTGCTGGGAGCAGGCTGTGAGAGGGATTACTATCCTGGTTTCCCACCCAGAAGAATATATTTACTGTTCAAACAGTTTGAGGCAGGCACCCATGGAAATCAACGGGAACTCTGCCATTGGTTTTAATGGGAGCAGAATCTGTCCCTATGTGTAAATATGCAGCAATATTTTTTTTCCTCTGACTGTTAAAAACTACCATCACAACTGGATGGAACCTGGTTTAAACACTCAGACATGGGGCCTCTTTACCACAGGAGTCTCCGATGATGTCCATCCTTAACACCACACCAGCTGCCAGCTGAAGGCTCTGAAATGCTGATTTTAATCAAAATCTTTCCTTTCAAATCTAGCTTACAGTTTACTCATAGTGCAAAAGTGCTTCTCAGCACTGGAATTTTCAGGACGCAATGCTGAGCCAAATACTGCAGGCACAGCTTGCTCATAAGACAGCAATCTTGTGGCCCACCTTGGAGGCTGTAATAGGGCTACTGTACTCAGCCTCCCACCCTTGGTAAAGCCCACTAATAACATCTGTTTTATAGCATTCACTCCTGCAACCTGCTAGTTCCTTGGCTCTCCTGCTGTCATAGAGAGGATGTGCTTTACTATGCTGCAGGTCTGGTGGAAAGTTGTCAGACTTCAAGCCAAATGTAAAAGCAGCCAGTGCTGAATAAATGACTTGAAGTGCTTTCTCCAGGGACCCCTTCCAGCTCCCAGATAGGCAGATTTGGCCAATGTTTGTAGACAGTCTTGCTCAGAGGCAAATTAAAAATCAAAATACAGACACCGTTTGAAAAACATCGAAAGCTAGACTCAAACATCCACCATGTATTAAGACATTCTTATATAAAAATAACCACAAGGTTGCAAATTCATACTTTCCTACTTGGTGAGACCAACTGCAACCAGGAATAAACCTGGAAATGTGTGGGGCAGACTGCGGTACTGCCTTAAGAGAAAGCATAAAACTGGAGGCGGAAAGCTGGAGTGAGAAAAACAAGACACTGTGAACTGGGCAATTGAATCGAGCGGTGGGTGGCACAAGGGGTAAGGCCCCCATCTGCACCAGCGCAGCCCATGGGAGCTGCCCCACTCAAGGCAATGGAAGAAAAGCAGGACAAGTGCCAAATAAATGCCCCTGATGTGGCTGTGCAAGTCCATGGTACACTGCATGAACAGCTGTGCAGATACAACTGAGGGGACAGGGCAGTACAGAATGAGTGCAGAAGAGTCTTAGGGTGGGGAAAGTGAAGAGGTGAAAACTTCAAGCCAGTTTTGCTGCTGTACTTTATCTCAGAGAGCTGCAGCCTCAGATTAAATTGGCTAGCCATCTCCCAAACCCTCAAGCCCTTCACATACCCTNTTTAATAAAAAAGATGTCCTGACCTGCTTTATAGCATTGCTATGCAAGTGATTTATCAGCACAACTGCGTGGGTAGTGTGCTGTAGCACAGAGGCAGGAATGTGCGGTGAGGGAGAGGGGAGGGAGCGGGAAGGTCATAAGCCAGGACTGCCACTGAAGTCTTGATACTGTCAGACCACAGGTTGTGGTTCCACACATAATTTTGGCAGCAAACCCAGCTTCTGCAGACCACACTCTCGAGTACACAGTCATGCCCCAGCATCACACCCTTTCTTGTGCTGGCAGACTGGCACTTTCCAAATCTGAACTGACTCATCACAACATGAGAATGGTGGCAGTCAGGGATGAGTTCAAAGCAACCGTGCAATCCTCACCTTAGTAGCACATTTATAGCTACCCTTTTCCACAATACAAAGAGTAAGTTCAGCATATATCTCCATGAACCTCCTTTTACATCCTTCTGTTCTCCTTCATTCTTCATCCTGACCCATACCAGGATCATATATCACAAGTCATCTCTCTTCTTGCATACCCTTTTATCACTGCAAATCTTTAACAACGCAGAAATTTATAACTCTGTCTCTTCATGTTACTCCTGTTGCTGCATGGGTCAAATGATGAACAAGGAAGCTCGCTCCTTTGTACACCAAGCCTTAATAAAGTTATTTATAAAACTATGACTGGACAAGGAGAAACAGTGCTGCTGCTAATCCTTCACCTGTACAGAGAAGGCAGGCATGCTGCATTGGCAGTGTTCAGATGCAAATGTCTGACCTGTTTATGACAATGTTGACTCAAAAAAAAAGTGGTAGCTGAGCTAAAACAAACAAACAAGCAAAAAAACAACCCACAGAAATATTCCACAAGCAGGAATATCCCCACCATGCAACAAGGCTTTTGCCTCAATACACAGGTCTCAAGAGCAATGTGCTGAACACAACATACCTTTGGATAACAGTGGACTCACTCCAGGGTACTTTGGAAGAATTCACTGTCATGATTTCTTGCTAATTTGGAAGCTTGCAATTCAGATGTGATTGTGACTGCAATATTCACACTTGAACAAGTTTAAATACATACTGCTGAGTGAATTCATACTTCTTAAAGCCTACAGCAAACAATCATGAAGCCCCAATCTGTGAAAAATTGTCTAATTGCTCTTTGACATGGATTTTACTGCTTCTTCTCAGACGTGTTGATGGGACTCAAAGCCCAGAAGCTTACCTACTTCTTCCACCTACATTGACTGACCTAATAAATGATAACCCCACCTATGAAATTTGCTTCCACAATTTTTTGCAGAGCCTTTTCTCCCAGCTCTGTGAAATCGAACGCTTTCTTTCATTTTTCTCCATAATTTTTCCTGAATTTAAATAAATTCTACGACATTCTCAGGGAGCACTTTTTGACGTTCCTCTTCCATTCTTAGCTTTGATATGTTATTCACCCTTCTACCTTCAGACTTTTCAGACCATAACAGTTAGTGCTCTTAATTATTGTCATAGCAATTTGGCCCAAGGGCACTTTTCTGGAAAGGATCCACTTTAAAAGCCTACTGAATCGAGGGAAGCATTCATGCATGAGTTGTGTAATGATTACTCCTAGTCCACAGTTTAACACACCTCCCTCTTACCAAAAAGTGGAGTTCAGGCCCAGAATATCTCTGTTTTTTTGAAGAGCAGGATTCTGGGAGAACATTGGTTTGTTTTGCCTTAAGCAGGACTGAACATCATACAGAGTTATCAAACACAGTGGTAGAAGCAAATAGAATGTTGGTTTTCCAGCCTCTGAAGAAATAAATTCTCAAGTTTCCTTTTCAAACAGACAAACAACTGTCACCTTTGCCTTGAGAAGAACTTGATTTTTTAAAGATTTCTGTAAAAGTCCAACTACCTGTTGATAACACGGAGAGCAGAAGACATTGTCAAAAACACTGATTTAAAGAAAAATTGAAGTATTAATGATCTTCCCTTTCTGAATATATCAAGAGATTTCAGATTTAAAATCAGCTTTCTCAAAAGATTGTATACAATGAACACAAATTCTGCTCTGATATATTCCTGTGCATTTGGACCTACCCTGATTGTTGGATTTTCTACTAATGCTTTGGTTGTGTCCTTCTTGGCTATGTACTTTTCCTTACAGAAAAATCAGACGGATACACTTATTCTCAGCGTGTTTGTGACAGACCTGCTTACTCTTATCCTCATGCTCTTCATTCTTGCTTCTGCTGTCCAAGAGACTTGGCTTCTGGTAGACACATTTTGCAAGACCTTCCAGCTTAGTCTGGATTTCTTCCTGCTGCTAGCATTTACTCATTGTATATCATCTCCATCACAAGAGTCAGAATCATTCCGAAACCTTAGAGCTCCCAAAAGTGCTACTACTGTCTTGATGTTGACTCTGGTTTGGTTACCATTGTGAATCCATGCCACAATCAAAGCAAATGCCACAAACATTTTGCCAGCTATCTCTCACCCAGCAACATAATCTGATTCTTCTTACTCAGATTATTCTCTCCTATTTGATCCCAGTCATAGTGATTACATTCAGCTATATCTGGCTAGTTCTTTTCCTGCATGGAAGTCCCACGATGTCCTTGCTGAGTTACAGAAACACGAAGAGACTTTGTGCTACTGCTACCTTCTCAGTGTGCTGGTTTCCACTGTATATTCTAGAGCTGTGTGTCTACTTGAGAATCTACTATCATGATGATGCTTGGGATACCTTTCATTCTGTCTGCATTATTCCTCATTATTTTCATCCATGTACCAATCCTGTTTTGTATGTGTTACTATCCCAGTGACAGAGAAGTAGCAAAACAAAGAAGATCCCATACCTTCATACCTTAACAGAATCTCTCTAAAACACTTTATACCTCATGGTTAAAATCTTAAATAGGTTATTTCAGGGTGTATGTTTGTACAATACAATTATAAATATTCTCATGTTATCTGGATTTGGGAATAATTTGAAATGTGCTATAAATATTAGTGAGGAACAACAACAACAAAAATCCCTAAGTAGTAAGAAGAAGACCAGAATTTTGGGCATGTTTCCAAATTGATATTTAGCATAATCTTCAGCTCACTCACACCTTCCAGTAAGACAATATTTGCCTGCTTTAAAATGTTTGCTTTCACACTGAAAGATAAATTCTGCCAAACAACATCACAGTTTCACTATGATGAACTGATGGCAGGAGATGTTGTTCACAGCAACTTACTTTAATCATCATCTTCATGAGAAAATGGTGAAAACATGAGTTAGGAGACAAAAGGAGGAAATAGCCTGGAATTAACCACATTCTGCAGCTGTTCAAGCTCCATAGAATTTCTAGGGTAGACAAGCCTTTGAGCTGTTTAAGAGCCCCCATTTCTACCTTAAAAAATTACTTCATTCTTGTCTGTTTTATAATTGTTAGGCATTTAGAGTGCCCTTCATACTGTATCTGAGTGTTTTTGTCAGCAGGTGAGTTAAGAGTAGTATTCTGTGACAATCAGGGAAGGAGATGGGAAGAAATAATCTCTTTCAAAATTAAAGAAAGAAATTGAAGGTGCTTTTTCTGCACTGCCCCAGTAAACCACACAGTTACTGGACATCAAATAATTTGTCAAAATGGTGTTACTTTTACCTTTCTTGAAAGTATTTTTCCAAATTAAAATAAATAAATAAATAAATAACACAAAGCTTCTCAGGCCCTTTAATGCATAAAAGAGCCTGCAAGCACTGGAATATGCAAGGAGAATTTCTTGAGGTGCTCAGTCACAGACTAATTGCTTAAAAGTTACAGATGGAAGTCCTTTCTTCAAGAAACTGATAGGGCCCAGTGTCAGCTCTGGGATACCTTTATTATTGAAAAGAGCTGACAATGTTTATTATAGAACACGTAATTTGTTGTCACAAACAGTTCAAAAACAAGCAATTAACTTTACACTAAAGGAACTCCACCAGTAAGCCAGTAAGAGAAGGGAGAGTGACAAGAATGCCAGAGCCCAGGACTTTGCTCCTGGCCCATTGGGAATGTTTCAAATCACAAAACATCATAGGGAAGTAGTGCTGGAGGCAAAAGCAGAAATGAGAATAAACTTAAAAGTTAAACAGAGCGTGACCATGCATATGTGGGTTATTATTGTGTCTTATGGGAGCACTGTTATCACAAGCCTATAATGACATCATGATAAAGCCACAGGCAAACACGTCATATTTTTGCCAGTGATCTCTACCCTCTGGAATATTTTGACTAGAGGGGAAAAGCAAAGTAGATCTCCCATCTTCCACAGCTAACAAGAATTGACCTTCTCTGAATTTCCTTTGAAGACTCTGCAGTCCAGCAATAAATATGTTTCATGCCATGCATGTATCTTTAGCTGAGGAAAATCAGAATCCTCACTTTAAGAGGTGAAATGGAAGAGTAAGACAGGGAGAGCAGACATACAGTTAAACCCAGGATACAGCCACAACATAACTAACACAAGCGCCAAAATGCCAACAACTTATTGCCTTGGGAACATGGGATTTGAGAGGCCAGGTCATACTTCGTTCAGCAAATTTGCACCTTGAAACTCCACCAGTCTGTTTTAGTGCAGTTTGTCTCTTTCCTTAAACAGGGAATTATTACTGTTACTTCAAAGCCTAAGAAAAGACATCTCCATCATGACCAAGAGCTGCACAGATATACAATTAAAATAAGCTTCCACTCACTGAAGCTTTTTATTTCATAGAAGTAACCTTTTAACTGAATCAAACCCATGTATTTATTCTAGATAACAGGTTATTTCATCTGTGATGCACCCCTATTGCAAAAGCAGGTTGTGCAGTTAGTGTAGCAACACTTAGCATCAACTTTCCCTCCACCCCTGGGGAACTCTACATCTGTGTTGGATAGTTAGATAGCTATTTAAATATTTACTAAAGGAAATGTATTATATGATAAATGTTTATAGAATGCATGGTATGCTTTTCAAAAGCAGTACACTAAAACTGTGGAATATGGGAATAGGGTTTATCCTAGGTGTATGAGTTTTATATTTTGAAATGTTCTTAAACAACACAAAGTATGACGTTTTATAACATTTGACAAATGGGAGTTTGTGTCAAAACTACATTTGGAGTTGAAAGCTCATGTGGGACAGACCATATCCATCATTAAGAAGTCATTAAATCCATCTTACCTAGGGTGTAGAACCATACAAATTTTGAGAATTTATCTTCTTATTTTTCAAATGATAAGATTATTTTAACTTCTTTTGTATTTTTACGTGCTGGAACTGTTAAGTTTGTAATTAGGCATACAAAGTAAGCCTGAGTCAGAGTGGTTATTTGGAAAAGGGAGTTCCAGATCTCTTTTAGGATAAACTTCCCTTAAATTTAAAGGAAAAGCTTTGCCGAGACAAAGACTGTAAGAAAGATTTTTGGAGTAAGGGCCTGCCTGAATGTGTATACAGACTCATTTGTATACATACACACAGACCAAATTAACCATCAATGAAACTATAACCTTCCTACAGACCAAAGACTTAGAGAAAACCTGCACATAAACAGTGTGCATCCAAAAACAAAAGTCTGTTTATCACTTTGTTGTACAGATAATTTCCAGCTACTTTTGTTTCTCTGCCTGTCTCTTCCTTTGAGTATGTAATCCCTCTTTGTTGCTTAGCTTAATGCTTAACTGTTGAGTGTTTTTCCTGCATCATACTATTCTTGTTTACTGACCACTGTTCAATAGCTCTTAATGGACAGTACACATACAATATATTTTGCAATCTCTTATCTAGAATACATTGTACGAAAACAGTGGAGATTTGAGCTGGAAGAATTGCAATTCCACACTGGAAGTGAGGCAAGTGCCTCACAATTTCTGTCCAGATAACACGGCTGGAGGGGAGACTACCCAATTTAATATGTTCCACTGAGCAAATAGATGTTTTACCACTAGCGTTTCCAAAGCCACAAAGCATTCATAAGAGTAAGATAACAAGAGCTACTTAGTAAAATTTACAGAAATGGCTCAGAGTCATTTACTATAACTTCTAGATGCCTAATTAGAAACACTTCCAGAAAGCACTAAGTGCCGAACTTACAAAACATCAGTCCGTGCTCGAGTGCCTGAAATTTAATGCCCCAATGCTAAAGGATTGTAGATCATGCTGAAAAACCTCTGCCCCTTTTTTCTAAGTCTACATCTGCATCTATTGAGTTGTCATTGCTGTACGTACATGTGAACAATACAATTAATGGCATAGTCTGCACCCCAATTCACATTTTCTTTGCACCAAAACATTTCCTGGACCTTTGCCTTAATTTGTTTATAAAGCACAAGTCCATTTTGATTCTGATGAAAAGACAGTTAAATTTGTCTATTACCATGGGCCACCCATGCTTGCTGTAGAGGAACTCAAATCCCAAACTTGCTGCCTCTGAAGAAAATCTTACAACTGCTTTTAAGACCTCCCACAGAAATCAGGAAAGAATTAATGGGCTGCTGAGTTCCTAATATGTCCCACCCTATGGCACCTGAAGGAAGTAGGTGTTAGACTGGCAGAGAAGAGCTTGACAGGGTGAGTATCACCTTAATGGTGACGAACTTAGAGGGCTGAAGCCAAGGGAGACTGTTCCCTATTAAAATCTCCCTTTGGTGAAGAAGGCCTGGCAGAAAATTAGTGATTTTTCTGGCTGCCAGTGACTTAGGGGTCCCTGATCCCAGGTGGAATGGAAGTATTTGCTTTTTTTTGACTTCTATTTACCATTGGAGGGGTGAGGAGTTGACAGAGTGCTGGGCCCAGAAGGGGTGAAGGAGTTTATGTTCCTGCATGTTTATTTTGGACTTCAGGGGCCATATAGAGAGTGGAACTTTTCATGCAAAGCAGCTGGCAGAAGATGATCACTCTGACTTAAAGGTGTTGGAGGGTAGATGGATCAGCCGAAAATCCACAGGGAAACAGTGTGAGTTCCTACTGCATTATGCTACTCCGACGGGGGACATTCTAGGGGCATTATGGCCACATTGGTCAACAACAATCACTCCTCAGTATTGCAGACAGTCTCTACAACTAATCTTGAACAGCAAGTTCAACACAGTCTGACCCACTTATCTCAATGAAACAACAGTTACAGTAAAGCCCATGCCCAATTGCTCACAGAGAGATACAAGTATAGCAGGATGTGGGACAGAGACACACTCTTGCTTCATAAGCTGTTTTGGAAATACTCAGAGGACACAACATTAACAATATTAATTTGAATAGTTCAGTAGCCAGAAGAGATCTAGAGAGAAAAAAAGAAAGGGGGGTGGGTGGGTGGGGCTAAAACATGAAATGCAAGCTTGAACATCCTAATTTGGTAGGTATTCTATATGTAGATAGATTGGGGTAAATATTTTCTGAAAAACAGAGTTTGGTTATCCCAAATAAAGTCTGCCAAGTTATTTTATTTTATTTTTGGCTTAAGCAAATGACAAAAACCAGTTACACAAACAAACTGAAGAGAGAAGAGACTATGTTTTCTGAGAAATTTGCCAATGTGAGATTTGGATTCAAGTCCATCCTCTTCCTCAAGAATTTGAACTCACTACTTGGGATAAGTCCTTATCTTTTCTATAAAGGCATAGCCCTGAGGTGGGTTGCTCTCAAACTGTTCCTGGAGCTGTTTCACCTTGTGTGAAACACAAGGAATGATATCTCTCTGTTCCACATGACCATACTCTGCATTTTCTTGTGTATGGCATTATTGTAGCATGTGACAGAAGGATCCAAATGCCTATATACAGTTGTTTTTTTTTTTTTTCTTTTTAAGAGACACCATGGAAAGAAGGAAAGAAACAATCTCATAGCACCATGATTTAAAATAAAAATTTGAATCCCCCATACTAAGCTTCTTGGTACAAGAAAATGTAGACCAGGACACACAACAGTGCTTGGCTGTTCAGAGTCATGAAGCATCAGCAATGCTTTCTCAGTAACTCCCCAACAGCATCATTCCAGAGATGCTCACCTTCTCCCCAGATATTCTCAGGAAAACATCATTCTCCTGACTACTTAGAGCCAGTATATTTGAAAGACTTGTGTTAACAGAGACAGACAACACTCAACAGAGATTGAATTTTAACAGAAAAACACACAGATGAGGCATATCAGAGATCATATTTTAAGAAAACTCTCCAAGTCTTCAGTCTATGCCTCTTCTTTCATCAGCCAATTGTACAGTTAGCATCTCTTCAGATTCTTTCAGAATTAACTAATTCACTGAAATATGTGCCTAATTCAAAGCTGGTTCTTTTTTATTAACATCAAAAGGATTTGGATCAGGCCCTATTAGAAAAAAAAAGTCTCTTCACAAGACTATTGTGCATTTGCTATTAGATATACAATAGGGCTTCTGTGATTCCTCTCCCTACCACACCTATCATTATACATATGTTAGGAGATAACGTGTAATTAAAAAGTCATAAATGTCAGTCATAGAGTCATACTGAAGCTGAAGGTAGGTTTTTTTGGCCTGCCAAGTAGCAGTTCTGATAAGGGATCACCTGCCCAAGAACAGTGCATTCCTACCTCACCACTAACATTTTCTTCCAAATGCACAGATGCCTTGCCACAAATTATTGTGGTTGAAAGGGTTTGAGTTGCAGGGGGAGAGAGGGGAAAAGGGAAAAGGGAGTTGTTATTTTAAAACCATTTAAAACTTCTGCCTGCTTCTGCATTTGAAAATTGCTTATGCCTGGAGGTTAGAGAATGGCTATTCCTAAGCATCTGTTTTCTGACTTCATCTCCACCCCCGCCACCCAAAATCATGTTTTTATGGGCTTCAGAGCAGTTAGGAATTGCTAATTTACAACTGCAAAATACATGTTTCAGATGACATAGCTCTGGTCTTCACAGTAAATCAAGGCCCTACCTGTAAAAGGGTAAAATTTCCCTTACAACCAACCTAAAAAGGCAATACAATGTGATACCAGACATATGTAGTATACCCAGTAGAAAAAGAAAACTGTAATAAAAATATCCAAAGAGGAAAACAGAGTCTTTCTAACATCACCCTCCAAATGGCTGTTCAGTAACAATTTTTTCTAACCTCAGTGAATATAATGTAAATCTTGAAATTAGTCTAAGTTCCATAGGAGAATAGGTAACATCACTTTTTATGTTTCAAACCTTGTATAGCTGAAGTCTTCTTGAAGAACTAAAGATAAGATTCTACTACCCTTACACTGCATAAAATCCCTTATATTGTGACTACTCACCAAGTACAATAACATACTAAAGATTCTACAGAATCCTGTTTCATAGCATGACCAATAAAAGCTAACCAGAAAGTTTACAGGTTAAGTCATTTCGAAGATGTGAAAACTTAAAGTTAAGAAGATTCTTGGAAGGAGGATTTTAGGTTAGATCAAAACCTACATAGCAGTTAAGTGTCAGTGCAAGATTCCCAGGAACTCTTGACAGTACTGGTGTTTTTACTGCTTGACTTGTACTTGTTTACAGAAATCTTGAACAAGAAGGGGTGGAAATAACTCCAAAAGAGACAGGCAGCATGCAGGAGGTTGATGGTTGCATCAGAAATTTTATGTCAGCAGTGATTTGTGGACTGACAGCATCTTGTAACTCAAAGTTGAATTATACTGTATAGTAGAAGCATTGGATTTAAAGTTTGCCCTGGAAAAGGATTTACCCAGCCACCAGGGTAAAATCTACACAGGCAAAAACTGTTGAGGCAGTAAACTATTTGAATTTCTGAAAATTATTTATAAAGGGTGTCTTATCGTAAGGCACACCCTCAGAAACATCTGGAAAATATCAGACAGTGGAAAATCAACAACAGATCAAATAATCATAAATTCCAACCAAAAAATGGAGTGAGTGAAGGAGGATTCGGAGAGTTTTCATTCACCATTGAATCTTAAATAACGGTACAACTACCATCAAATAGAAAATATCTGTACTCAGGTGCTGAATGTCTTTCTCTCCTACTAAAGCATATACGATAAGAAGATGTGCAACATGTTATATAACTGGATACTCTAAAACCGGACAGTGTCTAATCTGTCTTCCACTAGAAAAATACAGTAATTGCAGTAATTCTTTTTCTTTTATAAAGGATAGACAGTTTGCATTTCAGAAACTAAACATATTTCACCCTTCTAATTACAATAAAGGAACTGAAACTTACTTTAGAAAATACTGATATTTGTAGGACATAATAATATATGTTATTGGTAATGTCAACACTCTTTAGAAAAGGAAGCCATATACCATACATAATTGGGATAGCACTTTTAAAGGTGTGAATGCATGATCCCCATTAGTTCACAAAATCCAGACTCATTTTCCAAACTCCACTTTTCTTTTGGTGAAAAAGAAAAAAAAAATGACAGAGATTACACTAAAACAGACTCTAAATTGATTAAATAGAAAACATACTTTGAGAATGGCAGTGTTAATATTGTAGAGAAATATGTTTAAACTTTCTGTATCTTACAGCTTCTGTTCTGGTTCCTAAGACTTACTGTGGGTATGGGGAGCCACCCTTTGGTCATTATTGTAAATGCAAAATCAATACAACATACCATGGATGCTGAGAGTTTCTGCCCTCTGAGGACTTTCGGTAACTGCTCATAAGTTCAACGGCAACACTGACAGACACCCCAGGGATCGTTTCTTGTTTAACATCATTTAGAGTATGTATCTGACCTTACAGGGATAATAGTGATGATTAATTTCTACTCATGCAGATCTTTGAGCATGTTATGTGCTAAACGTTGTCATTGCACTCAATGCCTTCCGTTCTCTCTCACATAACTGACCCGGGTCAATTTCCACAAACTCTGAATCTGTAGCATCATTTCTCACTAAAATGAAGATTAAAGGAAACAAAACATTTGTAGCTCGGTAGACTTCTCTTCCAAGAGCCCAGAATTGAATATATGAAAAGGTTTTACCTGAATTACAAATTACTTTACTCTTTCGTCATGGTGACTGATAGACATTAGACAAGTGTGAAAAGCAGGCTAACAAATAAAAAAGACCAACAAACTGCTACCATATGATTTCATCAAAACAGTCTGGACACTGATGTAGAATAGCAAAACCCTCAAAGAATGGAAAACAGATATTAAGGCAAAGAAAGGTCAACTGACAGGGCAGAAAGGGAAACCTATGGGAACTGGCCAGAGAGATTAAACTTAAGCCCCACACAACTCTTATTTCATATTGAAAACCACAAACCATTCCTGGAAAGGAAGAAACTATTATGCTCTCTCTTAGGCTTGATGTGAGCAACCTTTTTAAACACTTCTCTATTTTATGAGAAGGAACTGAAGTTCCCAGAGTTTTCCATTTACTCCTCCCTCAGGACTTTAGAGGCTGTTGTTCTTCCTTTCAATGTGGGATCATCCTCTACCATAGTCAGCTTTTACTGGTTAGTATCAAGTGGACTCAGTCCATGAGACAGTGAAGATAAAAAGTGGATACGTAAGCACTGGATAACCCAGACATAGCAGGAAAGCACCAGTTCTGAATTTGGATACAGACTTGAGAACACCAAGACTAAGAAACTTAGAAAAACTATAGACCAGTAGGTGACAGAAACAAAAGAAAGAAACACACTGGAAACAGCCATTAGTTCAAAATGAAGGTAATTAGCAGAAACCAAAATGAGATTACTAGTTGCCTTCTATCCTGCAACCTTCCACCAAGCAGTTTTAATAACCAAGTCATTGGTTGCAAGTAGAATATATGTACTTCTTCACATGTTCAAGAGATCTCACAAACACTACTACACCAGACAAACCATTTGTGTCTCCACATGACCAACATTCCTACTCACATGTTACGCTGGGGAACAAAGATGCAAGAAGGTGGAGTGATCTCTCCAAGGCTGCATGGTAAGTTAGAAGCAACATCAGGATAACACTGAGGAATGTCCAGGTGATGAGATTATAAGGCCCCTTGCTCTAAACTTGTACCATTGTTGTTCAAAAGAAGCTTATTTGTCCTTAAGTTAGGACCTTTTTCCCCACCAAGAAAGTAAACACAGCACACTTAATCACTGAACAACATTTCCACTGGCTAAAAAGCAGGTTTTTAATTACTCACTGTTAGCAACTCTCAAACGGTTTTCCTTGCTCAGAAGGGCAGAAGCTTCTCAACAGTGCCTTATGTGGAATATTAAAGTGATAGAAAGAAAATGAAAAGGGCTAGGGACAGTTTTTACAGGTTTTTTGTTTGTTTGTTTGTTTTTTCCTGATTTATGAGGATCACCCACATTGCATTCTTCTCTGTAATGAATTTTGTTTAAAAAATTATATTTCAGTCTGTAGTCATACAGTCCACTTAGCTCAATTAATTAGCCTGGTATTACTAAATTCAACAACTGTTTTGATTTGTGATTGTAGTAGTGTTAGATATCAGTATTGATGAATTTGCACCACAGATTTGCAAAAGGGTCTGACAGCATTTACAGTCTGAGCTGTTTTCTCTTCTACATTTTAGCAGGTTCTCCAGACTTCAACACGGTCACTTGATCACCAGAAGCTGAAACCAACACGTACTTATCCAGTATGGAACGGCCTCTTATGAAAAAGAACAATCACATCAAAAACACCATATCACAGCTTTTGGAATAATGCCTACACTACAAAATGGATGTGTTTGAAAGGAATTGATTAGATATCACACTGCAAATCTGTGAATGTCAGTTCTTCACAGTTAATTTGCCAGGGAAGAGAATGCCACAACTCAAATGTGATTTGCTCCACCAGTATTAATCTGAATTGACCAAAGGATGATTGTAGGGTAGTGAATGTGGAACTGAAAAGAAATGAAGGAAAGCAAGTAAATTCATGTGGCTGAGATAACTTGTCACCAGACAATGGAATACTGCCTATATTTATTCTAAAATACTTCTGAAATTAAAGGTTAAAAAAATATCACTTAATCTTATGAAAGTCATCTTATTTCTTCATTGCAGAAGAGCCATTGTTTGGTCTGAAACCACTGTCATAACACAGTACCTGCTCAGTGCATCAGGTTTTCAAAGGAGTGAACATTAACACATAGACAAGGCTCAACTGGTGTAATTCATGCATACAGCTGAATGGTAGACGCTAGTTTGGGCCTAAGTGTAACATACTCTGCCAGGTTGCAAGAATTCCACCCAAAAGGTTAATCTTGGATATCCAATGTACCTTGCTTAATGTCTACCTATATCTTAAAAGGGTTCAAACCCAAATGCCCTCATTCTAGTCCAAAGTGTTTCCTGGGATTTTCTATTTGGGTTGCTACGCATGATCTGAGGCACCAAAATTATTCACCTAAGCACTGAATGTCAGAGAGGTAATTGGCAAGGCACTTCAAGTCTGATAGCTCTTTTAGCACCAATTTCATTCAAGACCATGGGAAAGAGCCTAGAGGGAACCATAGCTGCCTTTTCCTCCTCTGTACAACAGGCACCTATCTTCAAAAGATGATTCAGATTCCTGAATTCCAAAGGCGGGGGGAGGGGGTGTTGAAGAAACATCTTCACATATTAGGAACCTGTTCAGGTGAATTAAATCTCATCTACTCATTTTGAGAAACAGCTGGTGCAGAGCCAACACCCCTGCAATATGCTCAACACATACCTAATCTGGTTATCTCTTTCCTAAAGGTAGCAGCTATGAAACCTTTCCATGATGACCAAGACCTCCTTCTGTAGTGAGAACACACAATCCACACTTGGGCAAGTGCCTTCAGAAGACCCCTTTGAACTTGTCAGCTACAAAAAGGGGCCCATCATGATTATAATTCTCTCAGGCAATATGCAGAAACTGGGGAACACAAAGGAGTATTCATGGTGACTATCTCACTATGTTCTTTGGAGAAACTAGCAACTTTGGGTGGCAAACAAGGTAATCTCTATCAGGTTCCTGGTAACTCAAGAAAGAGCCAACATCCATGTGCACCTGTTAGAGCTGGTATTGGTAGGAAGTCACTTACACAAATGAACCCTTCCATACCAAGTGATTCTGTCTCCCCTTTTGCCCTGGATGACTGTTATCAAGCAGGGTGTACCTCGTGCAGAATCACCACAGTATGTGCTCATGTACATTTTCCTAACATGTAGTTTATTGCCAACATCTGGTTCTTTGTTTCTATAATTTGACCTTTAACACTCAGTACCGCAGAATACAACTTGAAACCTTTTTGAAGATGAGCAAACTTCTCCATTTGAATTTGCAGCCTTTTTACCTCTATCATAATAACAGTAATAAATACTGCCAACTGCCATTGTAGGAGCATCTAGTACCCAACCAGAAGCCTTCAGCCTCTAAGCAATTCCTCCCGCTCCCTTGCAAAGCATTTCATTACAAATAATTCAGGAGAATTTGTATTTCTTGGTGATACCCAGTTGCTGGCACCCTTGATAATCTCACTTGTGAGTACAGAAGACATAATAATGTGAGAATGTAAGCAATTTTAAACATTGTGTATTTGACAGAACACAGTTTGAGTAAAAACAACATTTTAAAAGAAAATGTACCCTTGGTGATTTTTCTTAGACTTATTATTTACTTTATTTAATTATTTCCACTTTTACCATGTATATTCTTTATCTTCTGTGTTGTCTAAAAAGATGGAGAATAAAACTAGACTGATCAGTTTTGTCTTTGGAATTCCATCAATTCCTTCATCGGTTACCAAGAGTAATTTTATGTTTAAGTTGCAAGCAATATTTGGTGAAATTTAAATCCAAAATAATATATATTTTTAAACCGAAATCTTAAAACAGTTTCTGGAAGCATTTCTCTTAATACTGGATTTTGAAACTTTTTTTTTTTTGGAATGGAATCAGTATTTTATGTCTAGGTTATGCAACCACATTACATTCTGAAACTGGAATTACTTTGAGGGAGCAATATTTCTTCCAAGAGTGATTAATGAGCTGAAAAGAAAATCCTGATGCTGTTACAATTCTCACACACCAGGCAAATACATAGAACAGATCAGCATGTTTTGTCCAAAGGCTGGAAAACGTCTTAGTGACTCCCAACTGTCCGTAAATATATTATACTTCAGAAAAACACGGTGCTCCAAGCTCGTAGATAAAGTAATATCCCTACTCAATATATAAACTCCATCGTTGTGGAGAGTACAAGTCAAGTTAAGACCTGATTTTGATGTGTTCTCTTTGAGGTAGAGCCATTCTTTGGTAGCAATGTTGTAAGACTGCACAGTTAACACGTCCTCACTTTGGCTTGATTTTTGGTTTGGTCCAAGTTCATGAATACAACCCCCTACCAGATATATTGTTTCTTCAACAGAGAGCATCTGTTGTTTGCGAACATGGACATCACAAAGTTCAAAGTTGGTCCAGGAATCAGAAGTGGGACAGTACTGCAAAATGTTCATATTCCTATCTGAAACAGAGGAGAGAGATTTACAAATAAATAAATAAGAAGATACTCATGGAGGAGGATTCTTCCTCTCTACAATCTGTATCAGCTATTATTACAGACAGTGCAAAAGTGTAGCAGACCAGGGAAGAAATATTGATTACTGAGAACTGCGAGTCTTTGCCCTGATGATAAAGTTTGAACGTTCTCTTCCATTGCAGAAGGAAAAAATAAGCTGCTTCTGGCACATTAAGCAAAACAAATGGTCTGGGAATGCAGATTTCACCAGCATAATCCCTATCTGTTAACTTATGCTTTTAATTTTGCCTCTGATTGATATGTAAGAATTTTTTATGAAAAGGGAAATGAAGCAATATTCTGCTTTCCACTAGCGATCACAGATGAATCAAATTAGCATGAACATAGTATGTTTCATTAATGGTTGTCAAGTGATGATTTATCATCCAAGCTTAACTTTAATACTTTACATATCACTCCACAAATCAAAGTTTTATGGAATAAAATTCATAAAGCTAGTTACATTTCATCAAGTGGCATGGATGACCTAAGGGCACATGTTCAGTACCTCATAAAGAGAGAAATACACAAACTCATTTAAAAACCTGGAACTCTATGCTCCAGCATTAGACAGAAGCATTGAGAAAAGCTGAAGCCATATCTATGCTTTAGTTACAACTCAGTGGATACATGTGTTTGCAATACTGTTAATTCTATGAAATTGTTACACTATCTCCCTGGTTTATGGTGCAGTGGAGACTGTGGCTGTGTCCCATACCAAGGCTTCACTAAATTAACAAAGAATGCACACCAGTCATTAGCTAATAAATTAATTTTCAACCTCTGGAGACCTGAGCTTAAATCCAAACTCAAGTGACAAGTGCTAACAGGCTCACAGACTCCAGCTTGGTCTTTCAATAAAGTCTGCTCCATATTACAAGTCTATTCTACGTGATGATCTCCAGATGAGCTCCCAAGAGGAACAGCAGATGGTGACATACTAACAAGTTATATAAGAACACAGGTATAAATAGCCATAAATATAACTGGATTGTCATGAATGAAGTACATGAGCAGCATGGCTCAGGAGGTGCTGCTATAGCATTTGCTTGCACTGTGACGACTTTCAGTCATTGCTTATTACTTCATAACATCTTCTTGAACACCTAATCCACATTACATTAAGAAAAAGAAGAGGAAAAATATCATGGCAATGCTCTATAAAATTGCTGATCAAAACCCCATGTATAGATGATCTTTGTCTACAAACAATGAATCATTCCCTGACTTATTTGGGGTGTATGTGTGTGGGGCAACATTTCTAGCGATTAAGTTTCTATGTCTTTCCATAGCAGTAATCTTCTGAGGAAAAAATGGGATGCTGTGGTTTGAGAGGGAGCATATGAAATGGTAGCCTATTGGGATGTAGCCATCATTTCTCAGTACACAGCCTGGGTCTTTTATATCCACAGAAAAATAAATAAATAATACAAAACATAAATATTATAGTACCTGACAAAGAGTTGCTATTAGGATTAGGTTTACAAGTAAGAACTGACAGCTGGAAGGAGGCTCTTTATTCATCAAGGGTCATTATAATTCACAATGCAAAATTTCAGATCCTACCATCTTTTGGAAGTGCAGTCTCGGGATGAAGGTCTATACAGACAAAAAAATTAACCCACAAAACCTACCAAAACTACAGTCTTACTGAAGTGTATATCGAAATAGTAAAAAAATTACATATTAATTGCTGAATGACTTTATTTAGCAAATGAAGTGAAAGAGCAAATGAACCTCTGTGTCTCTTAGATAATGGTGCCTTATCACTCTCCAACATCTGCATAACTTGGAAGGTGAAACACCAGTGTAATTTCAGCAATTCTGCTTTCTGACAGCTGTCCTAAGCCAAGGTGTGACAGACAAATTGATTCTAGGCCCTCGTTCTGGTAAGGATCTTTATTATAACGAGCACAGATGTCTGCTGTCCTGAACAGTCTTGGATTTGAACCTAAGCCTCAATGTGTGCATTTAGGGCACTGATCCTGACAACATACACTTTGTTAATGAATTTTAAGGGAGTACAAACTGCATCAGCAACATGCCAATCTTCCTATCCATGACACCAGGAACAGGCAGCCTGAAGAAAGAACAGCACAAGCATCAGAAAAGGAACTTGCAAAGCTCAGGGGAAGTAAGGAGAAAAGCTGGCACTGCTTTCATCTTGTAGCTCTATTAACCAAACCAGAGCTTTTTCTTCTTACCTCTTCTATCTCTCAACAAAAATGACAAACAACAACAACAAACTAACTCCAGCCTCCAGAGACAAGTCTATCCCATTACTCTATTTCAGTCTCTTGTTCTTGGCTCTCTTGACTCAAAGGTTGTTTCCCCTTGGGTCTGACTTGCCAGCACGTCTTGTGTGCCTGACACCCTTCAGTCCTAGTCTATCTCAACGTGCTGGGCATCAGGGAGCACAAAGCACCCCAGCGGGTCCATTAGTGAGGATGACCAGGGGACCAGGACTGCAGAGCACATCACAGTGTGGCTTCCAAATAGACACAGGCACTTCGATATCTTTTGTTTACCTTGGTGAAGTCATCCGGTCCTGAATCAGAATGGACTGGACAAAATGCCTTTGAAAGTTATCATTACCACAAGGACCAAGAGAAGTAGAAGCGCTTCTTTTACAAACTTTAAAATGCTTCAGAGCTAGACACTGCTCAGACACTAAAAGGCATAGCTTGTTCTGATGTCACTTTAGCTTTGTTTGCAGTACACTGTGTAAAATCTGAGCCATGGATGATCTCTTTTCTAATTTTATTCTCCATTTGGAAAAAAAATTCAAACTAGTGTGGTTAAATGAAGCGGGCAAAGGCCTAGAGATAGGAACTTTAATTTAGGAAATCGTGATCAATACTAAACATTTGACATTCAAGAAAAAAAAAAAAAAAGATGATTTCTAAGACTTCTAGAACTCTGGGGAAAAAAAAAAAAAAAAAGTATTCCACCAAAAGAATGGCACTACGTGCTTAAGGAATGAAGGAATGAACAAATGGATTGCTTTTCCACTGGATAAAAAGAGAGAATACAGCTTCATATCCTTCCCTCTGTATCATCCCCTCAGAAAACAAGTACAGAAAAGAAGTTAAAAATGTTGGTTTCTGCTTAATTGTATAACTAATCAAAAGCTTAAGCTTTTCAGTGCTAAAATAACTTACCTATACCTTGAATTTGCCTGTGAAATGCTATAGTGAAAGGACTATGACATACATGAGAAATACTAATGTAGACAGACCTTTTCTTCATATTTTTCCTTCCGACATTCTAATGCGTGTACTTAAAAAGTAAACAAAGGTGTATCTGTAGAGACCTTTCTTTCTACTGTATGACCAAAATCTAAGGGGAGGAGGTCTAAGCTGGATTCTGAAGTACCCAGTCTGTTTCATCAGAACAGAGTCCCAGGTCCATATACCAGTTAGTCAGATGGGAAGTAACAGACAACTATCTAGTTTTAAAGTTCATATGTTTGGCAGGCAGAACTACAAATCTTAAATGTAGACAAAAAATATTAAATGTGGGTCCGGAAAAAAAAAAAAAAAAAAAAAAACACAACCTGATGCCAGTATGACAGAGATAATTTTTTGTTTTGCTTCATCACTTTGTTTTGTTATATCAGTTCAAAACATTTCCTGAAAAAGGAAAGAAAATGATCTGGGCCTGAGAAGCAATCAGGTTTAAAAAAAAAAAGAAAGATAAAACAAGCTTTCTACCTCGTGTAGTGTATCCTCCGATAACGTAGATCTTGCCCTTGCACTCACAAGCTGAGAATTCTGCAAGAGGGTTTGGCATGGATGCTACAAAATTCCACCAGTCATTTTCTGGGTTATAACACTCCACATTGGAAAGGGATTGACCACCAATGGCATAGAGCTTTCCATTTACAGCCAGAAGCTTAAAATTGGACCTGAAAGACAAAGAATGCAACACTGAAATAGGTTAAATAAATGTACAGAAAAATAAAGGAAAGAAAGTTCTTCCTATCGAGGCTGCAACACATCCATCATCACTTTCAACTTACAACATCAACTCATATATTACAGAAACTCTTCTGTGTATGTCCAAAATTCTGTAATTACACTTTAATTACTCAGGACAGTAACCAGTGAAATTCCGGATATTAATGATGTTGATGCTGAGACTGATGAATATTTTATTTTGGATTTCAGTCTATCACAGTTTGAGCTGTAAATGTTTAGTTAACTAATGTGTTCAGTAGATGTCTCATTTTGACTAGGTTTTACTAAACTACCTTTAGTAGAGAAAAACATATTATATATACACATAGTCAGGGATATTATTTTAGTTAAAATTACAGAATTTCAAACAAGACTTGATGAATGCCTAGGAATGTGTGCACATCTTAGTCTGTTATACAGTCTCTTTAATAACCCTAATAAACAGAAATTTAAAGTGGTACACACTGAATCACGTTCTGCAAAAGAAGAAAAAGGAATCTCCTGTACCTTATTCAGCATTAATTTAAACCACTAAATACACCCTCCATCCCACTGAAGCAAGATGTCTGTAAATTAATGTTCCATCCACAGTTGGACAAAATACACTGCATATCATACAGATCATAGACAATGATCTGTTCTTTTACTTTATTTTATTCAATTATGTTTCACACATATCAAAGGGTAACTTTCCAATTACTAAAGTGCAAGAAGTCTTGCATCTTACACTTTTAAGATAATACAGGCAGAGACAATTCAGAAACAAATGGTCTGTGAATACTAGAGGTGCAAGTGTGTAGGAAGAAATAGGAAGGCCTGAAGATGAAGGGCTTGCATGTTCATCTATTCCTTCTAGCTATGGAAGATGGTCTAATAAGAGATCAGCTTTTCCTCTGTTTAGAAGCAGTCCTACTTACAAGTCTATGTCATTGCCTAGCAAGATTGTTACTTCTGTACTGCTCATTTTGAGCCGAATCCATGAGATTTTACCATGCAGTATCCTGATTAACTAAATGTGTGAAAGTCATTGGTGTGCACCAGATCAGCATAAAACCAAATGGGCAACTGCCTTATGTCTATAAAACTGAAGTGGTGCTTTAGCCTTGCATTGGCCTGCTGAGCAGTAAAGAAAATTTCACTTCACATGAATCCAAGATTCAAAACTTACCGCTAAGTAGTTTTGCAGGGTTTTGTCTGGACAAAATGAACTTTGCCTAGCAGCAGATTGCCTTGCAATTTCTTTTTATTAAATATATTTGGAAAAAGAATTTGCTTCCAGATGGAATCATTTTGTTCTTGTCAACCTGATACAGCTTTGGAAACCAAAATGCTCCTTTGAAGGAATTAATTGCTTTTTATTCTTTTTTTTTTTTTTTTTGCTGACATTTATGATTAGGTCACTCTGTTTATCTCCTCTGTACAGCAGTTATGTTTTCCATCTTAGAGAATTCAAAATAACATGGCAATCAATAGCGGGTATGAAATGAGGATAATTACTTGCAAAACATTATCATTTTCAAAGCAATGTACCTGTTCTAAAAGTTATGGTGGAGAAAAGAAAAATCCACAAATTAGCAGGGAGACAAAAAAAAAAGTTGAAATTCATTTTCCAAACAATCCTTTAAAATCAAAAGTATGTTAGAAAGTCTGTAACTCCGTGTCTATGATGGAGATAGTACAGGATTTTTGGCTTACAAAATGAGTTCATTTGCACACAGATAGCATTTCTTTATTGTAAGATCTTCTAGCGACTTTTATACATGCTAAAAGTTCTGCCACAGAAGACATGAATAAACTACACAAGCATGTAGTGTCAGAACATAAAAGAACTCAGGTTACCTAATTCACACTTGCTTCTCTAGTTATCCAATTGGAACTAGCATTTATCCGAATGGAGGTCATTTATATAGTTTTTGCTTGGTGGTCTTTGTATCTCTGAATTGCTTCTGGCAGAAAAGGGAAAACTACCTGGTGAAAGACATACAGCACAAATTTCAACTTCAGTTATTCCAGGTCACGTACATGTGTGTCAGTTGGTCGAATCATTTAACCACTTCCAACACCTGCTAAAATGGATGACATTTGGTGCAAGTATCTCAGATTTATGGAACTTGTTATCTACATGATTCATTTTACTCAAAAGTAGCCACGAGTATCCATTAGCACACTTTATATGAACGTTTGGACAATGGCTCAATATGTTATGAAAAACTTCTGCCATTCAGCCTTCCATGCCAGTAACAGCAGGTGTTTTTATGGAGAGTGAACATTAGGAAATATTTAGTGTATTTTTACACTCTTTTAATGTGTTGGAGCAGCTGGAAACAAGAAAAGCAAACATGGAGCAATCAGCCAGCTCTCCACAACTAACAACTGTTCCATGGCCTACAGCTTGGAAACAACTGAGCTTAACAGTCTGCTAAATTCAACTGTGAAATAACTCCACTCAGTTGATGTGAGTTATCTAAACTTAGGGATCTGAAGTACTTTCCAAATGCCAGGCCTGGTGTGAACCCTTCTTGTTTGGACAAGACCAGGTATGGGCTATATCTTCTGAAATCCTTCATTTCCTCTGAAAGGAACCCCAGGAACACAAGCAAGAGAGAGCTGTGCGGTTTTACAATAGCTCAAATTACAACTTTTTTCATTCAGTGAAGGCAAGTGCGAAGCACTACGTGCAGGAAGGAAGAAGAATCTAATGTACAAAACGCGAAGGATCTAAGGGGCAGAGTGTATAACTTTCTGAATACAAGACAACACGCAACTTGTGAAAAGCATAGATTATTCTGGATTGCGTTAACAGCTATATAATGTATATCTAAGAGGCCACTGTGAAACTGGCTATGAAGAGGACAGCAAGCATTTCCTTGTTCACTGACAGCTCTTGCTCATTTAGTATATAACAAGTTAGCTTAGATATTAGAGAGGACTTTCTGATCAGAGAGGTAGCTAAGCATGGAAACAAGTTATCTGGGAAGAAGGTTGGAATCTGCATTGCTGGAGGGCTTAAAGAACAAGTTAAACATGTATTTGCAAGGTAAGCTCGGTCCTCTGTAGAGCAGGAGGGCTGGACTAACTAACCTGTGGTTTCTTCCTGCCAAATTAATCAACTTTATCCTTAAAATTTTTCACAAATCAGATGACTTCTTTACTCTAGAGTTAAAGCATTTGCAACAAAGAGCAAGAATCATGAAAGTTCAGTTACAAAAGCACTTCCAAAGCATTTCACATTTCTTGCATGAACCACTCTTTTTCCATTCCTTATGAGTCTGCAGAGCACACTGCATCCAACCTTTAGCTTTGGACGCATGGGTGATACATCTGTAATAAATGTGACATGGATATTTCTAACCTAGAAATCTTTGAAAAGTCTATTTTCCCCCAACACAGAGGAATTTTGAGGGGAAGAAAAAATGATAAAAAACAAGGAAAGAGAAGGTCTCCTAAACCATTACCATTCCCCAGGAACATCCCCTCTTGTATTCCTGTAAGAATCCTCAGAGTGGCAGCAATTCAGGCACGGATTGCTCACAAAAACCTTGTTCCACATGCATGTGTATAATCCCAGCCAGGGGCTTACAAGGGTCTTCCAAGCCTGGAAGATTTACCTGCCATGAGTGTGCTGAAGGAAAATAAAAATGGAATATACAGCTGTAACTGGCACACGTAGTAGAAATCTTATGAGTATATTATTTTTAAATGGTAAATTTCAACTGTCAGCATCAATTTAAAGAAAAGTATGGAAATGTATTCAAATATATGACTAGAACAGTCCTCAAATCTCCTTGTTACCTTCCTAACCCCGAAGACCACAAGTGGTCTTAGACAACCTTTACGTAAAGTTTCTTCCTCAAAAACTCCAGGCAGTTCTCTGAAGATACTATTCCAAGTACAGCAACACCTCTAGAATGAAAAAAAAAAATAGAGAAGTCTAGAAACTGTGATCTGGACTATTTGTGACTGGTTCCAGATTTAGCCTCAGACAATGAGAAATTCCAGGCTCAGACACAGGCTCCCTACATGAGCCTGAGCAAATTATTTTATCTACCCTTTGTATACATAAACAGGAAATAATACTTTCTCAAATTTTTGTGGGCATTGCAAGAATAATATATGGAAGTTACCTATTGTGAACAAATTTGAAACCATAATAAGGTCTCTATGCCTAGAAGGAAAACTAACAGCTATATTATAAGCCAGAATGACTACTAAGTATTCAGAACCCATCTGATGGCTTTCATCTTCTAGTTAGAGGTAAGTTAGGAACATTTCATGTATGCTTGTACAGAGAATCTCAGCATCCTGGGTTTCTATATTATAATAAGGCAAATAATTAAAAATAAAAATATCATAGCATTTACAAGGTTTTTTGAGGGCAGAAGTCTTATTATATTAAAAGTAAATCAACAGAATTATTTCCGTAATGCCTTATCCTTCTCTTCAGGCCAACATGTCCATCTAGTCATATAGGTCAAATCTAGATACTGTTAAAATGTTGTCTGAAGTCAAGACAACTTCAATGGGAACTAGAACCCTCCCTCAAGGTATATAAAAAATGCATTCATGGGATGTAATTATATCAGCTGACATCTCATTCGGCAGACAGTCACATGATCCTATTCCCTAATCAGCACTTTGGGCAACTGCCCTGCTTATTTTACTACAGCACAAACTAAAAATGCAATGCCAAGCAAATTGCAGTACATCTCATCTATGCAGCAGACAGGCATCAGTACTGTTCCAGTTGAATGCAAACTCTAAGAATTCCCCTGCTCTTAGCTCAGGCCATCCCTTCCTGTGCTCTGGCCACAAAATATTAAACCCGTCAATCTAGCATCAGAGAGATGAAATGTTATGTCAGGTAAACAAACAAACAAACAAACAACCTTCAGAGCTGATACTCCACGAAGATGTTAAAGTCAGCACCATGTTTTGTGAACGGGTCACGAGAAAAACTTCCCCTGTTTATTATTCAGAGAGCCACATATTCACCTGCTGCTACCTTCCAGTCTAGAGGCAGACATAATTCTGGTCCTTTTTAGCTTGCAATTACTGCAATGAAATGTAAGACTAGAGGCTATTCCAAAAATATCCATTTGCATACCAGTTTTTCTGCCATAAATTGCCAATGTGAAGTCCCATGCTAAGTAATACCTTGCTGTCATCTGTGATGGGCTTAAAGATTAAGTTGGTATGACAGTACAGATGAAAATATTAATATAAGGAGAAAATATCCATTTGTTTATTTCAGATATAATGACTATATATCCTAGAAAGAAAAAAAAAAAAGGAAAGTGTGGGGGAAAAAGGCTGGTCTAGAGTTTGAACAGCCAGGTCATAAGGGGAAAAAAGGGCCTTGAAAAAGCATTTTTTTTTTTTTTTTTAATAACCCCTCTCCCCCCCCATTTGCCACGCTGCGGAATCATTGCATATAATAACAACTACCTTGCTATAGACATCACACAAACCAATACCAAAATCTTGTAATTTGATCAATGTGGGACTTCTATGTTTAAGCCCACTTCTACAGGAGGTGCTGTGTGGGCCAACCCCATCATCCTTTTCTACTGAGACCAACGTGCCCTCAGCCATGCTCACGCAGACAAGACTGCAGAAGGCAGGCCTACCAAAATGGCTCAGTTCTCAAAGGCGCCTCCGAAAAGACTGCTGATAGGCTCAGGCTCCACAGAATATCTACACAAAAAGAGGTGTTTACAGTGTTTAAAAGCTAAACACTTATTTTACAGCAGGTATTTTTTTTACAATGTCTTTCCAACAAGCCAGAAATGCCTTATGTTTCCAATCAATTCCAATGACTGATTATGGAGGCAAAAATTTCACCGAAATTCTCACAACGATACAGGAAGTGAAAAAAGGGTGAAGTAGGAAATTAGTAATTTTAGGTCAAATCCCTGTTTTGAGGGGTTCTAGCAGATTGCAGATTTACTACAGTGATATGAAGCATTTATTCCAATGGCCGGGGTCTCTGGATGCTACTAGAATTTGCTGGATAGAGAAGAGAATTTCCATTCCACAGCAAGTTCAGGCCTCCCTAATTGTTTCAGCTCTGTTTCAGACAGAGAAGACAAAAATTTAAATACTTTTTCTAAAATGAAAACAATGAAAAATAAAATCAGCTTGGATAAACAGAAATATTTTGTTTCAGTAAAGTAAAAGGTTTTATTTTGATAACTCTGCAATGTGATTAAGGTAGAGCAGCCATAACCTTGGCCAGGGAGATGGACTCTTCTTGGGTTCCCCTCAAGGCTGTTTCTGAATACTAACTTATAGATATATGTCAAACAATTCAAAAATATAGGAAAAAGCAAAATGGTCAAAATGCTGAACATTTACTGGATCAAAATATTCTCATAACGTCAGAAGTTTCTGAAAATCTTCCTGCCATTTTTCTGCTGAATATTTCACTGAAATGCAGGCCTACAAAATATTTGGATTTTTATAAAGGTACAAATCAATGAAAAACTGGTCCAACTGGAATGTTTCAGCCATCTGTAGCTCTGATAGACTGTATATCCCCACAACAACCAGTAAAACTTGTCATCACATAAAGTACTGGAGCTAAAATATACCCCCAAAATTAAGAAGAATTTATCTTTTTTTTTTTTTGTCTTTGTTATTTTAAGGAGAATTTCTACTACCAGCAAAGACAGCTGCTTGGAGAGACTGGCTTCACAGCCATCCTAGAATACTACAATTTAAAGGAAAAGTGGGAGCCCACCACCATTTTACACCGAGGTGACTGATCACACATGGTGGAGGGCCACAGCGTAGTCCTCCTCTGCTGATGCCTAGATCACATTCTCCCACAGCTGAGGCCTTTATCTCCAGCATTTACTCAACAGAGTCCTGTCCTCCTTGCCCTCCCCTTGCTAGAGCAGCTCCCTGTGCTATGCACAGGGGCCACCAAGCAGGAGAGAAGCTGCAGGGTTGTGCTGCAGCTGGGAGACTGCTACCAGTAATGACAAGGTCTGCCAGGCCTTTTCGGTGGCACACTACCAAGCTATCGCCAAGCCCTTCAGTCCTTCCCATCATATGATGCATGAGACAGGGATGATTCACAGCACAAAGACAGGTCTGAATCACTTCTTGTAAAGTTGAGTCCAGTCAACACCACGTGACTCAACAGGCTCTATTTTGATAACAGACATGGACACACGTGCATATCAGGGAGCAGGGGTTACCTCTTCTGGTTCATTGAAGCCAGCTGACTCCATTCATTTAGGCAAGGGTTGTAACAATGGGCAGCCGAAATCTCCTGGCTGGTGATCCTGTAGCCCCCAACAATGAAGAGGTAGTTGTCCAGCATCGCCGATCCGTAGCCTCGGACATTCACCAGATCTGGGGGCAGGTTGTTGGCCAGGGGCAGCCACCTCTGTGCTTCCTCGTCATACCTCAGCATAGACCAGGGGGCTTCCACTTGAGGGTGACAGCCTGGAGGCAGGCCCAGGGAGGAGGCACCCATGAAGTCCCCGATGGCCACGAGGGTGGCAGTGCCCCTCATCCGCCTCTCCTTCAAGTGCTGCTGGAGAGCATGGGGCAGGTGGAGATGCGGCCGGGCGTCAGGCCTCCGCAGCACCTGATGGTAATGGGCGGCCATGAAGTCCAGACAGGCGTCGTGCAAGTCCTGGAGACCGTAGACCTGAGCCAGGCGGTGCAGCTCCAGGCAGTTGCCCAGCCTCACCTGGGAAAGGAGCAGGCGGAGCAAGGGGGTGACCTGCAGGTAGGAAGCGGCCTCCACCAGCTCCTCCAGCAAAGGAGGCTCGTCATCGCCCCCCTCCTCCTGCTCCAGCCTGGCCAGGCAGGAGGTGTTGATGAAGTCCAGCACCAGCTCCAGTCCCAGGGCGCTCAGCCCCCCGCGCAGCAGCTGCTCCTCCTGGCCCTGCCCTGCTTCCCGCATGCCCGAGCGGTAGAGGGCTCGGAAATAGTCACTCTGCTCGATCAGCTTCCTCTTGCACACCGGGTAGCACTTGTCCCCCAGCCGGATCTGCACCACCTCCTCCCCCGCGCCGGCCCCATCCCCTTCCCCCTCCTCTTCCTCCTGCCGCTGTCGCTCCGC
>VXAA01006149.1:61581-93479 GCA_013399115.1 Anseranas semipalmata | reverse complement strand
CAGAGGGGAATAAAAGAGCCCTAAAAAGGCAATGTCGAAGCGCTCAGCCGCCGGCCCCGGCCTCGCCGCTCTGGCCCGGGCACTCCGCTCCGCCGGGCGGCCGCTCCCGCCCCGTCCTGGGGGAAATTTGAAGCCCGTGTGCGTGTCGGGACGCGGCCAGAAAAGCCAAACGCGCGGCTGCCGGGTGGAGAAATAGGCGTAGCGCGCAGCGACCCCCCCGCCTCCCCCTCTCGCACTGCCTGAATTGGGCCCGGAGCGCAGCCCCAGCCAGCGCACGGGCTCTGACCTCTTGCCATAAATGTACTTGTGCATCCCCGGAGAGGGGAATATTCTCGAACCACACGCAGGAAAATATGTGGTATGTGTGCATGTATTCGTGCACAGCATGAGAGGAAGCAGGAGCGCTATGGCTAGCGTGATCCCACGGCATCTCGATACCGTGGCATTCATCACAACAAAAACAACAAAAAGGATCATCTTTCACATCTAGCACAGCACTAGGATTTAGGAGCCACAAGCATGATACATAATTCTGCTATGACTTTCCTCCTGCACAAGTACTCAATGTCTCAGCTCCAAATTTGGCATACAGAGATACTATATAACCTTTTCTACTACTCTATCTTTTCTATTTAACTTCCCGAAATAGGAAATACATGTTATTCACCGAAGTCGTGTAGCAGGGCCCTAATTTTGTTTGACATGAGCAAGGAAAAAAGAAATTAATAACGGAGCATCTACCTGCATGGATAAAGTGTCCTGCTATTTGCCTCATTACATTTTTGAAACATAATGAAAGTGATTTTTTTTTTTTGAACTGCTGAAAAAGATGAGGAAGTCTGCCATCCTATGTATTCTTACATAAGGATGCTTAATATAAAAGATATAAGATACAATATAAAGACTTTAACAATCTTTTTTGTTTGTTTGTTTAACTTTTATAAAGACTTATTTCACCCTGTGCATTGCTAGATTACAGAAAACCTTTCCCTTTAATAGTAATGTGACTCATCTCCAGTTATTGCAGATTGCTTAGTTTTCAGACAACTCCCTATTTCCACTGCTCAGAAGGGATCATTTCCCCCAACTAATAAAACTCTGCAGAGTGGCTGTTTGTTTTGGGGGGAAAGGGGTGTTTGTTTTTTCATTTTTTTTTCATTTGTTTTAGAAAATAGGGTTGTTTGCTTTTTAGCATTTCCTCTGTGAAATGATCCTCCCTCAATTTTGTTGAACTTCAGCTTCTTAGTTCCAGTCCATACAAATAGCATCAATGTCAATCTCAGAGTTGAACAGTCACACTCAGAAAGGGTGCTCTTTTCTGCCAACTTTTATAAAAGCGTATGTTGAGATGGAGTAGATTTGTCTGCATTTTTATTTTCCACCTCTCTTCAAAGCATCTTGCTTTTGAAGGGCCTGTTTTGTGTTTTGAAATCCTTTCAAACAGGATTTCAACTGGTTCCAAAGAGCTCTCTTCAGCAGCTTCAGTCCCTAGCTAAGTCACTATTACCTCTCATTTTCTCTTTCCTACTACTGAGTTTCACTGTCTGCTTGTTTTGTGTTCCTCTTTCATTCCCCCTCAGTATTTCATTTATTTTCATATTGCACTTTTCCTGGATTCTGGTCTTGGTGAAGCACTGCATCATTCGGCTCTTCAAGTTTTTTATACCTAGCTGAAGCCCGAGTCTGAGCACTGGCCAATTTTTATCTGCCTCAGGTTCAGCTTGAAAAGATAACACACAATAAGCTAAGATCCTACCACTTCAGTAGGAGTCTAACCCATATGTACTGGTTGCACTTTAATTCCCATAGCCAGACATTTCAAGTAACTGTAATAATTTATACTCCAGAGGTAAACAGAGAGTTCATGTTTGTCATGGCCATTAAGCTCCCCTGTTGGAATACAGTATGATTGCCAACACGGTGGTATGATTGCCATCTTTAGACATCTGGTTTGGAATCTCATATGTTTGATGTACTGGTAAGTTAGCTCCTAATTGGTGAGTGTTTTTTTCCATGTAGTCAGTTATGATAAGTTCTGTTCCCTCAAAGTGTTGACACCACAGCCTGGATAGGTAGAATATTTCTGCTGCTGCCTTAGTGCCTTCCTGTGGCCCATACGCCTGTACCTGCCACTCTGCCAAGGATTTCAAATCCACCTTCCTCGCATTTCATGAAGTTTTTAATAGACTGCATCAGTTCTGTCATGTACTAAAAAGTATTTTCTTCCCACCAGCAAACTTTTGAGTACTGACTTCTATAGCTCTCATCAGGAACTGTCATATGCACAAGGGGTCAGCAGTACTCTTTGTTGAATGGCCACTTTTGCAGAAAGCCTAAATCTGTTTCTTCAACCAATTGTTTTTACTAGACTGATTGTTGGCTATCTGTACTTTATCCAGGCTTAGGACTGGACAACTGTGTTAAGTCAGAGTTCTTTTAGACAGACTTGGAAATGGAAGAAGTTCTTTTATAGAGCAGCCACATTGTAATAGACCATTCAACCACGATATGGAAAACCTATGCTTCTGACCCTTTTTCTGCCGGGACATACATTCCTATAGTCCTCTGACTTTTCTAGCATAGCAAAAGTAAGGAAACAGAAAGAGAGAGAGAGTCAGGAGGAAAGNGGGAGAGGAGAGGGAGAGGAGAGAGAAGCACTTCTTTTTCTGTTGTGCATGGCACCCTGCTTATGCTTCCTGACTGGCGCCACAGAGGGCATGTAGGCAAGGAACAGATATAAGGCTGGTGCAAGCCTGTTCTGTGTGCTAAGACTGAAGCCTGCTTAAACTTTAGATTCACTTCAAGTATTTAGCACTGTTTCCATTTACTTAGAAAACTATGGCCATTTGTTTTTCCTCAGCGAACAACTCGATGGCTTACTGTGGCAAGCTGGCTGGGTCTCCAGTTTGGTTCCCCATAAGGTCACAAGACACAGTAAAGTGGGTAACAGAAGTACCAGTGACTGGGAATCATAATGACAAATGCTTTTCTTGGCAGGAAACCTGGTTTACATATACATGAAATATAGCCTAAATGTCTTTGTGGGTCTAACCCAAGATCACACAAAAAATCTGCAACAACAGAGAACCAAACCCTTAAGCAACAGTACAGTGCCTAAAGGAACACTGCAGAGGTTTTGTATTTGTTTTAAGCAAACCTTCTCTTGATTCAACACAGAGACACTGGATAATATATGGGAATCAGTAAGAAACATCAACTTGATTGTTCTAAGGACTGGACCACACAGAGGGCAAAAAACAAAGGAAATTTTAAATTCCCTTCAGCTCTATTAGTCTAAAATGTGAACTGGAACCAAATAAAGGGATATTTAGAATATACATGCTTCCTAATATAAAATATAAAGTGCCACATTCTTCCCTCTGAGATGCCAGGGAATTGTACTGTACTGCCAGGGAACTGTGTATTGAGTAATAGTGGAATTACTCAAGAGAAGAATCAGTCTTTTGGAAATGATTCACTAGCTGCTGCCATTGTTTAGTATTTTCCTTGTCACAGGATACAAAGTAAGCATCTGTGGAACATAGGAAATATCCTGCAGTATTTCAGCATTAAAAATATCAGTGTTCTAAAGGATCTTGGCATTTCTAAGAGAAACTGACTGGAGCATAGTTTTATTTCAACTGAAATCTCTATCCTTTGTGAAGGATGAGATGCTAAACAAAGGTAATTTTTTTTTTTCAGATTTGTAGCGAAACAAAGCACTTCTTACACAATGCCATTAACAATGTCATTCAAAAAAAACCCAAACCACTCCTATTTTTAATAGCACTTGTTTAGACTTTATTCTCTATTATTTTCTGTTTATTTTTTCTGTTCTGGATGCACAATTTCATATTTATTGCTTGCAACACAAGTATTTTGTAATACTACTGAAAAAATACTTGAAGTGGTATTTTTGGAATTTATTGTCAAATACTTAACTTATCCCCGATTTAGTCAAATTTAATGAGTGATTAATACTAAAGTGTGTGTGAGAGCCAAGCTCTCTCTAGGCAGCAAAGAGGCTGTTCTAATCATCTGTGTGCCAGTGGGCATTCCCTGTGGATCATGAGAAAGTTCAGTCACCAGACAGCAGAATGGAAGCATGAGTGTATAGTTACAATGACATTCAATCTGTTCTGTTTTTTACACTGCAGATCCAGTGAGGAATTTCCTTGAAACTCTCTCAGGTGAAGTAAGTGTTCCCTGACAAAACCTGAACAAGGGTCAGGCTGCTGGAGCATCCTGCCTGCTGCTGAATCTCCTGTTAGGGATGTTTGTTCTGCACAAAAGCATTGCGCATGCCCAGGCCAGAATTTTCTTGTGTAGCTCTGTCTAGAGGAGAGAGAAGTGGGATCTTTTAAAACAGCATATATTTTTAAATCCTCGTGCGGACAGACAGAACTGAATTTTAGTACAAAATAACTAGGTAAGATAAATGGTAACCCACATGGTAGATTTTCACTGAGCATCCAGCTGTATAAAATTCATCACAATATTGAAACTCTATCCCTTTTGCCTAGTTTTAAGTTCTGTCGTAAATCAACGTTCATGCATTAGAGTATTTGCTAAACATTGTTCCCTTTTGTCATAAACTTTAGCTCAAGTTTATGTGTATGCCAGTAGATTTATATTTGTATAATCTAATCCGTCTAAGCCTTCTGTTAATCTTTGTTTGAACACAATGACTCCAGCTTTCATATAGAAGTTTTACCAGAATTAGTTTGAAGCCAAGCTCTGAGAGAATCTTAGGGCCTGGCAGCCCCTTTGAAACAAGGGTATAAAAATATTGTTTCACAAAGTCTCAGGACGAGAAACTGTAAAGTTTTACCTCTTTCCACCATGTAGTGAGATGGGTCTGGAACCAGAATCTTGGATCCAACTGTCCCAAAACTTGGAGAAGTTTAGATTTATTAAAAACTCAGTTTATTGTTCCAAACCAAAATCTGACCACTAATAGCTGTTTTTGACAAAACAGTTCTCTCAAAAAAAATGTTGTGTTTTTTTTTAGACTTAAAACACTTTGCAAGAATGTTTTGATTTCAAGGAAATTTTAAAGGAGAGAGAAAGTAGACATAGTATTTCAATAATGTCAGACAGAATTGCTTTGATGTATGTTTCAAAGTACTTACATTTCATTATTTCATGATCTATTACATTAGTATTTTACAACTATTATACTATAATAGAGTCACAGTGACATATTCTGGCATTATCAAAATACTTAGGCATAGGTAAAATTTTGATCTTATCACTACTGTAGCAACATAAAAAACACATGTACATATCTAAGACAAATGAGATGAAGATTTCAGCAAAGGCCTGCAATTCAATTTATTCACATGGAGTGCAACACAGACACTGAGTTATGCTGACTATTAGGGTTGATGTTGCATGGCATTATGCTGCACATATTTGGTTAAATAAGCTTATTGATGGTCATGTGAGGACAGGCAGGTTCATAATTCACCTGGGAATCTGCAGGCTTTGGTCTTGCTTCTCAGCTGGCAGTTACCAACTTTCAGTTGCTCTGTTGGACAGCCTAAAACACATGGTTTAAACTAATGTGTTGGACTTTAACTGTGGCAGAGAAGTGCTTTATACATTTAGCAGTGTCTCTTCCCATGCCCAAGTCAGGCTGGGTCTGCGTAAGCAGCAATCATTTTCTGTATACTTCTGCATCATCATGGCAGCATCAAGGAGAATTGTTTTGCCACATCTGGGCATTGGGAATATCTCTCACTTCTCCCCTGTAATCTGCCTGAGAAAGGGAAGACCCAGACAAGAGGCCCAACTGTCCTCTCTTGTCTAGTCTGCATTCATATGAGGGATGCATCCATCTCTGATCATACCGGCTTAACCACCACTGACAGAGCAAAAGAAAGAGAAAATTTCAAAGATAGGCACTAGCGTTGGCTGGGAAAGAGCAAGTAACAACACTGTATTTCATAGCACTTCAAAAAGCATTAAGACCTAAGGTCATAATGCCATGAGAGTACATTGACTGTCTTCTCACCTGCTGACATTCAGCAGAGAAGCATGGGACAATAGCAGTGTGGACAATAGATGACCTATGAACAAAACCAAACTATTTGCACAGTGTAGTTTTAGACAGGCTGACCTGACTACAGAATCAAAGCCTTTGCACTTTTAGTCCTTTTCAGCAATGCTTTCCTGTACTATATAGATCTTCTTTGTGGTCTTTACATATTACGAGTACTAGAACCATATATTCCATATAAGCTAAATAAAATAACATAAATATTAATATTTGGAACGATAAGTGGAAAAGTTGTCTGCTTTTGTTTATATTTGGCAAAAAAAGAGTTAATGCCCGATGAATCCTTTGTACTAGGAAGCTCTTGGATTGTGCCACTATCACTGGCAGCCCAGGTGGAAAACTTCAGGTACTATTTCTGTTCATAACAAGAATTGTTAAAAAGATTGTTCTCTTCCTTTGTGTCAGGTACGTTTACAACTCTTTTGCCGAAAGATCTGCAAAGACATCCATGTTCTTACAGAAAACAGGCAACAGCCAGTTTGTTTTCCAGGAAGAAATTTGAGAAGACCAATGAAAAGAATTACAAATAACATGAAGTGCTGGTTTGATACTGGCCAGAGACTCCTTATTAACAGCAAAAGTCTCTTGATCCCTCCTTGCGGAGCACATGGAACAGTCGGTCACTGGTTTACAGGTAAGACTCAGATATTTCCTTCTCGCAAAATTTTTGTGATTTAAAAGTTCAGCATTAAATTATAAATATGCATTTGCCATACAAAAGTCAAAGTGAGATTATGGGCAAGCTGGCAGAGGACTCTGAAATTTAACAGATAAAACTTTTCAGTTTTTAAAGGAAATTGCCTGAAGCATCATTTATCTCTTTCAATTTCTTTATATTTCTTTAAACAAAAAGTTTCTCTGCAGCTGTTCCTGCTCTCATAATTTATTCGGAAACAGAGAAGGGAGAAAGAATTACGAGTAATGAAAAAGAAAAAAAGGCTGATTGGTTGAAGCAGACAGCAGAAGAACAGAATAAAAATATGAAGGTACTGAGAAAGACCAGCAGCAGTTCTACCAGCAAGCAGAGGCAAACTAAAAAGAGATTTAAAATATACATTGCAAACACATAGATCTGTACAGAACATGACTGGTTACCAAAGCTCAATCTTGAAAAAACATGCTTAAACACGAGGAATACTCTCACTTGCTGTGTTTGGTGACTGCCTCAATGGCAGCAACAGGTATTTGACAATTTGTTACTTTATTCAAAATATGATGCCAGAGAAAGACTTACTGAACAATCTGAAAGATGCTTAGATGCTCAGGCACGTTCACATCCAGTGTTGCACTTTATCTTCATGTCTAGAGAGAGCCCCACTGAAACTGAAGAAATCATATGGTGTTTCAGGTCCATCTAACTGAAGTATGCCACAGGGGTAGTCTTTGATTTTTGTTTTTCTTCCTAGAAAGCAAGAAGTAAACACATTTGTTATATGCATATACAATTTGCAAGGTGCCAAACATATAAAAATAAATGAGCTGAGACAGTATAATCTTTAAGAAACCACAAATACATATGCAATTACTCTTAAAGCTACCTATTAGATCTATTTTTTTGTTCATGCAAGTAATCTAATTTATTTCAGTGGACTAAAGACATGTTCAGCTTTACCCAGTAAAAATGCTTGCTTTGTATGAGTTTAATCTTCTTGTTCCCTGTTTCCCCAAGTTATTTAGAATCTTCTAGACTTCTCATCTTGGAGAAATGGGAAGAGCTGGAGTGAGGAAAGCAATCAGGAATCAACATTTCTGTACACCAGTCTTACAGAACAAAACAGATCCAGAATTCATACTAAATGCTAGAGGTGAAGCCACAATACAGGCATATCTTTCAAAGCTGTGTATCCCATATCAAATGATGCCTTGGGATATTTGGAAAACAGAAACAAAAAAATATTTCAGAAAAATACAGTCAGTAATGCTCGTGTCAATGGCAGATAAATGCCTAAAACCATCCCTGTGCAGTCCATTGAATGCAAACAGGTATATTGAAACATATTTAAGGTTTTAAATAGTGATATTCAGGCAGAGATGAAAACAAAATTAAGCACATCAGACTACAAAACAAACAAACAAACAAAAAAAACAAACACCAGCACCACCACCAACAACAAAACCAAGTAAAACAACACAAATATCAGGAGTTGGTTTTCAAGACAGAGGCTTAAAGAATTACCCACTTAGGCTCTTTCTTACAATTTCATTCACCCCTCACAACAGACATGCATTCTGGATAAAAACAGACATTATAATATATATTATAATCATAGCTGGTACCTCCACTGAATAAATAAATGCCTTGGCCTTGCTATTAGATCAACAGGAATTAACCTGTGCTGAGCTCCATTACCTTCTAAGGAGCTCTGTAAGGAACAAAATTGTGTACATGCTGTCTCATTTCCAAAATGGGGGCTTTGTTTTGCAAAACAAACACTAGCTATAATGCCTAAAGAATTGAAATGACTTTGAAGCCCCCCATCCATGTCACAGATCTATACTTTATGTGGAATTGGGAAAATTCTTAATCTTGAAGAAAAATAATCCTGTCCAAAACAGTTATATATTCCACACACAATCTTTCTTGCAGACAACTGTATTTCTGCTTAATTCCCTCAGCCTCTCTACATAGTCCATTGAGTGTATATGAACTCATGTATTGTAATATTTTAAATCCTTTCCACATGCTATCTTGCATACAGCAGTGGCAATCAGAGATCAGACTGCATCCTTTCAAGAAACAAAATACTTTGGAGTTTCACGTTTCAGACCAGGTGTTTGAAAATTTGCCTTCCTATATGCCAACAGTACTTTCTTTCTTGCACTCTCATAGGCTTCTTCCAGGCTTTAACATAAGCAGAAAAATCCATACAGACTGTTCAATATTCTTGAACTTCTGCAAGATTAAGGGCAGGACTTTGATTACCTATCCAGTCTGAAGACAAATGTAGGTTGCAGCTTTCTCCAGTCATATTCATCTACTGCTAGCAGAGTGGGGAAGAGGAACAAATTTCTGCCTCTGGATGATTGATAGAATTAGATACTTCAGTTTGTTAATCAAGAAGGAAACTATATTTGAAACAACCAGATAATTCAAAAAGTATTAAGAAACTAAACTGAGCTGTTTCTTCCGTATTGAGTGTAGTACTGAGCCTGAACAAAGTGGCAGACCCACCTGCTCTCAAATGACTGGACTGCATACTTTCAGAGCTGAGGTGAAACAATATGCTGTGCTTACCATTATTCACCACATACTAAGGCTGTTTGCACAGTCTGGTCTTAGAAGGACAAGAGACACAAACTTGAGATCACAGAAGCAAGCTCTCTGAATGACTAAAAGCAGCATGTGCCTGCTGTCTCAGAAACTATCTCCAAATAATGCAGAGAACAATAATAACTATTTTAATCATGTGTAGCTCATAAAATGGCTGCTTCCTTCCAGCAGCTGCACAAACAACAACATGGGAATTGTTTGGAAAAAACATCCCTTGGCTGATTTCTCTGGCAGAATTGGCAGTATCATCACCACTCAAGAGATTGTCTCTTAAAATGCTGGTCCAAACTCTAGTGCATCCGTGGAGAAGAAAGCACACTCATCAGGCCAATTACATTGAAGAGATGGTCCTGCTGGTGGCAATATCAGAAGTGCTGTTGGTTCTGGGTTTGATGGTGGGGTCAGACTCTCTGTGCACTCCCACTACGTTTTACAAGAACTGCTGGATCCGACGCTTCCCAGGTCTTCTGATTGACCTGCAGGAATCACAGAAGAAGGGAGCCCAAGTGCTGAAGATTTATGCAGAAGTCTCATCCCAACAGTGCAGCAGAAACTGCTGTCTTCAGAGGAATGGTGAGTGTTTATTATCAAGATTGTGGCATACATTAAAATTTGTATCATGACGTCATGACATATGAGGAAAAACATTCTGGGTAATTTTTATATAAACATTCTTTTGTTTGAAGAAGAAATAATGCAAAAGAAAAAAAAAGGATATATGTTGTATTTGAGACAGGAAAACAGAGGCACGTCTGATATTTTTGGAAGAACACACTAGCAAAACGTGAAAATGTTAGGGTCTGCTTTGAAATTTTAGACCTCTGTTACCAAACTTGTGGGCAATGCTAACATTAAAACAACTCTTCAATATCCATCACCACCTACTCCTGTACAGAAAATTCTACCCTGTTATAAAGTGACACTAGTTACAACAGGACTCTTCTTCATTAGATGAGGACATGGTGAAGAGGAAAGAAGAGGGAATGCACAATTTGGCCTTCTCTGAGATAAAAGAATATTCATTTTCTTTGAGAGAGCACTCTCTTGTTCTGTGTTTATACCATATTTGTGGTCCAACCCAAGTATAGTATTAATATGAACAATAAAGCTGAGACGTAGCAGTTATTCAGCTAGCAATCCCTTTTCCCTAGTCTTACAAAATGAGACTCCGAATAAAAATAAGAAAATTTCATTCCTTCTTTTAAACCCAAGACTATACTTTCACTGTATCACACTGCTTTGGTACACTGTAGGAGTATATTTTAGGAGTGTATGTAATATGTGTGTCTGTGGTGCCTAAACTTGACTGCAAAACTCACAAGACTCAAGGGTTTTGGATACAGAGGATGAAAGTGAGCTACCAGTTATTAAATACAGAAAATATAAATTTTGATGAAATTTGAATTATGAGCACTGTAATGACCTTGAAAACCTGGCACCAAGATAACTAACATAACTGCCATCAGCATTCCTGCAAGGAGTCAACTTCTGTCTTAAATATTGTGAATAAAGAGCAATTATAGGCATTTTAGTAATGTTTTTCCTATGTGGACAATAAACTCTTTGGTCATAAAACATGGGACTGGATATCTAATGAAGGTAAGTAATGGTAATTTGGAACTTTGTTTTTATAATGTTACACAATCAAGCACAGATTTGTTATAATCTTAACTAAAATACAGAGACGTTAGATGGCATTTCAAAGATACACTTCAAATCAGATTGTGGTTTCCATACAATCCCAAAGAGACAAATATAATCTGCCACAGATAATATTACTAATAAATGCCCTAATTAAGATTTCAAGAAATATTGATAATAAGTTTGGTAAGAAAATCTTCTTTGCTGAATTCTTAGTAATAGTACAGTTACTGAAAGCTGATCTTACAAGATAAAAAGAAATTCTGAAATAAATTAAAAACAAGCAATGAAATAGGTTGCTTCTATCTCCTCAAGGCAATGCAAAATATCTTACAGCATGCTTTTAACATATTCTTCCCCACCAACGAACTATCCTTCCTTACCAAAATATAGGTTTGTGACTTTTCTTACTTGATTTTATGCAATGAAATCCATCACACATCCCAAAGAGAATATATCACAGAAGCCAACTTCTTCAGAGGAGATATTTTTTTTCTGCTATTTAATGGTATTTTCATCAAGATGGCAAAGTAATCACTAAGATGAAAAACATTTAGAATCATGTTGTGCTGAATATAGGAGTTTCTAATGACAAAAGAACTTTGCACAAACTTGGAAGACAGGAAAGGTTTTGAAGATTTCACTCCTCCCTTCAAACAAATCCATGTATTTTCAGACTCCTTCTACATTTGTAAATAAGAATTTATATTCTTCTTCTATATCAGCAAAACTGCATAGTGTTCATGTATCATACTGAGAAAGAAACATAAAATATACAATTAGCACAAAACCTCTACTCTTTAACAAAATACAGGATGCTGTATAACCATGTTTGAAGGCAATGGTACATGCTGCTACTACACATGAGGAAAGTGAAGAACAGTTTTCTGTTGGAAGAAAAATCATCACTGTGAGCAAACATCAGAAAATCTTGATTTTAAAACAATGACAATATTCATAATATATTGTTAGTGTTTTGAGAGTGTTTAAAAGTCTCTCAACAAAAGATATCAGAAAAACAACATAGATATTTCACAGAAATATTTGAGGCTCTTTGTCTTTTAAACTGTTAACTTAGGCTAAAAATGATGCAAAATGTTTACTGATGCCTAGAACTATTTTTATATTCATTTTTTTTTCTTAAAAATAGTTATTGGATTTCAAATTCTCTTATTCATAGAAGCTAATGCTTTTTATATATCACCTATAGAAATGCCTATAGGTCTCAGGAAATATATCAAAATGTACTGGCTAAAGATACTTCCCAAACACTACAAAATGTTTTTCATCTTTTAAAGAAAAATGTAAACCAATTGGTATACAATAGAGTCAGAGTTTTGTATAGTCCTTTAAGACAATCATTTTTTCTCCAACTAGTTATGTTCTTCTATTGTTTTAATAATCATAACCTTCTTTGTACCAGTTTTACTTTTATAAAAGTCTTCTCTAAGCTCAACTGGAATTTCCATAACTGGAAACCAATGAAGCCTAACGAAAGATAGAAAATGGTATCAGTGAAAGAAAAATGCTGTTTAAATTCTTTGATTTAGATTTGATGTCAAATTATATCTTTAGTTGCTATTCATTACAGTTTGGGATCCCAGCTTTACTTGTAAGTATTACTATTTTTGTTTCACCTACACAGACAACTTTGAGCTTCGTATGTGAGTAGCTAAAAAACACAATACAATATAAATTTGGAAACAGCAGTTCTACTATAATTTTTTCATTCCATAAAGTTGCTGAATTTGTATTGTTCAGACAGAGTGCATTTTCATTGCAAATTTTAAATTGTATGGTATACATATTTTGAAAACAATGCTTCTCTCTTAGGTCAGATATGTTCATTATGAGGGAAAAATGTATTTTCTAGTTGTATGTTTGCAGTGTTATTCTATGATGCAGTATTTAGAATACTAACTGAAAAACTACAATGAACACAGAAAAGATAGTAATGGTGGATATAGTGTATATTCTTCCTTCTTATTTGTTGATAAGTTGGAATTGTTTCCTTTAGTTACATATAAAATGGTAAGAGTTGCATTATTTTTCCATTATTCATTGCATAAGTATTACAAATTAGTTTCATTACTTACAAATATGAGGCAATGTTTGGAATAAATACCTAAATAAATGGAAAACATTTTTAAAGCTAGGTAGTTTCCTAACAGTTTATGTAAAATAAATATTTTTCATTACTGTTACATGAATGTCCTGCAACTAGAATGTTTTTCCAATATTAAAAAAATATTGAATCGTTTGCTTGAAGCAACACTTCAGCCCTACTAATTTGCATTTTCTAAACAGTCACACTAACAAATACAGATAAGCATCTTATCTTAAGAGTTCATTTCATATACAAATTGTCCAATTCAGAGTCAGAGGGCATACTACAATTTTGTGAAGCGCAAAGCCTTGAGAGTCAGAATCAGTATCAGAAAATTCTCCTTAGCTTTTTAAATAATTTACAGTATTTTCTGCTGTTGAATGTGTCCCCTGTCCTGTCAACACTTTTTCTAATTGCAGGTAGACATATAAGTTCAGGTGTGGAGACTACATTCAAGATAAGTAAAGTAAAATAAAATAAACCCCACAAAACTTCATATGACTAAACCAAAAACTAACTTGGTCCTCTTTTAAGCACATTGATATAAAATAAAATCAACTTTTGGCTTGATATTTTGAATTTGGGTGTGACACTAACCGTAAGTATTTAAGCATATGGATGAATGAGCACCTGATATAAAATTATATACATTTATATATATATGTTTATATATACTTTTGAAAACTGTTGTTCCGTGACAAGTTGTTCAGGCATTTTTTCATTATTAGTTTAGCCCTGATTCCTCATGTGGAAAGACAGAAGTGAACCTCCAAATATAAACGAAGAATTGCCTAAACTACTATATTCACAGTAATACAATAGCCCAAAAGCAAACAAGGGAAAGGATTGGGAACCAGCAGCAAGGCAGGATGCCACTTACTTATCGTAGTTCAGGATTGGCCATCCGATGGTTGTTTAATAGTCTGAGTGAAAGGAATGGTTGCTGTCTAGTTTCAAGTAAACAAGTATCATTATACAAGAGCAAACACACCAAAGCTGTCTTCCTTGATAGCTTTACGTTTAGAAATGGTACACTCACTGCACCAGAGATGTGAAGGAAGGAAACTGGTAAGAGCTACAGGCTACAGCATAAGATTTTGTTTTATCAGAGGCTCATTTAAAATTCAGGAGGCTATTCTATTCGTCTTCTCCAGATGTAAAATAAGATTATAGTTACAAGTAGTTATAATTTCTGACTGGGTGTTTAAGTAGTTTGTGTGATAACGAGAGAACCACAAATTTAAAGTATTATGCAGCTGCTCAATATTAATGATGTTTTAATGTTAAATAATGTAGTAACATGCAAAATATAATGGTCACTATGCAGATAAATTCAGCTTTATTCTTTTTGTATTACAGTTTCCTGCAACCTAGCAGTGTTCTACCATGGAGCTACTCATGAGAATACGAATTGCTTGCACATGTCTTGCCCATCATTGGAAAGTTGTATTCTAAAGGCTAGAATCAACGTTGTTTTGTACAACATCACAACAGGTAATCAACCATTGCATGTATAAAGGCTGAAAACAAAGCAACTATAAGAAACGTTAAAATTATACTAGGTCAGCTTTGCTAAAAGACCTGTAGTAACACACAATGATAAAAATGTGTGAGACACCTTTTCCTTTATCATAATGTACCTACTTCTGGGAATACTCCCCCACTTTCTTCCATTCAGTGTTTGAGGAAGGACCTTGAAGATACACCCAATTTTCAAGATTTACATCTGAGTATCTAATGAATACTCTGTTAAGTGAAAATACCATGCAAGATCTGTCGCTGCTCCATGCCCCCAGATCCAAACACTAGCAAGGCTGAAAATGTGTTCCCATTAGGCACACACATCACACATACAGACTACAGATATATACCACATGCATACATATATACACAGCCAGCCACACAGGTAGTACAGAGAGACATACAAATCAGACACAAACAAAAGCAACACCAAGAGCTTCCTCTGTGTGCCTTCACAGGATGTAGATAGGCGAGTGAGAATATATATATATATATAAATGTATATACATACAATGCATGTGTGCAAATATATATATACGCACACATGCAAGGTGAATCCCTCCAGCAGCTGGGCTTAGACACTCATTTTGCCCAGTAGCTGCCCCTGGATCCCAGTCTCCCCAGTGCTGGCACCTGGACGCATGAGCCCCCAGGGGTGTAACCACTCTCTAGTTGCTGGTATAGACTGACTGACTGACTCTCTTTTTCTCTTGTATGCAGATGAACTTTTATCACATAAACTAATAGTATTTATGATTTATTAGGGGTTGATCCAGATCTTCTTATTTTTGAAAAACCAACATCCAAAGAGCCAAATATGCACTCTTCATCAAATAAATATGAAAGGCAAAACAGCACAAAGACCACTGAGTGGGAAAGATGCCAGCATGGTAACATCACATCAAGTTCTCTTCTACTCCCAGCTCCATCTTCTACCACTGGCCACAGCTTATCAGCAAACACTTACACCTCCAGTACAAGCCTGATGGTTGATAAAACTAAAGTTTCCACATATTCCAGGGCAGAAACTTCTCCCCTGGATGACCATTTGGCTAAGTGGACAAGCGCAACTTCAGTAAGTATTAGGTCAACCACCAGCTCAGACAAAAGGACTGTACACTCAACTTTGATATCTAAATCTGCCAAGGTGTTATCCCACATGCCCACTCCTCCTCGTCTGAACAGCAGTAAGCAACACTTAAATGAAACCAAAGGCTACAGTGGCAGGAATTATACTTCAGATAACGAGGCACCTGCTTGGGAAGCTGCAGTTCTGGGTGTCTGGTTGATTCCAGTTGTTCTTTGCTCTTCTCTTCTCTTCCTTTGCTGTTGTACTGTTGCTCTTGCAGCAGGGCGTTGCAGAAATAGGAAAGGTCAGTACAAGCCCATAAGGAGAAGAAGAACAATGTCTAGACAAGTCATAAAATACACTAGTGTCAAAGGTAGTTCATAAAATACAGTCAACCATCCTTGTTTTGGAACAAACGGCCTTTTAAAAAATGAATTGTATATGCTAGCCTAATTCTTCTACAGAACAAAGAATAAGTTTCAGAATCATTCAGTTGTAATTTCATTCTCACCAGATGAAACACAATTCCCTGGTCTCTTTGGGCATGAAGAACACACTCATAGGTCCAACTGCATGTTCAAAGCTGTTTTTCGTTCATAATCTGACCCAGACTAATGGGTTTTTGGTTCATAATCTGACCCAGACTAATATCTAAGAAAAACTATACACTTTCCCTAACTTAAGAGAGCAGATTCACTGCAGCTTTACATATCCTGTCCCCTGACTTTGACCAGCCTTAGAATATTAAGTAAAAATGCAATCAGTAAAACCGAAGTTTTATAGTATCATAAATCATTTAATTCTAATAATCCTTTAATTGTCTAAGATCTAGTTGTTTCTATAAAAACTATGCACTCATTTTCTCTGGTTAAATTCACATTTATCCCTAATATTGGAACAAAACAATTTCAACAGCACTACTACTTCTTCAAAGAAAAATACCCATAAAAAACCTTAGACCCGAAAACTACTGAATTCCATTAACTCGTACCTAAATATCTGATTATTCAAATATTTATGCTTTACTTTCAACCCAATCTTCTGATAACAATCACTTCAAATGTTTTTCAAGTCCTCCTAGAAGTACCTTTAGACTTTTCCCATTTTGTAAACTTACTTGCTGTGCAATGAATCGACAGATCCATTCTACTATTGGCTACGGCTGGCACAAATGCAGCTAAGAATTGTTCATGCATTGCAATTACAGTCAATTTGTGTTGTCCACATCGACGTGCTTTTTCGTGCCTACTCATATTTACCATTTACACCATTAGCTTTTTTAAATAGGGACATTTAAGGTATGTTAAGATAATCAGAGGGCTGGAGCACTTCTCCTATGAAGAAAGGCTGAGAGAGCTGGAGATGTTCAACCTGAAGAAGAGAAGGCTCTGGGGGAACCTCATTGTGGCTTCTCAATAGTTAAAAAGATCTTATAAAAAGGATGGAGAGGGACTCTACTCGGGCAGATAAAGATAGGACAAGGGGCAGTGGTTTTAAACTGAAAGAGGATAGATTTATATTAGACATTAGGAAGTAATTCTTCACTGTGAGGGTGGTGAAGCGCTGGAACAGGTTGCCCAGAGAAGTTGTGGATGCCCCATCCCTGGAGGTGCTCAAGACCAGGTTGGATGGGGCCCTGGGCAACCCAATCTAGTGGGTGGCATCCATGCCCATGACAGGGGGGTTGGATCTAGATGATCTTTAAGGTTCCTTCCAACCCAAGCTGTTCTATGATTCTATGTTGCACGGAAATATACAAAAGGTTTTGAAAGCTCTAGAAGTAGCCATAATAATAATAATAAAAAAAATACTACTACCAAAAAAAAAAAAACAAAACCCTTTGTTTCTTTATCCTGTATATTCTCTTCATAAAAGTGCTCCTCCTTAATATAAATCAAGTGATTAGATCAACAAGATAGGAAGGTATTTCCTTGGCTTACCTTGCTCAGGAAATTTGCTTAGCAAACATTTTCAGCAGTAACCAGGATTGCTCTTCCTCTTTTAAACTTGTTGATGTCTCAGAGTTTCTCACTCTCTTCACTTGCCGTAAGAAGTTTCTGTTTCCCAGATGAGTGTAAATATTATAAAAGGAAACATTCCACAATAAAATTGATTGTCATATCTCTGTGTAGAAAATTATTTTAAAACTAGTAAGATTTATACAAAGTTTAACGACTATAATGATGAGATTAGAAAGCCACATGAATACCTAATTACAGTTGAGCAGGTTGGTTTCAGAGGAAAAGACCTCCCTAAAATTATATTTTAGGGCACACTGATTAGCACTGTAGTTTAAGAAACTGAAGTTAAAAAAAAACTTTAGTTTTTGATTGAACTTGTATGCTAATTTACATGTAATAGAAGAGAGACTGACAGTCAGAAGAACAGTCTAAAGGACTGTTTGATTTTTTTTTTTTAATCAGCTGATACAATACAAAAGCAATTCTGCCCATTTTATCTAGAAAAATTAGAATTAGATTTGATTTCTTTTTAAGGGCAGTTCCATGCTTATCTGATACAAGCTCTGGAGATGTACCCACTGCAAGATGTACTTCAAATCTGAATAAGTTGACTTTTACTATCAAATTGCACTTTTCTAATTCATCATGTGGCTGAATGTAGCACATAGTTAAACTATCACTAAAGGTATTTGTAATGGAAATTTCAACTAAGAATGGTAAGACCCCAAGAGCTCTTCAGTGTCAGAGGAAGCTGATTATTCTTTTCCAGGTTTTTAACATCAAAAAGAAAGAAACTAGGAGAGAGGAACCAATACTTTATCAAAGAACAGATGTGGTGATACTGTGGATAAAATACATATTTCTTGCATGCTTATCATCTTAAGACAATCTTAATGGCTCTGACCCTGCAATGGAAAACTTTCAGGTTTGATTGAATTCATTAAGAAACAAAGGGACATGCATGTCAGGGGAGGAACTCAGTTTCTCAGCCTTTTGATTATTGTGGTGTACTTTATATCCTTTCACCACAGCTTACACTGGAAATGGTGATGTGCACCAAGACTGTAGGTATAATCTTTTTTAGACTAGAAGCTGCAGACCACGTGCTTCAGGATTCTTATTGTGTAGTGCTATACCAGTCACTCTTTGTCCAAGTCAAATTCTGAAGGAAAAGTTCATGGCTCAGAGAAGCATCTTTGTGTTAAAGAAACAAGCAGGCATAACTGATTAACATTTACAAAGCCTTAACTAGAAGATGAAAAGTTCTCTAAATTTCTGTTTTGATTTCTACTACACTTAATGTTCAGATGTATTGCACTTCATGGCAACTTGATCAAATACATTAAATAAACTGATGAACCACATGCTCCAAGTCTCATCTCACTCAGTACTAACATTTTACTTCACGACTCTTAAAACACTGTTTACTGAAGACATCTTATGCCAGTTATTACAGTAGTTTCTAGATGCAAAAAATTAGCCAGAATACTGACAAAGCAAGTTCTTGTCCAGTTTGACCAAGCACTAGATCTCAACCTTTCTTTGGAATGTTTACATGGGAGATAAAAGAAAGGTTAGTCTCCTCAACAGCACCAGTAAAACTATGCATCACAACTATTCCAGATGGCCAAGAACTTAATTTGTGCGAGTTTTTTTTCCATTGGAGACAGCTTATTTTTTCCTTGCCATAAGGAACTTACTTTTCCAGTTTGCGGGGGCAAGTGTTTGGATTTGAAATGAGACATCTGCTACTTGGAGGTTAGAACAATGACCGCAGAGAAGCACATATAGTAGCTTTCCTGCTCAAATTTCAATCTGTGATGGACAGGGTTGCTTGAGGTCAGGGCTGTCATGAACTAGCTCCATGTTCCTCTTGGCCAGTAAACACAAGTAAAATAAATGCCTATGGAGAGAGCCAATGCCTCTAGGTATTGTGTGTGGTTTTCTGCTTCTCACTGCTTCCCAATTTATGTACTGGGGGGCCTAGCCTGCTTCCTGATTTAAATGTTAGCTATCTACATTTCTACCGAAAAGTAATACAAACCTCGAGCACTTCCCTGCATCAGAAGAATGTACACACACACATATATGTATAGAGGGATACACACCTTAGAGTCATGCATTTACATTACAACATATGACACATTAATAACAGACCGATAACGATGTATTTATTACTGTAATCTATTACTCTTAACTCTTCAGAGCTTTTAAACTACAATGAAAGTTTCCAATGAGATGGTCTGCAAGTGTTATACAGGAAAGTAAAGATGTGTAATTTAGCTCATAAAAACATGTACCATATTATATATCATTAAGGTTGGGAGGACTTACACTTCAGTTAAGATCCCAGTGCTCTAGGTATTCTACAAAATCACAGCAGAATACTGCCACCCTTAAACAATTTTGAGGGAGAAGCAGAAAATTACAAATATCTAAGATGAAAAAGAGATCAAAATATCATTGTCTACCTGTGATCCAGTCCACTGCATTACACAAATTCTGCACTGTAACATAAATCATTAGTTAAAACCACAAATATAAATGAATTGATATTTCTTCTGATTCTAGCAGCTTGATCGGACACTTACAGGATTATAAAGGTTTTAGTTGTGCTTGTATGTTTCTTAGCAAGGAGAGAAAGCAATAAAGACATTGAGAAGAAAGCTTGGACGTCAATCTTGTAGATTTTTGAGGCCAGCTGACCAAGCATTCTATAGGCATAGAGTCTTTAAGCTGGATATGACTGCAAAAACTGGTATCTTTGACTGATTTAATGGCAAGCGTTGGATGTGGTTATGGAACACAGTGAATTAGTCTCAATATTGTTCTTGCCTAGTAAATACTTAGAATGAGGAAAAAAAATCTATTGCTGGTAGAGACACGTCAGTGTCCTGGCACTCAGGAGACAGACACCTTTTATCCTGTCTATATTTCACGAAACATTTATAGAACATATATAAGTTGGCTTGAACACTTCAGAGGGAACTGTAAAAGCCTGGTTATTCTAGGTTTTTCATTAATTAGCTGCCAAGTTAATAAAATGTTACTGTAATCAAATGAAAAATCTATTTCCCTTGCTATGCTATTCTTTCTACCATTACTATTAAGTTAAACTTATTTTAACTACAACTTTCACAGGCATCTCCTTAAGTCTATTTAATGTCTATGAAGAACACAGGGAAAAGTGAATTGCCCTCTGTTGCAAAAACGAGTACATAAGGACAGTTCCTATGGAGAAAAGCAAGCTTATGGGGTATTAGATTTCTTAAAACCTCTAAAGGGCGTTACTCACGAGAATTTGGTACAAAACATGCCACTGCAATCAGAAGTTAATTACATACGCTTGCTAGTACAGCAGTCTTTATACAAGCACTGACAAAACTAATTCAGGAAACAATTTTCTCTTGTGTATATACTAGAACCAAATCTCCTCTCTCTAAAGCCAGGTACTCCTCCATCATCCATACCATTCTCTGAGTCAAACTGCAGTTAATTCCTCACTGATTTTGGTTTCATGGCAGTTCAAAAAAAAAAAAATCAGAAATTGCACAGATGTACTATTTCAAAACAGAATTTTAAACACTTTCCCATTATCCTTGAATTAAGGAACAACTTGATAAAAGTCAAAACTTTCCCAGGCTTCTGATAAAAATTCACATTAATACAAATTTAAAAGGAAGGACCACTAAATCATCAAGTTGGTGAATGCAGAATTATGAATGGATTACAGGACACAAGCATTTTCAAATTCAGCTACAGCTCTGGCAAATTGTCATAGGAAAGAAAAGCATTAAACTGAGTCTCCTTCCAAAAGAATCCTTACCAAACTTTCAATATTTTGGAAATGGGAATAAATATACTCTTTGGCTGTATGTAAGCACAAAACAATGAGAAAGTCATGTAAGTCAAGACACACAGGACACCTTGCAGAAATCAATTCACCTCTTCTATCTTTAATGTTCTTATTCTTATGCTGCCTGTTTCCTCTCAACCAGTTGCTGGCAGGGCTGCATGCTAGGGTCTTTTATAGGTATGCAGAATCCATAAGTCTGATGAACAAAAACTGCTTCTACCCCTTCCAGAAAATGCAGGCTTTCTCTCCAAGTGGAAATCTTAGTAAGCCAAGGAGATATAATAAAAGCAACAATAGAGTTATTTATGTCCTTTCAAGCTGGTACTATTAAGGAATTTTTACTTAATTGTGAGAAGGGGATAGAAGTTTCTTGCGATTCCAACCTTTCAAATATGAATTACCAAATTTAAGATAAACATCCATATGATTTCTTCCTCTGTGCTTCACAGCAGTAAGTGGGAAGCTACATTTTTTCCTTGCCAAACCTGGGTACGCTAAAGAAACAACTCAGCAGGCCTCAATGTACAAGGACTCAATCCATTCCTATTTAGGCAATGTACTCACCTTACTACTCACCAACTCTCACTTTCAGCAACTCTCATCATCCTTTCTTCCCCAAGTACTTTGACATTCTGTACGTAACTACTAGTTCACCTTGCCATCACCATCCCATTTTCTACCTTATTTTGTTCCACCATTTTTACTTAGGTTATTTGTTAGCCCTCATGATAACTGAGAACCTCACACCATTCAGTGTACTTCAACACCTCTCCAACAGTTAAATTCATGGAACACTATCTTTACTTTATAGATGGGGAGTAGAGGTAGAGAAAAATCTGAGTGACGTTTGGAAAGCATTTGGAAACCTTAGATCTCTTAATTAAGAGCCTCAACGTTAATGGAACGTAGACTGTAAGTAATTTCATTGTTTTTGAAAACTGTTGTTTTAAGTTATATGGCAAAAGAAGTTATGTGAGAAGTCAGAATGGGATTAAACACAGAACTGTGCCAGGATCTCCCAGCCTAAGAAAGCACAGAATAGAATGTTCAAGTCCTTAGTATGACTTAAAACATACTTTATTCAAAGAACAAGATGCATGGACAGCAAAATTATGTTTACAAGAAAATCCAACAATAAAGAAATATCTGACTACTTTTAAAATTAATTCATCACCAAGTTTCATAGCTTTGGTTAAGGTTCCAAGTAATTATATATCCATCTCATACAGAAATATTAACTATAGTTAATTAAACTATAACTTAATATTTCTATAATAACTAGATGTACCTGCAGAGTACTTCATGGTAATGCTTGTATATTTAATAGTTTCTTCACAGATTCCTTATACTGAGACATGTTACCTTCTGTTTCACCTTCATTTTTAAGTGCAATTACAGAGTTTCTGTAATTCTTAACTACTTCAGATGCAAGAAGCTCCTCCTTAGTTACATTACTGACATTCTCTGTGGCTTTTATTCGAAGTAGTGTATCCAGGGCATTTTTCTGAGAGCAGCTATTTTCCCAGATATACTCCTCCATGTCTTCCTCAGTCTTCTCGCTCTCCCACATCTCAGTTTTCTGAAAGAAAATACACCTCATTTTAAGAACTACTGAAAACTGAAAGAAAGCTACAATAATTTGTTGAAACTTTTCTCCCTCATTCCAATTCACTTAAAACAAAAACAAAAACAAAAACAAAAACACCTTCTGTCCTGGAAGACATTTGTCCTCAGTAGTACAAGGCTTGTAACGCAAGCCTCAAACAGAGTTCAAAGAGGTGCCCATATGCCATAAGTTTCCTGTGCAGAATGAGTTTCTTCCCTCCCACTTACCAAATTCTTTATATACCTGGTAGATATAACTAGACCAGTCAGAATAGGAACAAAAGCTTATGGACTACACATAATGAATAATAAAAAAAATCTTCTAGAAGTAATAATTTTAAATAACTCTAAATTCTCAAGTTTTGGAAGTAGCCACCTAGTTATTATGTCCCTAGCATATGATTTTGTTATGTTTACAATGGGAATAAGATGCCAAGTGAGACAGTTCATACCAAGTAACCTATGATGAGAGAAAGCAATCCTTCAGCATTTGGGAAATGTTTAAGTTGTGACTCATAAGGAAAACCACCACCAAGTAATCCCTTTCCTCTTCCTGCAAAACACTGCTTCTCAAAAGGATCTTTATGCACAAGGTGTCATTTTTGTTTTTTGTTTTTTGTTTTTACCTAATTGGTGTTGCAAGATTAGACAGGATCAAAAGTTGAGTACAGAAGACATCATCCCAGTGCCTGTAAATACTTGTTTTCTAAGTTGTTCTTTGGAGCAAATTTAGTATCTAAACATTTCTCTGATTCAGCAGGACCTCCTCCTGCTTCACAGACTATTTAAGGGATATTTCAAATGTTATAATGTGCCATTTTAATCTATTTATTTTTATTGCATGTTTGTAAATATGTATTCGTAGATATATTTGTATGCTTATATATTTTATAAATATTCAAATAAATATCTATTTGTTTTGTGTATCATTAATGTAAATAATTCTGACATCCTTTATTTCAACTCTGTAAGAATCACAATTTAAAGTACTTTTTAGTTTGGTGGTCATGTTTTTCTTACATAGTTGTTGTATAAATCATGTCTAAATAAAACTTACTTCTCTGCAAGTAAGCTTAAAAAAGCATCCTACTAAAGACTTCAAAACATTTTGTGTTTGGTTTGTTGTTGTTTTTGTTTGTTTGCTTTGTTTTCCTAAATCCCGTGCCAGAAAGAGTTCTTCAGTAATTTTTAGCTCTGCTATGCTAGTAATAATTAAGCTTCATTACTGGCAAATGAACACAGAATTCAAATAAACCTGACAATCACAGGAGATTTTATTTTTTCAATAAACTATTCTGTCCACTAGTCAACAAGGCTGTTGCAGTTGAACCATAATATCTAACAAAGTTTAATTAATACCTGAGAATTACTTTCTTCCTGTAACTCTGTGTGCTTGGGACTGTCTATCTGAATTTAAAAATACTTTAATAAATGCTGCATCTGGTGAATGCAATCTCTTGTCTTAAAACAGAGTCCAAATGGTTAGTCAGAAACAGTGATTAACATTACTAAAAGGCTCATATGACTGACATTAAAACCTGGACACAATACACACAGAAGTAAAAGAACCTCATTCAATTCCTAGAGGGAAATAAAGGACATACTAGTCTGTGTTGCTAAAACAGTAGTAGAGCAAGTTGGTAAATTATTCCTTGTATGCTTGAAAAATAACACGAATCAAAGTGGAGATTGACACATTTTTAAAATTAAGAACTACATCAGTTTTACATATCCCTCCTTTATCTGCACAATAGCTATCCAAGTCATTTTTTAAAGCAAAAGCTTCTCTCACAGGGATAGGGTTTCTCAAGAGTAAGGGAATATGGGTATCGCCCCTGGTCAGCCTCTGGACCTAACTCATTTGCCAGAGTCAAGTTTGAAGTTCAAACAAAAGATCACTGTGAGGCTTTTAAACACCTTCAAGTTATAGTGGAGGCAACAAGTACTAATCACAGTTAATACATTTATCTCTTCAGGAAAATCCTTCTCTGCACAAATTAACTTACAGGATTTCATAGATGCATGCTGATAAACAGATTAAGAGTTTACCTGCCTCTTTTGAGCTACAGAAGACTTTAAAGGAGAGCAAAGAAACTGTTAAGTATTTCTTCCTTGGAATCTTTCCCAGCAGAATGGCGTGTCAAAATGCATTTTAAAACAAAATCTGACTTCTAGGGGGATAAGGGAGGCAGGAAGGGATTTGATGGTAAGGGGAGATTTCAAAATCTGCTACTACAAGAAGCCTGTATCCACTGCTGTGATGGTGGTGGCTGTGCTTCAAAATGAAAAGTTATCCTGCTGTACACAGGTCCAGACATACATCACAAACAGGAAACTGAACAGAAACCAGATTTTTGCAAGCTAACTGTATTGAGTGAAACTTAAATACCTTTTCAACCAGATTCATTGCAAGAGGAAAACATGAACTGTATTTTCATTTGAAAAAGCACACTAGGTAGAGATTTACCTATGAACTCTGAAATGTTACAACTGTTGTAGTCACAGTTTAAAGTGTTATGAAGACAAGCGAGACAAAGAATCAAACTTCAAAAAGGAGGTCTCCACTCTGAGCTTTGCTAGTCTTTTTTTTTTCCCCTGCAAATTTAAAATGTTAGTAAACAATGTAGTAGGAGTCTTACAAACATGAGAATAAAACAGTGAAAACTAGAATACAAGTGTGGAGTTGTATAACATTTTTCTAGAAACCACACTTTATGAACGAGGTTAAAAATCATGAATGTATACTTCTTCAATGAATTGGCTAAAAACAATTGCTTCATTCTATCACACAGAAGATAGAATCTCAGTAAGTATTAATCAGCTTGGCTGATGATGCACTCAGCTGATAATTTCAACTGTTTCTCTCACTAAAACTTCCAATAAGAAATTAGGGGTGAGGGGGGGACATGACACCAAAACAAAAACACCTTTTCATCTAAAAATCAAAGGACCTAAAACTACTACTAAACAAGAGATACTTCCTAATGCAAATATATATACATTTAATGTCATAAACAAAATAAGGATTTATTTCTAAGCAAATCTGCTATGCTACAGTTTAAGCACTGTAAAAGCTTGTAAACCTCCCAAAACACAGACTTAATCATAGAATGGCTTGGGTTGGAAGGGACCTTAAAGATCATCTGGTTCCAACCCCCCTGCCATGGGCAGGGATGCCAACCACTAAATCAGGTTGCCCAGGGCCCCATCCAACCTGGCCTTGAACACCTCCAGGGATGGGGCATCCACAACTTCTCTGGGCAACCTGTTCCAGTGCCTAATCTGCTTAATTTGATGTGCTGACACAGAATATATACTGAAGTTGGTTGACAGCAAGTTGAATATGAGCCAGCAGTGTGCCCTGGCAGCCAGGAGGGCCAACCGCATCCTGGGGTGCATCAAGCACAGCATTGCTAGCCGGTTGAGGGAAGTGATTGTCCCGCTCTACTCTGCACTGGTGCGGCCTCACCTCGAGTACTGTGTGCAGTTCTGGGCACCACAGTACAAAAAGGATGTGAAACTATTGGAGAGTGTCCAGAGAAGGGCTACCAAGATGGTGAAGGGCCTGGAGGGGAAGACATATGAGGAGCGGCTGAGGTCACTTGGCCTGTTCAGCCTGGAAAAGAGGAGGCTGAGGGGAGACCTCATCGTGGTCTACAGCTTCCTCATGAGGGAGAGCAGAGGGGCAGGCACTGATCTCTTCCCTCTGGTGACCAGCGACAGGACCCGAGGGAATAAAGTCAAGCTGCGACAGGGGAGGTTCAGGTTGGATATCAGGAAAAGGTTCTTCACCGAGAGGGTGGTCGCGCACTGGAACAGGCTCCCCAGGGACATAGTCACAGCACCAAGCCTGTCGGAGTTTAAGAAGCATTTGGTCAACGCTCTCAGACACATGGTCTGAATTCTGATTTTTGGGTAGGCCTGTCTGGAGCCAGGAGTTGGACTCGATGATCCTTGTGGGTCCCTTCCAACTCAGGATAGTCTATGATTCTACGATAAGTTGTACTCTGGCCAAGGAAATCACTTTTTACATAAATGTCATTACCTAAAAAGCATCAATACATTCTGAAACCTTAAGTATAAACAAAAAGGAAAGCATTTTTGATCACTTCAGCAGGCATTTCCCTGTCTTTTTCCTTGTTTTTTCTGTCAGCCTAACCTTCCTAAGTTTGCTGTCACGGCCATATGGAGGATTAGAATTGTCAGTTCTCTGGTGTTTCTTTTGGGGAAGACATTTCAACTAAAAATTGTAGTTGGCACACAAATATTTAAAGCAATTAAAGCATGACTCATGTTAGTCAATATTCTTGTCAATGGTTTGAACAATTAAAAATTTAACGCCGTTCAGCAAAGAACAAGTATTACAGTGGGATTTTATTTGAGGGGGAGGAGAATTCCTAAATTGCAAGTCAAATTTCAAACTCTATTTAGGCTGTATTAAGTACACCTGTTTCTTAGTACTGCATGGAAATAAAAGATACTCTGTAGTAAAATAATTACAGATTTTGAGGTAAGAAATGCTAGCATCTTCCAAATTATTGGGTACCTTCTAGCCAAAGAGGAGTTGCCAAAATAGTTATGTATGTATCTCTTTGGACATATTACAGCACCGAACTGTAGTATTTAATTAGCAACTTAAGAAGAAATATCATTATAAATTTATAAATAGGCAAAACATGCTTGTATCTGATGAGACTGGATTAAAAAAAAAATTGCTTGGTGATGCAAGAATAGGTTAAAATACTTTGGTCTGAATGAGCAGAATGTTCTCTTCTAGGACACAGCAATGGCACAGGGCAGAAAGGACCTCTAGAGCATCAAAGAAAACCAGGAGGAAGACTGTGAGGACTAAACATTCCAGTAAGTGACAAATGCAAAACCACAAAGGAGAACAAGCAGAGAAGAAAGAGTAGAAAACAGAACTTTGCCTCAAAAAATAATAGTGGATATAAGAGATGTTTTCATACTTAGTGATACTCAATAGACTTCACCTCTGATTCTGCCGCTAACTTTGAGTCCCCAGTAGTCACCACCATCTAGACTGCCTCTTTCAAAAACAACAACACTTAACTTCCTTGGGCTGAAGTGGCTGCATCTATTTTCTGGAACCTCCATGTTTCTGAAAGGTCAGCTGAAAGGTATTTATCTGACTTAATTTGTTTAATGAACGCAGAACAGATAAGATTCTGATCTCAAGAGAGATCAGTGATATTAAGGGTCCTGTTCTTTGGCGATTTTCTGCTGATTTTGTTATTACCTACAACCTGTTAGACTTTATTTCTCTCCAACCTTTAGACTGAAGATCGAACAGCCGTAAAAATTATATGTATACAATGAAAAGAAGCCTTGTTCCTCCAATACCTAGAAAAATGAAATTTAAACTTCAGTTTAAAGGTATTGCAACAGACTACTAAAGTCTGGAATAGTACACAGACAATTTTTAATTCAACCACTGCAAGCCACAGCTTTGTTTCAACTTCAGCTTCATGACAAATGTTTGCTTGAATGTTCATCCTCTGTGGTTCTAAGCAAGAGGTACAAAGGAGTTTATCTTTCTTTCACTGCAATGCACATTTCCTGTCAGTAAAATTCTTTCCTTTGATTTTAAATATTTGAGTTCAGATCTTCAAAGAAAGTTTATTAAATTGAATATCTATTATGCCACCTAGCTTTATCTTTTATGACTGACATTAATGATAAAGACTCTTTGCAAGTTGTTAGATTTTGATCATTGGTGAGTGCATAATAAAACGTAATACATGTTTCAAAACAAACTAAGTATCATAACATTTAGAGATCACCCTTACCTCAGCCTCAGTTTGCGTTACTTATACCATATATACAGTATGGTATTGAAAGAACACTATTGTAGAAAGGGCATAATTATATCACACTTTATTATTCTAAGATCTCAAAGTCAGGAGATTTACACTAAGAAGTCTTCAGTTATACTAAACAGTGCCCAGAGCTCTGTATCTGTCTCTCTCGGGTACATGCTGTAATCACTGGGTTACAGCCCTCCTTTTTATTTCAACGAAATCTCAATTTTTTTCCGACCCAGAGCAAGACATAAGAGTGTCTTCCTGCACCTCCCATTTCAGTCCTACAACCCACGTGTCGTAACATCCTGAGTGTTCACAACAAGGCCTGCTTAGGTTTCAAAATTTTCACACATTTTAGGCTCGATAAGGTAAACTCCTACTATGGAAACTGCAATGTTTCACTGCTGCCAAGTTCTACCGACACAACCTGAAGAGATAAAAATATGCCTACTTGTAATGGCTTAAAATGACTGTAGATGAAAAAAGGTAATACAATTTAAGTGCTAATTCAAGTCTAGAAAAGAAATGATACAATGGATTTTAGGACTATCACCAATGGTTATGTAAAAGTATTCATTCAGCTGCATGTATCCTCCATTCAGCAGCATGCACTCCTCACCCTTCCAGCACCTTGCAGTTAAATACTCTACTGTAAAAGGAGCATGAAAGCAAGATGGGACGTTTTCCTCAAATTCTTTCAAAATACATAGCTTTGGAAGTTTATAGATAAATATTAGTTAAGCCTCCAGTGTCACACTGCCTGTCCATTCCACAGTTTTGTCCTTCTCCCACCACGCTGCTTCAACTTCTCTGTCCTTTCAGTTCATCAAGTATTAACTGCAATGCAAGCACAAAGCAAAAAGAAGCACCCAGAAGACCCTTTGGCCATTACTGTACATATCCTATCAGCAACCACTTTCCAATTACCTCTGCTCCTATATTCCTTCTTCCTCGCTGTTCTTTTTAAGTCTTTTTTAATCAGACTTCCATACTTACGCATTTAGAAAAAGCAAGAGAGATCAAAAGTCTGCACAACATTACTCTATTACTGTTCTTAGTATGTCAGATCACACCTTTTACTTTAAGAGATACACTGGAGAATAGAAAATGGAAGGGCAACTTTTCATTAATCATCTTTCAAGCTCTCGTCTGTGTAATGCAGAATGATATCCTCCACTCTGCATCATCTTGTATTTTTATATGTTGAAAATCATTTGGATCAGGAGCTTGGAAAATTGCTGCAACTTTTTGTAGTCTTGACTGGTGAGTTATTTCCTTCTCACTCTTATCTTTTTCAGATCCCTCCCCTTTATAACTACTATTAATGTTTTTCCTGACTGGAAATTTAACTGTCTGTTCCACTTGGTTCTCCCTCCTACTTTAAACTCATAACAGAACGTTACTTTTTAGTGATAAAATACTAATCCCAGCTGAGTGTGAAGAAATCAGTTTATGCTCTTTTTAACCACTTGAGGGCAGCAAACTATTACTCTTTAAAAACAATTTAATACCATAAAAATACATTCAGTTTTTAGAGCTGTTGTTACAGTATTCAAGAAGTACCATCATACAAAGCAGCAGAAATACAACTGTTTGACTTGTTGTTTAACAATCTACATAATATATCTCATCCTGTCATTCTCTGAATTCACTCCAAGCACAATCCTGGTGAATAATATGAAAGGAATCACAAGAAGTCCAAGACAAGTTTGATTCTTGCCAGATGGTGCATGGCAGATATCTACTGAATACATTCTGAAAGCTAATAAAAACAAATATTTCTTTAATAACCTGAAAACCATTAAACATGAAGCAGATCTCAAAGCATTTTAAAATAAGTATTTTTAAAATAATGAACTTTAAGTTTTCAAATCCAAATGTTTTAAAGGTAACTGGACTCATGTGCCTGACATCTATCTGTATTTATCAAAATCAAGCTGCCAAATGCATCACTCTGGAATCTTATGGTATACTTCTTGCTAATTTTGCATCTTTTTAAGTAACAGACACTAACTAAATTGAGCTTGCTATTAGATTTAGATGGCCTCATTAGCCAACCTGTAATTTGAATAAGTTGAACCAAGAATGCAGTAGGACATGTAGATGCCAATTAATCCTGCTCCCACTGTTCAGATCCATCTCAAAAATCAGCACGGTCTTACCAAGCAACTATTATCAATCCACCAATGTGTTGCCAATACTTTGAACTTCCCATAGCTGTTCTGCATTACCATGCATCTCATTTGAAAACATGATAACAGAGTATAGATCAAGAACCAGACAATGAATTCACTTTTTTCCTCCTCTCTTCCTTCACTTCCTCAATTAAAACAAACAAGTAAGCAATCCTGTCTGCCAGAAAGTAACAAGGACTGCCAGAAAATAACAAGATACCCTTTGCCAAGGGTAAGGGCAACATTATTCATTACAGGAATACCTTCTAAAAGATAAAAAAAAAAAATCATCACATTTCTTGCTTCCAAATAAAGGGTTTTTATTTCACAGAATCCTTTAGGTTGGAAGAGACCTTCAAGATCACCTAGTCCAACCTATGACCTAACACTAACAAGCCCTCCACTAGACCATGTCGCTAAGCTCTACATCTAAATGTCTTTTAAATACATCCAGGGATGGTGACTCGACCACTTCTTTAGGCAGCCTGTTCCAATGCCTCACAACCCTTTCAGTAAAGAAATTTTTCCTAATATCCAACCTAAACCTCCCCTGGCACAACTTTAGCCCATTCCCCCTCGTCCTATCACTGGACACGTGGGAGAAGAGACCAATCCCCACCTCACTACAGCCTCCTTTAAGGTACCTGTAGAGAGCGATAAGGTTGCCCCTGAGCCTCCTCTTCTCCAGGCTAAACAACCCCAGCTCCCTCAACCACTCCTCATAAGACTTGTTCTCCAGACCCCTCACCAGCTTTGTTGCCCTTCTTTGGACCCGCTCCAGCACCTCGACGTCCTTCCTGTAGTGAGGGG
>VXAA01006149.1:30925-61254 GCA_013399115.1 Anseranas semipalmata | reverse complement strand
TTCAATGTTTTCATAAATAACTTGGATGCAGGACTTGAAAGTATAGTATCCTAAGTAAGTTTGTAGATGACACTAAATTGGGAGGAGCTGTTCACTCTCTTGAGGGTAGAGAGGCCTTGCAGAAAGATCTTGACAAATTAGAGCTAGACAACCACCACAAATACAAAATTTAACAAGAGCAAGTGCCAGATGCGGCATCTGGGAAGGGACAACCCTGGCTATACATACGGACTGGGGGATGGGAGGCTGGAGAGCAGCTCCGCAGAAACGCATCTGGAAGTTTTGGTCAATGGCAAGTTGAATGAGTCAACAGTGGGCACTGGCAGCCAAAAAGGCCAACCGTATCCTGGGGTGCATCAGGCACAGCGTTGTTAATTGGTTGAGGGAAGTGATTGTCCCGCTATACTCTGCGCTGGTGCAGACTCACCTCAAGTACTGTGTGCAGTTTGGGGCACCGCAATACAAGAAGGACATAAGGCTATTAGAGAGCATCCAAAGGAGGGCTACAAAGATGGTGAAGGGTCTAGAGGAGAAGATGTACGAGGAGCAGCTGAAATCACCTGGATTGTTCAGCCTAGAGAAGAGGAGACTGAGGGAAGGCCTCATGTCAGCCTACAGCTTCCTCACAAGGGGAAGTGGAGGGAGGGGCAGGTGTTGACCTCTCCTCTTGGTGACCAGCAGCAGGACCCGAGGGAAGGGCATGAAGCTGTGACAGAGGAGGTTCAGGTTGGATATTAGGAAAAGGTTCTTCACCAAGAGGGTGGTCGGGCACTGGAACAGGCTCCCCAGGGAAGTGGTCATGGTGCCAAGCCTGTCAAGAGTTCCAAGAAGTGTTTGGACATTCTCAGACATATGGTCTGATTTTTGGATGGTCCTGTGTGGAGCCAGGAGCTGGACTCAATGATCCTTGTGGCTCCCTTCCAACTCAGAATATTCTATGATTCTATGGTATCTTCGGAGCCCTTCACCATTTGGCTAGCCTATTTACTTGCATCATCCACTGACTGCTAGCAAGTTAGAGTAGACAAAAATGCCTGTTTTAATGCATTGATCTATCCTCATGATTCCCTCACTTTGGCTGTGGTACCTTTCAGAAACCAGCTGGCCAAATTTGATTCGGATAACCTTTTATTCATTTATTTAAATGCAAACAAGCTCCCTTCCTCACATCCCAATGCAAGAAAGAAAACTACTCTTAGCCATATCCAGAGCTTCGAGGCAGATCAATACCCATTGTTGATAACCTTCCCTCTCTCCTTTCTGCCTGTCGCACACTTGTTGCATATTTCAACTGTAAATCCATTATGACTGGGATTCTTGCAAACTAATTCCATCCAAGCCCTCTACTTGCTATATGAACAGAGTTGCTGCGATGTGGATGCCCTCAGTTTTCATTGAAGCTGAGACTGGAAGACCATACAAGAAAAGCTGTACTACTGAGGCTACTGTTGAGACACAGTGACACAGAGACACAGTGCCTCCTAAGCATGCATATACAGAGACAGACAAGTCAGAATTAAACTCTTCATACTCATTACTTTAAGAATAACTTTCTACTGGAAATGCATCTCTCTACACAACAGAGCTGTATAGCATGCAGTTCACTACATACCCAACAAAACCACAAAGAACAGCCATTCTTTTAAAAAAGGTTTCAGATTCCTAAACTGGTGCTCTGGTTTCGGTGCTCTATTTCATAACCATAGTAAAAGAATTAGGAATCCCTGGTGATTAAAATGTAATTACACTTGAAAACCCATTTCTTGATGTATATCAGCAGATAATTTTTCTTTTTAATATATTTATGTTTGCTGGTTCACAGAATCCAATGATTCAGTTACCAATATAAATTAGAGAGTTATGCCACGTTTTAGAGACAGTAGGCAAAATTTTTAGGATTAACAGCATAATTTATGTGCTGTCAGCTTTGCTTTTACTCAGCAAGAATAGAACACTGCCTTCATCTTTTTATCAAATCCCATCAAGCACATGCATGAAAACCACAGTGTGGCACTACTCTGCTGGAAAAGTCACGGAATCTCGCAATTAGTTCTGTGAACGGGATTGATGTTACTGTCTACATGGAAGGCTAATTCCCCTCAGCCCCCAACATTTAAAGTTCATGCTGATCAGAACAGACCACAGATTGTTTGCTTATGGTTTACAAAATGCATCCAAACTATCTTTCAGCAAGTTATTAAAAGGGATTACCACTGATCATGGAAAAACAAAACAAAACATGTCACAGCAGATCATCAATTCTTCATGGAAATCAAAGACAATTACAACTGACTGATGAACTCATCAAATATTAACATGGAAGTTGAAAGGTAATAAAAGGGTAAGAGACTTGTGCGTATTCTATACACACTGAACGCTCTCGTAGCAATATCATATAACACTGTCTTCCATCACTAAGTAATGATAGAGCAAAGGACAGATGTGGTGTTTGTCTGGAATTAATAAAGTGACCAGTGTCGAGCTCTCTTGTCATTGCTTAATACTGGAAACCGATCCATCTCTAATTTAAGATTTGTAATGCAATGTAATGCTGTTCAGAAGAAAGATATCCATGAGTACAAAGCACTTGAAATCTAAAGCAAACAAAGCTTTTAAGATGTTAGCATAAGCTGAGTTTAATTTGATGTACTCTACAATTCCAAACATGTTCTTCAAGGAAACTTCTAGAAGATAAAGCTCAATCTCCTTATTAAGTTTTCCAGTCATAACTGCAATGTTTAAAATCAAGAACACTGAAATTTCTAAAAACGTCAAATATTGAAATTTAATTTAAATACTATATAACAACTGAAATCAGCAAGTGTTGATTTTGTAATCAGCTACAACTTAAGACTGCATCTATAGAAACGTACTAAACATGAAGGCTTTTATGTCTGAAACAGTGTGACTAATGACACGTTACCTTGAAACAAATTTAAGATATCTGAAACATAACTATGTGTTTTCAACAATAATTTCATTTCAGCCTAACTTGTTTTCTATACAAAATGGTTATTAAATTGTTGAAGGCAATACTTACAACCACAAAATCATAACAGACAAGTCTGAAGAATTCACTGTAAAAGAGCTAAGGTCTGAAGATGTCTTATTGTATTGAGAGGACTACTTAAGAAATTTAATGAAATATCGATAAATTGGAATAGTATCTTTAATATATTTACATTGGTTATTTCAGATATCTAACAAATTAACAAAATGAACTACTTGGAAAGATTCCAAAAACACCATATACTGAGTGATTACAGAAAAGTTTACAATGCATTTGCTTTGGTAGAAATACTTAGATAAAGAGTTACAATAATGTTATTCATATTCAGGACACTAACTGTGATGCACTGAAACCCTAAAACTAACAAGACGGAGACAAATGGAGCTCAGAAAAGGAGTCTTAGTCCTCGCTCCTTCCAGCTTGAGGTAAATTTGTGAGAGAACATTTAAAAAGCAGAATTCTTCCAAATTACAGCCATGGTTTACCAAGACCAGCAAAAGCTCAAGAAAAGACAGATTCTAAATAATAGATAGAAACAGTTTGGAACTGGACAAAACCTAGATACTGTGCTATATTTTAGTTTTTATAACTTTCAAGCTGAAAACATACCCCTTGGCTTTTTCAAATAGACTTGTTTTCATCTTTAAAACTGGTCATTTTTAAAAAATGCATAGGCAAGAAGTGACAATCACAGAGTAGACCATTTCTCTGGAAGCACTTCATTTGTATTTGACTACTGTGCATAGGTAGCCCACCATGCTGCCAAACTAAAGAAAACCCTAAAGAATTAGGGTGTTTTCTGCTAGGCTTAGGGTCAGTTTTAGCCTCGTTGTAAACCCAGTACTGGGAAAGGATCTCTTGCTAAGGTCAGAAACTAGGTAGCTTCGGAAAAGAAACAAAGAAATACGCCATAATATTTGTTCTCCCTGGTGTACTGCCCACATAAGACACTATAAAAAACAAAGACAAGTCCAATCTGCTTTGTTATGTGGAATCAATATTTTCTAGGCTATAATGAATTTAACATAAAAGAAAGAGATTAGATACTGTATTTTGTTCAGGTGTGTCTACTTTGTTTTCTTCCTTGGTGGTAATATTTTTCTAGCTTTCATCTACAACGCATCCAGTAATTCCCAGATACTTTAAGGTGCTTCCTCACATGCTTTTGCTTCAAAGTCTTTTTCTTTTTTGCCGAGTCCAATAAAAACAGCACAAAACTGTTTATATATCCTTTCTCTAACTACCATGCCTCTCTTTTAGGCATTGGAATGGGCTGCCCAGGGAAGTGGTTGAGTCACCATCCCTGGAGGTCTTTAAAAGACGTTTAGATGTTGAGCTTAGAGATATGGTTTAGTGTGGGCCTTGTTAGAGTTAGGTCAGAGGTTGGACTAGGTGATCTTGGAGGTCTCTTCCAACCTGAACGATTCTGTGATTCTGTGATTCTCTACCCCACTTTATTTTTCAGCCTGATTTACACGCTTACTTTTACATACAAAGTTCTTCTCCTAGCGAGTCTTTTCCAACAAACAAACAGCATTATGACAAGTGTGATATTCAGTTACTCATGAAACTTAAAATTAATTTGAACCATCTTACTTTGCCAATTCACATAAATTCAAACAAACTTTATGCCTTTAAAGGAAAGTTTACTTCCAAAAATTTTAAACTTTCTGATGTAATGTTTCATGTATAGATGTAAATATATAAAAAACAGCATAGCACTTGTAAAGTTAAAGAAATGAAGCCTAAGCTGACTGTTGAAGTAAGATTCAGACACAAGCATCTTCACTGAATTTGAAGAAAAGAGATAGGGAAGAGGAAAAGAATCTGAGATAATTTTCCCTAAGCTGTGCACAGTCATGGAACTTTTTACAAGTTTCAAGTAATGTTTAGTTTACGTAGATGAGAGGAAGGTAGAGGAAGGGGTGGGAAGGGAGCAAGCACTTGTGAAACATTTTTCCCAACTGCTTACCCAGGATTCATGGTACAAAACTGTGAGGAGGTGTATTCCATAATCATAGTTCTGTCTTCTTAGCGGACACCTGAAAAATTTATAAACAAAGCTAGTCTTTCTGAAACCAAGTCACCGTAATACACTTTTGAACAAAATACTAAACTTACCAAAATTGCTGATCTGTAACCTAGGAAATCTTAGGGAAATGTGTGTTTGATTCACATACATTTCTAAATTACACATAACCAAGAAAAACATCATGATAAAAGCATGAATACTAAGAATGTGGAAGAATGGACATCTGCAAGTCTGGAGGAAAATGTACAAAAAAGCATTTATAGATCTTCAGGAACTGGTAAAAAACAGAATAATGTACATTGGATTCCACTTCGCTCTCTACCAGACATAGAGAAAGTTGAATCCAATGTACATTAGTCTGGACTCCCTTAAAATCTGATTTTTTTTTTCCCGGACCTGAAGGGAGTGAAATAATCCATTAAACATAGTTCAGAACAGAAGATCTAGTCAATATTTTACAAAGAGAAGTTTAAGTCAATATAGCTGTAAGTCACAACAGAATCATCAGAAAAAAGTTGTTGGGATAAGGCACAGTGCTGCAAAAACAATGTATTTCTTAAAATTAGTCATCAAAACCACCTGCTGAGACATTGATGACATTAATCTCTTCCTCATGCTAATCACCAATAACCTCCTGTCTCTTTCTCACACAACTCTTCAGCAGGCTGTTCTGTTTCCCACCTTTTTGATAAGCAGGAGCTCCTCTGTCTTTTCTAGAGTGACTGATAACAGGCACAGAAAGAACAATCCTTACATTGAGATCTAGGAGACTATTTGTCCTGCACACAACATAACATCCTAAATATTGCTTAACAGCTCACCAAGGAAACAAACAGCAAGCAAAGTCAACAGAATCCAGGTCTTTTCCATTCAGAATTGAGCTAAACAAGTAATCCCAAATTATTTTATAGCTGTATAATGAGTTTAATTAGGAATAAATTGGCATTACTGCTCACAGGAGCATTCCTACTTCCCTCTCTGCTCCCTGCTCTCCCTTGGGTCAGTTCCAGCAACCCTGCACTGAACTGTCAAGGACTGATACTGATAAAAAGTGGTACTTTTTTTTTTCCTTCTTTATACCTTAGGGAGAAATCCTTTCAACAGCAGTACTGACTTGTGGTAGATTAGACTGTCTATGGAACTATTTTTTTCAATGATATAAGGTATAAAAAAGAACCTCTAAATCATGAACTTTTGAAGTTGTCCATAAATAGTAAGATTCAGTCTTGTCACAATGTATGAAAAATGCTACTTTTTTGTTTGCCTTTTATGAGGATTATCATGAGTGTGTGGATATATACTCAAACCAAGATATTGAAAGCGGTGTTCAAACAGTTTTCCAGTTGAAATTAGTATGTGACCCTAGTTAACTCTGAATTAATCATGATTGTTTCACCTTTCCAAATAATAACCATTTTATATTTCTACTTCCAGCCTTTATTGACAAACGGATATTACTCATGCTGTTACTTTGCAATTTAAAAAGCTCTATCACTTCCAGATAGGATTAACTGCTATTTTTTAAGTTAACAATGAGTTAATAATAATGTGAATTTCCCCAAAGTTAGTTTCTGAAACTTTTAATATTGTTTGTCTGTTACAAAACTTGTCATTAGAAATAAACCTAGTAAACAGTCAGTACATATTTTTTGATCCCTGATGCATCTTAGAAATGCATACAGAACAGACTGAATCATATGAGACTACATCTGAGACACCCTAAAAACACTCATCTGAATGGCTAAGGAGTATGAATATTCTAGCAAATAAACTTTTAAAAGGACTCAGCCTTCTTCCTCATACTTAATACTTCCTCATATCAAGTGGTCCCAGTAAACTACCCAGATTTCCAAGTCTAGTCTCAAAAATAGTTACACAATTTAATCCATTTAATATTTATTTTATGTAAAAATAAAACAGTAATTTCCTGTCATTCAGTAGAAAATAAGAATGGTAAAACAAATTCTAATAATAAAAAAAGCAAGCAGAAAAGACGACCAATATTTTTTTCCAAATGGTGAATGCAGCTGTGAATTAAAATGTATTGTGAATTTACTCGCTTAAGCTCTTCAGAATTTAAACACAGAATACAGATTTCTCCAATGCAGCTTTATGAACGTAATTGTGAATAACTACAGTGATTTGTTTATATCTAGAACATCAAAACACTGAAAAATATCTGTGCACTGATGTCCTCATTTTTCTTGCCTGAACCTCTTCAGATCATTGTTAAAACTCACAGAAGCCATCTGTGAAACACTGCAACTACTTTATAACAATAAAGAGACTTCTAAATACAGGACTTCAATATCTGGTAATACTAAGCATATATTAGGTTTGACATTATGTGATCTGTCCATTAAAATTTTAACACTTATGAATAGGAGTACTGCTACATCTAAATAAAAATAATAAAAAAGAAAAACACCACAGATTACTAAGACGTTAATTGATAGAACCAGAAGAGATCCTGCCTTTTCTATACTGTGACCACTGCTACTGGCATTTTTTCCTTACCGTAACCATACCTGTCTGTTGTAATAGTGAGTATATCTGTATCCGCGCAGTACCGCTCTCCTACAAGTTTAATAAGCTTCTTCTTTGCATGGTCATCCAAATTCAGGTTAGAAAGTTTAACCTTGGAGTACAAGAGAAAATACTTTCAATTATTTGGAGAAATTCAATCTCTGCACCCTGAAAAATATTTTGAAATATGGTTAGGCATATCTTTTACTAGGAATAGAAAGAATAGCTATTAAGTATGCGTTTGTAGAATTTCTTCCAATTGTATCACTAGTCAAAAGCTTTTTAAACACAAGGCATGTATAATCTGAGTATTCAAGTAATACATTTTTTCTCAGAGGGGCTGAGAGAGAATATTTCTACTTATACTTCTTTTGGAAGAAAAAAAAAAGCTGTCAGTTTCATTTGTAGCTCTACTTCCTACTCATGTGTACTTCATGTGGAAAAATAAATCTTTTTAGCTAATTTTTGTTTTTCAAATACAGATCAGTAAGGTTAATATTAAGATATTTCAAATATACTTTTTACAAGCATCAAAAAGAGAAGGAAAATATCAAGAGACATCAACTCAGAATTCTCAAAATCATTATTGGGAAATTATTAATAGAAGTATACAAGCATGCACACAGATGCCCAAGAACATAAGGGACCACAACTGTCTGATCTCACATAATTGATCAAACAACACGTGAATGCCTTCCTTTCTCTTCCAATACCAGAAAACCCAAACATAAGTCACAGTTATTATCTTACATATGTTATTTAAAAAAAAATAAGTAAAACCCACAACTCTAAGTCTGAAGCTAGTTTCCATATGTAGAAACAAGCAAAGCAAGATGTTTTTAGCTACTTAATAAGTTTGCACAACAACAAATAACAAGGTTGTCTGAAGATATATGGTGTTAGAAATGTAAGTTTCTGTTAATTTTTAGTATTCCTCATCAACTTTAAGACATAATAGCAGTCCCTTACTAATCTGTCCACTGTTGGTTTTTTTTTTGTTTTGTTTTGTTTTTTAATTCTTCCTACCATGTCACTGCTGTACTAAAGAACTGTTCAAAGTCAAGGAACTTGCATCAGAAAAACTTACAAATGTTGAAAGACAAAAAGAAATTAAAAGCTCCAAACAATATCAGGAAAAACACTATCTGAAAAAGGAAAAAAACCACACCTACTATTAAAAATAGAAAAATGAAGCACTAGACCTAAATACAACAAGGGAGGTGGCGATAGGGTTTCAATCTAACATCATTATTCCATAGATTATATGGGAAAATGTCTCCTTTTCAGGGAATGCATACTCATTTTCTATGCCTGCCTGCAATACTGGTGAGCAGGAACAATAGATTTGGTAAAATAGACACATTTTGTCAAGTCTACCTCTAATTCTTCCAGACGCATCAGTTCTTTAAGGCAATGATCAAGCTGTGAAAAAAGAGCTCCGTTCTTACTTCACTCTAAAATGATCATGAACAATCACTTTTGAAGTCATTATACTCGCTGGGTCCATGAGCACACAGATCCCCTTCTATGGCTCTGGCAGCTTGTTGCTCAAGGCTAGTTTCCACACAGTGCAGTCACTCCAATCAGTGCTAAAGCCGAAAGAAACAAAAACCAAAAAACAACAAAAAAGGAGGAACTGTGAAAAGGGGAAGTCTGTCCCCAGCTTCAGTCAGAAGCTGCATTTAAGCTGAGATGCTCGGTCTTTGCCTGAGCCACAATGCACCTATACTTGTGCCTGGCCATGACCCTCACTGATCCAGATCCTGACCTACATCCTTAACTTCCTGGCCTGACCTCACAAGTACTGCATCTCTATGGATATACTTGACAATCACCAAACTGTTCACTGACACTGGCTATTGTCACCAGATCTAACCCTGGCCCACTGACCTGTCTTCCCCATTTGACCTCAAGCTTATCGCTACAGACTTGTCAGGTGATTACTGGGCCATCAGATGTACTATTGCTAGGCCAGTTCTGCTACCTTGCCCAGGCAGCTGCACCCTTTTGGGGAGGTCACCGCCACTGCCTGCTTTGCTGCTCCTGCATTGCCTTCCCTTTCAGAACAGCCTGCCCTCACTGCTGCCTGGCAATGTTCACCCAAATTGCTGAGAAGCAAGGTTTTGTAAAACACATTTTCTTAACGTTGACTTTCTCTAATATTCACATGAAGAAATAACACTCCAACTTCTAATGGGTTTCAGACACAGCTCTATGGCAAACATACAACTTTATGACCATGACTTCTAAACTTAATAGGATGTTCCAGCACGCTGAAAATCATCAGCCCAGATGTCCAGCATTAGCTTGCTTTAACTGATTCAAAACAATTTCACTGAGTAGTACTTTTCACACTGTCCTAAGAGGATTGTATTATCATACTTGTATCATGCTGCCTTCATACAGTGTGATCACCTGAAATTCATAGTTGAAAGAGCTATGATTTCATTCCACCCGATTTGCTTTTCCTGTGAAATTTGAAAGCTATCTGGTCTGTTGCCTATGCTACAGAAGCACAAAAAATATGCTGTTCTTACTAATCCAAAGTCATATTAAAGTGACAAATATTTATATGGCTACTTGCTTCAAAAAATTGCATACCATTTGGAGAGCTTATAATTGTTATTTGGAATGCTGCAGACTTAAGTTGAATTTTAGACAAGTTAGAGCCCCACAAAGAATAGTGTTTGCTTAAAAAAAAAATCTTGTTTCAAATCCTGTAGTGTTCTTTTGTCTCGCACAATTTGGACAATTCCACTTGGGAACAGACTAGGATAAACTTAATAACAAGAAATACTGACATTAGGCTACAAGGGATGAAAAATAAGCATCTCCAGTAAGATCCCACGCTAAAACAAATGTGCAAATTTTTAAATTGGAATTAATTTCCTTTTCTTCTCCCTCCCTAGGCAGGCTTTGTTGTCAGAGGATTAATCAGAGAATACCAGAGAATGAATTTGTTAATGAAGTCTGGGATCAGAACACCAGTAACTGAAAAAGCATATGGATAGATGTTCCATTTTTGTCTCCCATTCCAACCCCTCTTTTTTTTTTTTTTTAAATATACACACATAATATACATCCACATAATGCCTTACAAGAATCAAGGCCAGTTAGCATTAATGGACAGATTTAGATAGGACAATACAGACCTGCTTATTTGTGCATCATTTTGGACTCTCCTCTCTACTGCAGTAAATCTGACCCTTAGTCCAACATCTTGTGTCTCAACAGCCCCATTGAACAGAAGACATTTATATGTAGTAACATTTTACACGATTTATACAGCAAGAAATTTACATACTCTCTCCACCTGCTGTTTTCACTGGGAGGAGATTCAAGGCCGCTTGTCCAAGCAGCTGAGGTCTTCAACCTACCTGCAATACCATGCCCAGCACTGACCTGGGAATGTCAGTCTGGATTGCTTCCTTTGGATGTTGCCACACTGGGGGACTTCCTGTACCATTATGACTGCATGTACCACATCTAAATCTCCTCATAAAGTTTTAGGCACCAGGTAATGGCATCTAGATTATGCACCAAGCTACAAGCCAAAATGTAAAGCTCTCTGAAAAGCTGAATACCACTCAAAGATTAACTACCACACTGCGGAAGAAGATCGAGTCTCTTAGCTGAGTTGAGCTGGCAGTGCCTGAAGACTATGAAGAAAAAATTATCAGAATAACAAAGAAACTAATCTTCAAATCAAAGTGCATTACGTCTACTAGTACCTTATTTCACAGCTTTGCACAGCTCTCAGGACACTGACAAAGTTGTACCTACCAGCAAACTCCATTTCCTTTCAGGTCTAACATACTACCCTCAAAAATTTAGTATCAAACATCTTGTAGCCCCCTGAAAACATTGTATCATATTGATCTCTACAAGTATTTTAGCATCTCCATTAAAAAAAAAAAAGTTAAAATAGGTCAAATCAAAAAAACAAAACAGGCTTAAGGTGCCAGATATATATTTGTAATTCATGTTTAGAAACAAAGAAATCTAGAGATGCTCTAATTATGTTGTAACTCAGCACAAAAGAGAGAAAATTCAATTTGGACTACACTTCAAATAATTCATCACTAGTGTTTAAAAAAAAAAGAAAAAGCAACACAAAGAAACCTATTCGGGCATTTCTTCCTTGTAACATCATCATCAGAAGCTTAGGCTTAGGAAAAACTGCAAATACTTAATGAATTTTTACAAGTCAATTCCAGCTGACACCGAAACAAGAAATACTAACGTGCTTTAGTTGGGTTATTACTAAACATGACTAAAGTACAGAATTAGGGCTATCCGTCATCAGAAATGCTAAAAAAAAAAAAAAAAAAGGAAAAAAATTCCAAAATATATGTACACATTGTTCACAATTTCTTAACACTGCTTCCTAGATTTTTAAAGTTTTTCTTCCCTTAATATTGTTATCACGTTGTTTATCTGTACCAAAATGTACAAAAGAACATTATTTATTAATACAGATGTGAATCTAGAAATATGAAGGTTAGAACAAGAAAACACACCATTTACAACCAATAAAGTAGTAATACACACAGAAAGAGGTGGTCTTGGGTTAACTATATCTGCATGTCCCCAAGTAAGTTATGCTATTACACATACTTCTATCAGGATTTACTTTGTTTGTCTTTACTCAGTAAATATATTAGTTAATGAGAACTCATGGAAATAAACAACAAGTAGATAACAGGTGGCTGAAAAGATCTTCCAGTTCTGCAGGGCAACTATAAAGCAGAATTAGAAAACAGACTCTCCTTTTCCCCTCTGGCTCTTAGCCTTTTGTTCCCGACCCTACTGTTTCTTCTCCCACATTTTGCCTTTTCAAGTTAGGAATTAAATATTTAGTATGGTTTTGGACAAACTGCTGATTCCTCGTTTGTCTCCATCATATTCTAGCAAATTAATATTAAGCATCATAAGTCACAGCAGACTGAATCAATAGTATTATGAAAGCCTAAATACTTATTTGGACAATGTTTAGTCGAGATCCCCATGACTACAGCACCAGTCAGCTACCTGAAACAACTTCTGATGTAATGGTTCTCCAATTATATGCAGTGTAACAGCCGTGGAAAATGATGAAATGTCAAAACCAAAAACAAGGTCCTCAGACCTCAGATATTATTTGACTAAGATTTCTCACCAAAAGAAAAAAAGATCTCTTTGGAAAAAGCTAGTGATATTTTTAGTAAAGGAAAGCATGCAGCCCCACACTAAGTGATAACTTAGAAGTGTCTACCATGTCTACTTATGGAAAAGCTGATTTTTCAGAATGCATACTATTTTGTTTATATCAGAGATGAATCTTCATTTACAAATACATAACCATACCATTAAAACCTCAGTTCTAGCATGTTGCAATATACTTAAGGAAATTCACTGCTGCTTTTTTTGGACATTCAATGAACCATTTCCCATACTCCCTTACAATGCATCATACTTGTAAATGTTTTGAAAAGAAAGACAAGCATTTGGGTTTTTAAAGCAAAGACTGTTGTTTACCAAAGTACTACTTACTCTTAAAGTCACCACTCTTGCTTTGGGATTACGAATAGATGTCCCTGCAGAAACATAATCCACTGTCTCAATTTCAACAGGAAAATGCTGTTCACATTTCTCATCGCTGTCCAAAGCACTTGGCCATTCAGTGCAGAAATCTGTATAATAAAAAGAAAACAATCCAAGTAATATCTGTTTTCTTTTTTTCCCCTCAAATTTATTGTAATATATATATATTTTTAAAGTATTTTTTAAAGAAACCATAGTCATTCAGAAAACAGCAGGGTCTCTGCAAGACTCACTCCAGTATTTCAGTGTCTTTTTTTGTACTGGGCGTGCTGGACCCCACATGTCCTTTTCTGCAAAGCTGCTTTCTAGCCATTTGCAGCCTGTATAGATGCATGGGTTATTCCATCCCAGACCCAGGACTTTGTAGTTGCCTTTGTTTAACTTCATGAGGGTCTAAGCAGCAGATTTTTTCCTGCCTGTTGACATGTCTCTGAATGCCAGCTCTGTATCACCACCAACCCTCCCCCTCCCCCCCCAAGGATTTGTTATTACCTGAATACCTGCTGAAGTAGTGCTCTCTATTATCACCCAGCTTGTTATAACACACATTTTCCACATACTTGGAAATGGCTTACAGGAGGGTTTGATTCATAACCTTCCAAGGACCATGGTGACGCTGACTGACCTCCAGTTCCCCGCATCTTCTCTCTCACCCTTCTTGAAGATTTTCATGCAAAAATCTCCTGTTCCTCCTGGGTAATCTTGCTTCCACTCTCTGTGTGCTTCATTCTTGCATCTTGGGTCACTCAGGAGTGCCCTGCTCACCCATGCTGTCCTTCTTCCATACTTGCTCAAAATTCTGCTGTCTGGAATGGACCATTCTTGTGCTTTAAGGAAGCTGCCCTTGAACATCCACCAGCTCTCCTTATCCACTTTGTCCCCCAGGACACTCTCCTATGAGATCTGCCTAGCAGACTCTTGAACAGCCACAATCATTCTCCCGAAGTCGTGGCTGTAATTCCATTGTCTGTCTTGCACACTTTTCTCAGGACTTTAAACTCCACAGTTTCATGACCACTAGTACCAAGGCTGCCCCTAACCTTTACATACGTGACCATTCTTCCTCATTTGTAAATGATAAATTCAGGAGAGCATCTCTCCTAGTCAACTACAGATAACTTGCATCAAGAAATTGCTGTCAATATGCTACTCGCTTTTCTCACTTCTCTCAAGATCTTGAACCTCATCATCTTCTTTAACAACCAAGGGTTGCCATAAGCCTTCACATCCCCAACCGGTTCTTCCTTATTTGTGACTAGCACATGCAACACAGAATCCTCCCATAGTCAGTTTGACCATGATCTGCATCAAAATATTATCTATAATGCGATCCAGAAGTCTCCTGGATTGTTTCTGTCCCATTCTGTTACCCTTCCAGGAGATGTTATGGCTGCAGCTCCCCATGAGAACCAAAGCTTGTAACTGTGAGGTTTTTCTCAGCTGTTTCAAGAAAGGTTCATCCACTTCCTCTTCTTAATCAGGCAGTCTGGCAGATGCCCACCAATACATCCTTCTTGGCTTCCTCTCTGACCCTGACTCTCAAACTCTCCACCAGCTTGTCACCCATCTCATAGCAAAGCTCTGCATCCAAGCTGTTCTTTTTGGAACAAGTCAGCTCCTCCTTCACATTGTCCCTGCCTGCATCTCAATCAAGCAAGCTTTCCCTCTGCATTTCTGCAACTCCTCAGACTTTTGATTCCTCCTGTTTCCTATGCTGCATGTATTTGTACACCAACAAATCAAGACAGGTCTCTTATCACCTCCTCCCTCCATCAGCTTCCTCATCAGGTTCCCCTAAATGGCTTGTAGCTGTCAGAGGTGCTCTTGTTCTTCACTGAATCCTGTATCTCCCCTGTGGACCTTGCTCTCACACGGCCTTTCTTTTATTAATGCCATTTTTTTCAAATGCATACCAGAATGACTGCTGATTAGCTGACTGCTGATTAAACCAGGCTTTAATCTTCTAAGAACTGAGTCATATTCATCATTCATTTTCATTAAGACTCTAAACTATGAATTCTTCAGTACAAGCATTTTACCTTCCTAATAGTCTCACTGGTATACTGGAAACCTCACAGGACATATCTGCCCACCACCTGTATGACTCAATGAAGCAAAAACAAAACACACAATACTAGCCAAAGCCTGACAAATAACCAGCTTCAGAGGTGGATCATATCTCACCTTCTACTTTATCACACAGTTGCACTTCGAACTGTCTTAAAAGTACAAGAGAGATGGTTTTAAATGCCTCCCCCCTCAAAAAAATAAAAAAAAGCCAAAGAAAACAACAACAAAAACAAACAAAAAACAAATCCTCACCTTTGAGTGCTGCACAGTGTTTCTTAATTGCAGGAGGAGTAAGATGCAAAAAATTGGGAATCTAGAACAGACATACTGAGTTACCAAAAATAGCATTTTGTTCATAAATAAAGGGGCATTACTGAAATCTGATTACACTTTCAACATTTGTTAATGTAGTTCAATACATTCAATATAAGATTAAGGTAGGAAGACTCTCTTCAAGTCTCATTTAGGAAAAGACTTAAGCCCAATTATAGAAGTCACAGGCATGTGACAAAGTCTACTGATTTTGTTCACTTGTATTTCTTTCTTAGATTTGTACTTGTTACTATTTAATTTAGAAGTTAAATAGAATATTATTCTATTTCTTAATAGAAAACAGTATCCAATAATAATATTCCAATCAAAGCAGTGCAGTCTTAATGAATAATAATTTTCAAAGTTAACACACATTGTTGACTTACCTTTATAAGCTCTAAGTTGCCTTCTTTTGGTGGAGGTACTCCCCTCTTCACTGGGTAACCCATTCGAATTGGGAGAGGCACAGATGCAGGTTTAAATGCAGCTGCTGTTGGATAAACACTGGTCCAGTCCTGGTCGACAGCCATCCTCTCAGTTCTGGGAGGTGCATGCTAACAAATTAAATTAAAATTAAATTTTAAATTTAAACATTTAAAATTAATTAAATTTAAATTTAAAAATGTAAAAATTAATTAAATTAATTTTAAAAATTGATGGGAGATACGCTGTTTTGTGAGACAAAGCAGGAATGACACATGTGAAAAGTTATTTCAGGAATATTTTTAGGAATATTATATTAAGAATATTTCAGGAATTCCCATAGGTAAAAATTTCAAGACATACCTTCACATCAAACATTAGTGTTCATTTCCAACGGAATTTTTAAAATAGAGCCTCTTGAGGCTTGGTTAGCAGGCCCCTCCCAATCTAAATAATAAAACTGCATTTTATTTTGGAAATGCTTAGAAAGAAAACATGACCATTATCTTGTGCTGTGTTAAATCGAAGGCAGAGGGGATGATGTGTGTGTGTGGAAGTCAAACCAGTATTTAATAGTAAACTCAATTTCTTGAAGTGCCTAAGCACCCAGCGCAGGGGGCAAGCACATGAGTTAAGTTTTTGGAATTCTGGAAGTCTGAACAAGTTCATATTAAGAGAGGGATATTAGCTCTTTAAAAAAGCTTAAAATAAAATAAAAATTAAGCCACTGTTTCTTTTCCCAAAGCCTTAGTTTGTTTTGTTTTTTTATTTAGAAGGGTAAAAGATAAATGGATAAACACAGTCAGCTGGCCTGACTGCTTCAGTGAATCACTAAATCTGCATTTGGAAGTTAAAGGAATAAAAATTTACACCTGGTCCACTTTTACTACTTGCCTTTAAAATCACATCACGTGGTAATATTCCGCTTTTGAAATTTGTGAGTGGGATAAGTAAGAAAATTCTTAGTCATTACTTGCTTGGATATCAGCTTTATTTCTATTGTGCAAGAACAATTTCACTTATGCACATAAACAGATGTTTTTTAATTATGCCAGAAATCAATCACTAGAAATCCCGCAAATCCATACTGAAAACAACATTAAGATATTTCTTTTTCTTTTAAATGCAACGTTAAGTTACTTTTAAGACCTCTAGCACATGGTCTCGGTACAAGCTAATGTTTTTGCCCTTTCTGAGAACACAGACTGAAAACAGCTAGGAGATTAAAGAAGCTAGGTGTGCATTCTGGAATCTCGTCACATTGGATCATATCACCTTGTTTTGAAGGGGTTCCTGTAGAAACTGTTGAAACTTACAGCTTAGAAAGGCTTCTCAAACACCTCTGAGATAGCTGCAAATAGTATCAGTTCTTACCGATCGTATGAACTGTGATGTCCTGCCTCTTCTCCTTGCTGAAGCTGGAAAAAAAATAAAAAGGAACATTTTCAATACAAACTATTATATGGTTTTGTGGAAAAAAAAATACAGCATAATCTGCATGCTTTTTTTCCTTTTACAAAAACAATATATGTTAATATTATGAAGTAATTCCAAATCTCTATATTGTTACAGACAAAACAAAGAAACTCCCAATAACTGTTTTTCAAATCAGGACATGAGAAAGAAGGCCAGTTGCCACTAATAAAGCAGAGCAATCTTTCTGTGGAAATTAGAGGCTTTTCAAAGATTTTGCTTCCTTGCCTTTACGTGGATGAAGGGGAAGATCACATATTCGGACTGCAGATTGCTCACTTCTTTTTTGCAAGTTGAGATAAAAAAGGCTTGGAAGCCATTTAGTCAGATTGGATTTATCCTAGAAACATCACAGTTATTTAGTGGTTATGTGGCACAACACATTTTGCTAGCATCATTTATTCCAGCTTGATTCAGGAGGAAAGAAAAATGAGATGAGTGAAACTACACTTTTCCTTCATAACTATGCCTCCTTTTCTCTTTCCCACACAGCTGCTTGGTCACAAAACACTCTCCACCAGCAGTACACGACAGCTAAACCAATTCAACAGTTCACTAACACCAAAAGGAGATTCCCCACCTCTTCCTTCAACACCCTCTTTTATGCCAATCTCAGGCTCATCTAACTCAGAATCATAGAATATCCCAAGTTGGAAGGGACCCTCAAGGATCATTGAGTCCAACTCCTAGGTCCCTAAAGGGCAACCCAAAATCAGACCATGTGTCCGAAAGCATTGTCCAAACGCTTCTTGAACTGTCAGGCTCGGCGCTGTGACCACTTCCCTGGGGAGCCTGTTCCAGTGCCTGACCACCCTCTCGGTGAAGAACCTTTTCCTGATATCTAGCCTAAACCTCCCCTGATGCAGCTTCAGGCCGTTCCCTCGGGTCCTGTCGCTGTCACCAGGGAGAAGAGATCAGCGCCTGCCCCTCCGCTCCCCTCATGAGGAAGCTGTAGACCGTGATGAGGTCTCCCCTCAGCCTCCTCTTTTCCAGGCTGAACAAACCAAGTGACCTCAGCCACCCCTCATATGTCTTGCTCTCTAGGCCCTTCACAATCTTTGTAGCTCTCCTTTGGACACTTTCCAACAGTTCCATATCTTTCTTATACTGTGGTGCCCAAAACTGCACACAGCACTCGAGGTGAGGCTGCACCAGCGCAGAGTAGAGCGAGACAATCACTTCCCTCGACCAGCTAGCAATGCCAGTTTATACTTCTGTATAAACTTGAAGTTATACTGTTTTTCTTGTTGAAGTGTACATGGGGAACGTACTGATCGGTTTGCTTTCTGCCATTTTACAGTGTTCATCAGGCATCCTGAGCAGTCACAGAGAAGACGCAACAGAAACCGAACGCACAGTTTACTCTCTTTTAGCTGGCCTGTGCCATTACGCTCGTTTTTTTAGTCAACTGCCATCAGCTGGAGCTCTGGATAGGAACTCATAGGGATGCAGAAGACACCCAATCCCACCAGATGTTTGGTATAAACAGACATCTTCACTTTCTTGCCTTCAGCCCCCCCCCCCAGCTCTGATTTAATAATTTCCAATACTTTTTTGAAATACTTAAAAAAATAAAAATAAAAATTGACTTTTATACTAGCCAGACAAATTAAGGTCAGTCTGATGAAATTTGCTTTCAACTGTCATGTTTGGGCTTAGGGTTTTTTGTTGTCGTTTTCATTTTTTTTTAATATATTGTTGCTATTTTGCTTTTTCAGGGTTACCACACAGTATATATTTAAGAAAAATCACTGAATGGAATTTAGGAGTGGATGCTTGGGTTCTTATTGTCTTATTAATGTCTTACACCCCTAACCCTCATGAGTATCAGAAAAACTCCTGAATTTCACAGTTCTTTTGTTATCCTTACCGAGATATTTCATGGTTCCAATTCTGTTCTTCCTCTTCTCGCTATATAGAAATTTAAAATAAAAAAATACATATGGGGCTCTGCAACAGCTAACATACAGAGTTCCTCTACCTCTTGCCACCCTCTATCATTTTTTGTGGTGCATTTGCACACAAACACACCTCATTAATACCAATCTTATTCTTTCTGTTACAAACATCTACAGTTTCTGGTTAGGACACCTTTTACTCCTGCAGTGCCATTAGCCCCACTATCTGACATCACTTAAGGGTCCTTCCAGTAGCCTGGCCTCCTCCTGAAGCTGTGAACGACAAATATCCATGCAGCCTTCGGAAAAATGCCGATATAACCCTAACCAACAAGGCTCAGAACATTTGGACTCATCTGGACTCAGAACATGCAAAACTGCTCAGCTTGGGGTCAGGCACGAAGCCAAATATATCACACAAGAACATGTCCCTTGGCAAACAATGAAACTCTCATTTATCCAGGCAATACACTGCAGGTCCACTGTAACAAGCACAATCCTGACCAGAAAATCTGTCTTGCAAACATGAAATCGCTCACTTCTTCCTTCAAACTACTCACATTTATCCTGCACTGTAAACAAAACAAAACAACAACAACAAAAAGACTCTCCAGCAAACAGTTGCGAACAAAACGTCCTTTCCAGAGCCGCCTGACGCCGGGAAAGTAGGAGGGCGGCGGGCCTGAGCTCCCTGCCCGCTCTCAGGGCCCTGCCAGCCCCTGCAGCCCGGCGCAGCCTGACACTCGCCCCACAACACAGCTGCGCCCGAGCAGCCGCCACCACCCCGGAGCAGGCCGGGCCGCCCTCACCTTCTCTCTTCTGGCCTTCTCTGCTGTTCACGGCAGGCACGGAGGAGTAAGCCGCAACCCCGGCCCGCCGGCAGCACCGGGCCAGCGCAGCCCAAGGACCCGGCCCGACCAGCACCGCCCCGCTCGCTGCCGCCATCTTTGGGAGCTTCACGCACGCCGCAGCCCCCCTCGACCTCCCCGCAACCTCCCGGCGGGACGGAAGCCGCCTCGGGCCAAGCCAATTGGAAAGGCGAAACGCTATGCGCGGGGTTTCCCGCCCACAAAGGGGAGGGGAGTAAGGAGCAGAGCAGCCGGGGAGGGAGAAGGAAAGGCTGACAAACCACTGAAAGTGTTTTACTCCTCCTGGAAGACGGGCGGGAGGGATAAAGGACCAGGAAAGCGAAGTAGGGTCACGCTCAGAAATCGCCTCGGCCTTGCTTCTTGCCTCCGCCATCTTAGCAGCACCTCCTGCGCAGGGGGGGCTGCAGCCGGCGTGTAGGCAAGGGGTGCTGGGTGGGATTTCTGCTTGTGTTTCCTTCCGAAGGCAGTTTCTTCGCCTCATAAGTAACAATATGTAACTTCGTGCGGCCTCCTCTGCCCTTTGTGTCCCCAGAGCGGGGGAAGGTTTGAGAGAAGGTCAGAGCAGGGTTCTGGTGGATGAAAAGCTTGACATGAGCCAGCAGTGTACACTTGCAGCCCAGAAGGCTGGCTGCATCCTGGGCTGCATCAAGAGAGGTGTGACCAGCAGGTCGAGGGAGGTGATTGTCCCCCTCTGCTCTGCCCTCGTGAGGCCCCACCTGGCGTACTGCCTCTAGATGTGGGGCCCCCAGCACAAGAAAGATGTGGGCCTGTTAGAGCAGGTCCAGAGAAGGGCCACAGTGGTACTGTAGATAGTATACTATAGATAGTACCAGCTTTTCCAATTTAAAAGAAAGTGTTGCTGCATTTTCGCTTTCGGAGTATTTGTCATGCACACCCAATTGCCTTCACGATACGTCTTTGTCAAGGTTCAGAGAAACACTTCCTGTGTTGATAAATCTTTGGTTATATTAACAATATATTCAGTGAATTTTACAAATACTAAGCCATGATTTAGGCAGCTTTACTGAAGTTCTGCTTTATATTCTTACTAGAATGTTCTTACTTGTTATTCTTACTATAGGACGCATTGAATTTTGGCTTATTTTATTTTCCACATTAGGGTAACATAAGGAGAGATCTTTTGTTGTTGAAAGCATGTAGTGCCAGTAACAGAACAAGATCCAGCTGCAGGTGTTTTATGTTAGCTAGGAGTTCCTATTTCATTACTTCAGCATGGGTCACTTGCATGTATTGGACGCAGTATCAAAAGTTATTAATTTATTTTAAAAGCCTTTTCAAAATTTTCATGCTTTTCCTAAAATGAATCCAGTTAGTCACAGTCATTGTTTTAACATCAGCTTTCAGTGGAATGGTCTATGTTTAACACACTGCTGCTCATGTTAGATTTTCTTCAAGAAAATGAACATCCAATTGCCTACTTCAGAAGGGTGTTTTAAAGAAGCATTTACAGAGTGTTATAGTTGCTAGAATAAACAGTTCTCAAGAATCCCAACTACTTCTACAATGCTTTTTGTCAAGGCAGCCTCTTTTCTACAGCTACTTTTAAACAGATCAAATTGTCTTGTCACAGATTTCTTTGTTTAAGATTTTGTTGGCTTGGCCAAGCTAAACAGTCCCAGATTTCTCAAAGGTGGACAAAAGTAGACTGAAGTGTTGATGTGCCTCAGATACAGGTTTTCCTTGCTGAACTCATCATATTCAGCTGATTCATCACCACATGTTATCACTTGTTTGTATTAGTGATACTTTGAAAGCCGCTGATACAACAGTAATGCAGGGTTATATGAACAGGCTAGGAAATATGCTAGAGTGAAAAGGATCTCTGCAGCCATTGAGGTTTGCTCAAAATCTACCATCAGGACTCTTTCTCAATTCCATCTTGCCTGGCTTCTAAAAAACAAACAAACAAACAGAAAAGTATTCCACACAGTCGGAGCTGTTTTCTTATAAAAGAAAAGCAGAAAAAAACACTTGCCAGCACTATTATTAGTGTGTGGGGGGGGGAGGGGGCTTTTTAAAATAACGTATTTCATATTCTTTACTGATTTTGAATTATTTGGTGTTTGTATGACAAGATCTTTTAGTTCTTCAGCATTTCCTCTGCTCTTTTTTCTTATTTCCCTGTGAAGACAGAAGTCCATTATTCTCTAATTAGCTCCATAATAACGGAGAAAGTAAGGTTATTTTTGAAATTGAAGAGTGAAAGAAAAAATGGAGAAATAGATTAAGATAATGAAGATCCAGTTTTCCTATGTGACCATAAGACAATTATTATGCAATACAAATACAATATATTTGTATTCCATACACCATCACTAGTTATTAAAAATTGCTACACAGAGAAAATACTTTGATTCTATTTATTATAAATGTTACTTTTAATTGGATTTTTGACAGTTGTTACACTTCAATTAAAACATGTCTGCTGTCATATTTTTATTTGGTCTTTTTTCATCCTGGCAAGCTTTTCCAGAAATATATAATTAAAAAAAATAGTATAATCCATATTTTTATAATTAAACACTTCATCTGAATGGCTTTCTCATGAGCAGCAACTTAATTCTATCACAAAGTAGCTAAGATTAAACAGATACTCATAACACTACTGCTATAGTAATCCACTGACAAATATATTAAGTTTAAATTAACAGATCTATGGATTGGCCTTACAATTTTACCTTAGGATACATTTGGTGTATACTTTCTAGTATACAAATGTTATTCCTTTATTTTGAGATACACATTTTGGAAAGCATTGCCAGTTACAGTATGGGAAAGACACTTAATTTTTGTTCAAAACTATGATTTTACATAAAAATGGGATATGGAGAAGAACACATTATTTAGAAACTCAGATAAGCAAAAAGGTATTGGAGATGTTAGATAAATGCATGTTAGATAAATGCATGTTCAGTCTATATAGTTTAATCATAGATTATGTTACTACTATTTTTCTTCCTCCTTCCACTTCTGTGTTTTCTTTTCCCATCCATGACTAGCATGACTTGAGTGAAAAAGCCAGCATTTATAAGGGCTCTGTCATTTCAGTCATTTTTAGCTAAGAGACTATGGTTCTTCTTTAATTTTTCCAGTGAGATTCAATTTCACATTGATCACTCAGGAAGCAAAATTTTATTGATGAAAGAGAGAATTTGCTTCTGTAAGCATATGCCACCACTGTATAGCATTCTGAGTGCACAGAGCACTGGCACAGTATTTACCACACAGTTATGTACTGTTCTGCCTGTACTAAAGCTAAGTCTACCTGGGTTAGTTTGATTGCTTGTAACATAGTGGGAAGGCACTTGGACAATCTCTCTGTGACTCTGTTCTTCAAGTCTATGCAGAATAAATTAAGAGTACTCAAGCCTGACCTTATAGTTATATTGCACATGTGCACACCATGTTATGTACATACAAGTAGAAGAAAAGAATTTAGAACTAACAAAGACAGTAAGAGACACTTGTTTGTAAAAATTTACAGGAAATGGAAATAAGAAACAGGAGAAGATTTCTCACTGAGGATATTCTCTGTCTCAGGAATGAGCTGTATCATTTCAGAAGAATTACGACCTCAGACTTCAGATTAGTACAGAAAGAGAAGGTAATGTGGACCTGTTACATTAAGAATTTCAGTGTTGTTTACTTGTCTTTAATATCAGCTATAGCGATCACATTTCTTATTTACATTGCATTTCCCTTAAGAAAGATTACTGGGGCCTAGGTAATCAATTGAACGTTGTGTAGTAGAGCCTATGGCTTACAGAAAACAGCTTTATAGAAATCTTTAATTAAAATTAACATAATATCTTAACTGACTTTTTAAGGTCACACGTATAAATGTATAAATGTACAGCTGTACTTATCCTTAAGAGAGCATTTTCATCTTTCTAAACTCACTCTTTTGTAACGACACACAGTTCCTATGCAAAAAGTCTATCCTGAAGCAATAACTATATTTTTATCAATCTTTTCAAATATACTTGTAATAAACACCCACTTTTAATGGTATTCTGTTACTACTGTAGTACTGACAACAGTATCCTTCTTCTCCAATGCATCACTAATGATTTGAACAAACCCAATAAAACAATGCAAGGACACTTAATGTAATTGAAGATAGGAGTCAAGTAACAGTTGAGGTTCACCGTGAAAGAATTTATATCGTCTCTTATTAGTTGAAACCTCTCCATGACTGCTACCTGATACCTCTTCATCAATTAGAATAGGTACGATATTTTAAGTAGTAATTTTGTCTTCATTTTATGCAACATAAACATATCAACAGATACTTTGCCCTTAGTTCATACAATTTATTTAATGTTTTTATTCTCATTTATTCAGATATTAAAAATAATATGGGTTTCTGTGAAGATATATTATATTTATAATGTAATTAGTTTAAGACTTCTGTTGACCTAGTAAAGAGCACTAAACTCAAAAGAACTGCACATCAGGCTGTTCTCTATGGTCCAGGTAGAATAACATAAGACCTCCAGAATTTTGCTCCAGCATTACAAAAAATACCTCTCATGTAATGCATTATCATTATTGCTTGATTTACAATAGTGCCTAAAATGGCAAACAGGATCAGGACCCTATGTTGCTGGCTTTCAATATACAAAATATTCTTAGACAGCATATAATGCCAAGTTAAAAAATATCACTGTCATGATATAAATTTATTTTCAAGATTTTGGTTTAACAATTCCCTTCTTTCCAAAAGACTACTGAATTGATAGAATGGTTAGCAAGGTTGCATGCTTTGTCACATTTGTTTCATCACAAGGCGCGATTATTGCTGTGCCCAATGAGGTCAAGAATGATTATGCCTGAAGCCATGACATCCCAGAATTATTTTCTTTCTGCTATGGATATTCTGAACTCTGTTTTGCTGGGGTGAACATTGTTTGTCTTTATCATATAATTACTAAACCATACAGATCACTGCTCTATGAAAATACATGTGATGTACACTTCCATGGCACATATAGCCTGCGATGACATTGGCACAAATTAGCGCATTTGAAACATGGCTGAACTATGGAGCAAAATTCCCAGGACTGAATGCTTTCCACGGTTCCTTCCCACAGAAAAGATCACACTCCTTTGTCAACTGTTTACCATCATCCTCCAACTTTTATCTCCCCCCTCCTTTTACTGGGAGACAGCATAAAGTACCAACAAGTCACCAAGCTAAGAGACTGAAGTACATAGTATATATTCTTCATGGAAAAGTGAAATTCATCCTGAAACACTGTGGAATTATAGTTAAGCCACACAAATGATTTATTTAGCTGAGATTTTTCACATAAACACACACACACAAAGATAAGCTGAGTGTATGACATCCTTGCAGAAAGTGAAGTAGAAAGAACTGAAAATGTGTGCATTTATTAAGAGATGGTCATTGGACAGCTGTTGACCCAGCAGAACTCGGAAAAATGAGGTCAAAACTCAAAAATAAAAATGTTGAAAATTCTGATGTTTTCTGTGAGAACAAATGAATTGACAGATTCATTCTCACCACTATGCTGTTTATTTTAAGTGTAAGGTATATCAAGTCTTGCCTAGAAAAAAATGCTAGTCTAAGGGTAATTAATATCTAAGGTCTTTAAGGATAATTAATAACTGAGGTCTTTTGTGAAATAAGGACAGCCTTGACTTACAAGTAGATGTTTGCTCACCAGAAATATTTGACTGATGGCATTTAAGAGAAATTGCACAAAAGGAAAGGATTAACAATGAAAAATAATTCTCTCTGTTGCTTGTCTCTCCTCATCATGAACAATAAAGCAATTATAAATTTGGCAAGATAAAGAGGCAAAATATGTAACCTTTGCTCTTTTCACATCTTTGTAAGGTAAGGTTTTATATGCTGTTTGTAACCAATGACCTCTAAAGTTTTTAAGTCTGCTTTGGAAATGTTCCATAGTTGTTCCTAGTTCCACAAGTTGTTCGTAATACTAGTGCAAAAGGAGTCAGGTGACATTTTGTTCCTGGGTTTCATCTTCATGAGTGAAAAGCTTAACTGCTTTCAACAGTTCTTCCTGGACAGAGACCTAGTAAGGCATCATCCATTGCTATCATAGTTCCCCAGGCTGGCCTTTGAATGGATTTATTGTTGCCAAACTTGGTTCAAATCTTAGTGGAAGATTGTGGGGGATGGTTAGCAGGCTGATGCTGCCTGAAGAGATGGGGAACTCCCCTGGTCTGAATGGCTCATGTCCATCTTCTACCTGACCTGTCTAACAAAGTGATGATTTCACACATAGCCCTGAATGACCATCAGATAGCACCAGTTTAAAGAACAGGTTTTCAGAATTTCAGTTTCAGTTTTCAATATTCATAAATAGTGCCATATTTTGAAATAATGACTCGCTCAAAACATTTATACTTTTTACAGGGACAACGCTCTGGCGCACTGTTCTCTTCCACATACAATGCTGCTGCTAACTGTGTTGTCTCATGCTGTCTTGTTACCCTTTTCACACACACATTTCTTTGCAGGAGAGATTCTTCCCAATGTGACATTCAGCATCCCAAAGATACACTCATCTTGTTAAGGACACACTAGCCGATACCTCTTTAATGATGTGAATCACCGGTTTGGGAGTAAATACAAACAAATGCTGTTTTCAGAGTGTACGTGGGCTGGGGAGGGGACGTGGGGGCTTGTTGGGCTGAGCCCTCTGCACTCTCCAGGGTGCTGAATTCAGTCTGGTTGAGCATGCTCTGCAAGCGAATAAATCAGGGTGCTCTCCATATACAAATTGTTGTGCTTTCCCCCTCTTGTCATTCCTATGGGCTGAGGACAGCCACAGGAGCTGTGAATGTGGTCAATATCATTGGGTGTATACAGTGCTTCTATTATTTCCAGATTGAAAACTGCACCAAAGCTCTCTTCTCACCAACAGCTAATTTACATTGATGTCCTTCCCACCCTTCCCTTTGGGTTGCATCTTTGTCGTGTTGGCCAGTGCTTTAGTGTGGAACATTTAATAGGATTATGGTATCTGCCACTGCAACCAGCACTTCTTCCCCTTTCATTGCAAAAAGCAGCAGAGTTTGCTTGGATAGGGTGGGGCAATAGAAAAAATAAATGAAATAGAATAAGCAAAAGGGGAAATATCATATAGTTGGTTTTGGCTTGGGATTGTTATATGTCTGTTGCCAGTGTTTTTTCTTTTAAAAGAGATGGATTTTTTCCCCTGTCTTTATGGTGAAAGGTTGCTAAACAGGTTTTTAGCCAGCTTCTCAAAACCATAATTGGACAGAGACTTCTGAAAGTCCATATGCTTGCAATTTTTAATGAAAATAATAATAAAAAAATAATAAAAAATAAATTAAAAAAAAAAAGGATGGGTGTAGTGGGAACAGATAGACAAACTGATCTGGAAGTTGCTGCTAGTTCCCCCTATAAAGATCATGTGACTTAATTAATTAATATTTCCACCAGGTAGATAGAATTTGTTTAATTACAGTCTGCATAACCATGTTTTAAAGTATAGTATCTAACATACTTTAACATAGTTTATAGGAGACTGATATTTTCTTCACAACAGAGCTGTTACTAATTTCAAGCATTTCTTGAAGAACTTGTATTTTCTGTTTTGTTTTTCCAGTAAAACATTTTATTTTCCATTTGAACAGAGAGAAAAAATCTGCATAACTGAAGGAGCCAATCTTAATTTCTTACAGCGACTCCATCATGGAAATGAGAGATTTACAGAACTGTTAGATACTACTCTGGGTCAAGCAGCCTTGTAGACTACCTATATTAATACTAAAATAATGAATTATTGGCAACATGCATAAAAGGCAATTTAGCCACTCAGTTCATCCCTCATATAATAAAATGCTACAATATATTTTAATTGTCAAGTGTTTGGGAGTGAATGGAAGCCCAGTGTCACCTTGGCCATCCTTCCAATATCATAGTACACAAGTCTTCATAATTTATCTTCAGCATGTCCTTGCAAAGAAGAATATTGGTATTCATGGTGCACACTACATGGCTTGCAAAATGTTCTATGGATGATTGAACTTCCTAACATATTTGCTAGAAAGGTATTACCCCATCTTCAATCTGCAGTTCAGAAATGAAAAGTGCAGAGAGAACTGTTATGTGAACCTGGGGCTCAAGCAAATACCCCATTCCAAGATTGCTATTTACCCACAGTAAGCTTTGGTTTACAGTCCATTATAAGATCATTGGCTCACCAGGCTGGGAAGCTCAAGCAAAAAGCAGGGACTGGCATTTTGCAGCTTACAGGCAGTCTATGCACAACCCATTCAAGTCACACAACGTGGTGAATTTGTTCCCCAACATGATCGTTGCTTAAAAAAAGATACTATTGCTAAACCAGAAAGGTACTTGGCATCCAGTAATGTCTAACATTTAGTAATTCTGTTCAGGAAGTGGAATTCACAATCCCAAAGCAGTTGTTGAAGGGCACTGTTTCCAGAAAGCTTAGATCCTGAGAATGGTACTTGGAATATGAGCAAAGGAGCACAGGAATGTTTCTCAAGTCTATCTATTATTTATGCCCCAAATCTTTTCTAGCATTTGAGTTCCATATTATTCCTTTATGTTTCTTGCATGACAGACTAACACTTTTCTAAAATACAGCACCTGGAGGAGATAGCAATGGTGATAAAAATGGAAAATGGATTTGGTCTTGTGTTTAGGGTAGTTTCCTAAGAAGTGTCTCCTTGTCAGCCAGAAGGGGTTCAAATCTGCATCTCAAAATCAGACATTTCCCTGTGCCTCCTATCATGCCCTTTTGATTACAAGTTATCATGCTGGCTGTGCTTTGTGCTAAATAAAGTGCTACCAGTGTGGGATAGATACGCTCTGAGCATGTGGGCTGCATCAGGCACATAAAGATTAAACATGAGATGAGAAGGAGGTCAGCTATAAAAGTTACATTTTTGTGTACATGCAGTTGCAGAGCATTAAGCTTATACAATTTAACTGGTGACAACTTCAATTAGACATTTCTGTAATCGTGCATTTCCGTTTCACATAAGTTATAAATTAGTTAGGTGACGAATTGTCTTTTGAGGGTTTGACCCAAAGATGTGATATACTACCTTTGTGGGGGTGAAGGAACAAGTTCACATCTTCCACAGTTCAGTCTAATAAAATCTAAACACTAAATCATTATCTTTTTCCTGGTCAAGAAGTAGAACTCAGATGCCCTGGGTTCTGTTTCTGCAGTGATTTTCAGACCTGCTGCTCATATACTGAGTTTCCACATTTACAATAAAGCTGGGTACTACTTTTCCCTCAAAATAAACAGATTTTAAACCTTAAAATATCCAAGATACTTATTGTTTTTTGTTTGTTTGTTTGTTTTTGGAAATGCTTTCTTTTTTTCCTACATACTTTGGCTAGTTATTTACAGCTTGAACAATTATATTCAGGAGAGGTCAGAGGTGAGAGCAGATAACAGTTTTTGCATTTAGGAAATTACCATTACCAAAGTTAATACAGCAGAGAAGTTAATAATTGATGTGTGGAAGGCCTTTCAAGGAAGAAGCATGAGCAAAAACCTGGCAAAGGATTTCTCTGGCTCCGATTGGGTATCAGTACATTTTAATGTCTCACCAGTACTATCTGGAATACTGTATTCTGGTGCAACAGAGCCTCCAGCTAGCTTGAACCAACACCTAAAAGCACAGGATCAGGCAATTCCAAAATATTGGAAGTCAAGCAGGAGGGGCAGAAGGTCGGCTTGGCTGACCAGGGGTCTTCTTCTGGAGCTTAGGCACAAAAAGAAAGTGTATGGCTGCTGGAAGCAGGGTCATGTAACATGGGGGGAGTACAGGGACGCTGTTCACCTTTGTAGGGAGAAAATTCATGTGGCCAAAGCCCAATTAGAGTTGAAGCTGGCCAGGACTGTGGGAGACAATAAAAAGGGCTTTTTTAAATATGTGAACGGAAAAGGGAGGACCAGAGAAAACATAGGTCCACTAGTCAATGGGGATGGTCACCTCACAAACAAGGACATAGGCAAAGCAGAGACGTTTAATGCCTTCTTTGCCTCTGTCTTCAACACTGATGATGGGCTTCGGGACCCCAGGTGCCCTGAGCTGGAGGACCGTGA
>VXAA01006149.1:14391-29767 GCA_013399115.1 Anseranas semipalmata | reverse complement strand
GGCGGAGTTTAAGAAGCATTTGGACTGTGCTCTCAGACACATGGTCTGAATTCTGATTTTTGGGTAGACCTGTGTGGAGCCAGGAATTGGACTCGATGATCCTTGAGGGTCCCTTCCAACTTGGGATATTCTATGATTCATATCTGATTCAAATTGTAAAAGCTGCGAACTACAGAAATGCTACTATTAACCCATTGCAATTAAGTGTATGCAGATAAGAAAAGGACTGGGCAAGATGATCCTCAGGAAAATTAAGCTGTTGCTTGTGATTGCTGGTTTTGACAACAGGAAGAAGCAGAAGTAAATCATCAGAACTGTTCCCCAGTTCTTTCTCTGCCTCTTCCAAGAGCAGCCATATATGGCAGACAAAAGGGAGGGAGCCTGCATTAGTCAGGGTGGGACTTGATAAGCCAGGGGGCAGAGCCAGGCAGCAGCTCTGCCCGCACCTATCCAGAGAATCTGCCATATGGAGCTGAGGGAGCAGCAAAGAAAAGGAATAGAGGGACATACAACAACAGAGTAGGTACTGTTTGCTTTTTTTTTTTTTTTCTGTGCTTTATTTCCGACCCCTGTTTTGATTAAGCAGGGTAGCAAATGTGTTTCAGATAGCTTTGTTTGAAACTGCTGGGTAGCTGACCCCTGCTAAGACTACATTGACAAGCGCTTGCAACTTGTTGAGGTAGCCCCAGCACCCTAAAACAAATGATACAGAGGGCGTGAACTTCTGATAGATGTTATGTTTTTGCTGTAGGTCGGTGTGGCTTTGTGTTTTCACTTTATTGTTTGGTCCCTACAGCTTTTCATTGTCAAGAGAGCAGATGAGGGAAATGAAGTATTTCTCTTTCTGCTATAGAATTGATGTAGAAGTGCATTGGTCCATCTTACCATTACCAATGTTAAGAAATGAGCACATTGAAACAACCCTGGTACTCCATTCAAAAACTTTGTAGAATAACTTAAGAGGACTTGCTTAGATGTACTACAATGACAGTTCATCCACTACACATGAGGTTCTTTAAACAACAGAAAATAACCCTCATTTAAAAAGAGGAGGCAAAGGAAATCCTCTCTCTCTCTTTCTCTTCTGCTGAGGCTAAATAACTCAAAGTATGGGTGTGATTCTCTTCTGACAGAGGAGCAGTCAGCTGCAACCCCTAGTCATGGGAGCTTTAGATTGTGGATGACACAGTACATTACAATATGACATTACAAACATAATTTTGACTTTAACATCAGCAGTGCCTGGTGCTTTGAAGTTAAAGCTACTTTTCATTATACCTTTAATATTTCTAAAACTTTCATAGTATTTTCATATTTTCATTTTACCTAAGCATTTTAAATACGGAAACTTTTCATATTTGTGTGTAAGTAATGAGGCAATACAAAAACTGACGCTTCAGAGAGTCAGCTGCTTTTAGTCTGTCAGAAAGATTAATACTGCTGTTCGTATCTGTGTATTAGCAGCAATCTAGGTCTGCTACGGGACCAATATATTCCGAGCCCTTATTTTCAGTTCAATTGTCTGAAGGAAGAACCTAGAGAATAGCAAAGTTAGCAGCAAATGTTAAACAATTTGAAGAAAATCAAGAATCAGGCCAGAAATCTTTTATCTTTTCCCTTGTAGCAATATTAACCTCCCAGTGATATTTAACATTAATGGCATCCTCATTTTTCCATGTGAGGAAAAATTGTTTCTGAGTACAGTGAATTGCAAGATCAGATCTCATGAGGGGATTGAGATAATTTATTCTTAAAATCTTTCTGTAACATTGACTATCTAGGTAAGATGTCTTGAGATGTAGGTGTTGAAGTTCAAAACCTCAATCTAGTGTGCTTCCGGCAACAGTAAGTTTATAAATGCCAGGAAATTATCACAGTTCCACCTCTAAACAGGACACTTCAGGAGCTGCTAAGCTTACAATAATATCATGGGATCAGCTCTCAAGACACTCTGCTGCAGTACGTGATGTTGCAGTATTTTAATAGTTCTAAGCTTCCTTCTTTAACCAATGTAACTTTGATTATTAATTTTCTTTCTCTCTCCAGAAATCTTAATGTCTCCTTTTCTAGCCTGTTACATCTGATGCCTAGCATGTGTAGTTTGTCTAATATGTTTTCCTTATTTAATTTCAGTGGTTCTGAGTGACAGCAGGTGACAGGCTGACAGGCTCTTGTGTCACAGAGAAGCTCCGTGATAACAGCAGAAAGTCATCTTATCAGCTACCAGAGAACACCCTGGACAGGGAGGACATACAATACCTTCTTCCATGATTTTAAATATTGATCAGGGTTAGTAATACCTACGCATTGCTACAGAATGTCCTGTGATAACGGAGAAACTGTTGGGCACTCAATGTATAACCTCTGTGAACAGGTTCAAGGCTCCACTTCCCTGCTTAGTAGTCTGAACGGAAACAGGAAATCTGCAACATTGCTGAAAGTCAGGGGGAGTTCAAGCAACATGCAGTACTCTTCAGTGGCGCTGGGTCCAGGTGCCCTGGTGAATAATGGATCTGGAGTTCCCTGTAACCCCAAGGAAGGCACGAAGGCTTCAGCTTTGACAGCAAGTGAAGTCCACAGGGCCTGTACAACAAAGTGTTTCCATAGCCCTTATTTAACTAAAACTAGTACACAGGGAGATGTCTACAACTTCCTGGAGAGGCCCAGTGGATGGAAGTGTTTTATCTATCATTTTACTGTGTAAGTACCTACATTTTTACATAATCTTTGGTTTAAGAAAAATTTGAAACTGTCCACTTGATCAACCAGAAGTCACAGTACTTTAGCTCCAAGGCTGAAAACTGTAGTTCCATGAATAAACTCATTGAAAGCAAAGAAATAGTCAGTTTCACAAAGGATCAGCCACTATACCCATCAGCATTTCCAGAGGAGCAGTGTTTATTCTTGATATTTGTCTTTGAAAGTGTACACTGTATATGTGATACTTCAGAGGTGAAGTCCTATATGCTCATGGCAGCTCTTACTGCTGCCTTAGCTGCTCTACGTTGTTCTAGCTTCAGATACTGCAGTTTTTAGCATGAGTTGTGGAAGGTTTAGCTGTGATCAGACCTATCACATTTTTATGTGTGTTTTGCTCATGCTGAAGTGCCAAAACACATAACTTGTTGGACAAACATTTAATCATAACATTACTAATCTGAATTAATTTACAGGTGTGAACACGAGTACAAATTTAGCAAAAAGTTTTTCATTATACCATGTATATAGTACATGCAAGGAGAACATTAAGGCTTCTGTTAACCCTTGTGAAACAGAGGTTAATAAATTAATACAGCTGCTACCGTTTTCTCTGAGCTGCTTATGGTGGCTGTTTAGCAGGACCTCAACTACTATTTTGAATGTTGCTATAAAGTAATGATAATTTGTCATCGTAACTGTAGAAAGGGTCCAGTCATGCTCTCACTGAGTCAAGGGGAAGTTTCACTGGCTACGGTGAATTCAAGGTGTGCCCAAAGTCCTTGCTTTTATTAACAAATTATTATACATCCTGAAGAAATGCAGAGTGTTGAAATTATTCTGTTCATCTCAGATATACTTTTCTGTGGCCTGACTGCATTTTGGAAAAAAACATCATCAGTTACTGCAATCAGGAACTGCTCAGAGAAAGATACAGTAATTTTAAGAATGAATCGTAATGCTTCTATCTGGATAAAATACATGGTCTTACCAATATTTGTTTCCTTTCACACTTCAAGATCATGTTGGTCTTTTTTAAAAGGATGTTTTGCTTCATGAAATCTTATTCAAGGAATAGGCTTATAGTATACAATCATTCCTAGGGCTTAAAGAGATGTAGTTTGTGTAGATTTGAATATGTGAATAGTCATGATTTAAGCTTATTTCAGGTTAGGATTTATTAACCTTACTAAAATGCATTTGTTTCATCATCTGTGTTACTTTCATCTCAGACTAGTTGACATTAAGTATGTACTTATATTCTGCAATGGACATTTAAATTCAAAACAACAACAACAACAACAACAACAACTACACACCAACATCCCATCCCATCCATACTAGAAAACCAGAGAAAATATTGGTATTTTTGCCAGATTTTTATTTTTATTTTTGTAAAGAGTATAAGGGTTTCTGACTTAAATGAAAGAATATGTAAATCGACTCTGTTCTAAAAGCTTTTCCTTTAGGATTGCTTAAAAGGAAAGTTTTTAGCCAACATTTTGTCTTAAATATATTTGTCCTAATAATTATCCCAATAACTACATGGTGTGTTCATTGATATAACAAGTTTCTGTTTTGGAAAGAACATGTTATACAACATTAAATATCATTAAACATTTTTTAAAGCAATAAAGTGTTGATCTAAAATACAATTAACTTTATAATGAGAACAAGCTGTAATATATTTTGAAAAATGTTTCCCCTGTTATATCTGTGGTTTTGGTGCAATTTATGTAGCTTTGCTCTGATGATGACAATGACTATTTTTATAACTAATCCAATCTTCCAAGTATGTAGATGAAAAGTGTGTAGCCTGTGGGAGCAGCAATGTCCCTTAATCGTCCTTTTGTCCTTTGTATGCCACAAGGACTCAATAACTCATGTACAAACTTATGGGAAGTTTGTGTCCAGACAGGGCTGGTGTCTGTTCTGATCTGGAGCCAATTCTGCTACAAAGAACCTAACTTTTCTGAAAACAGGCAAAACGAGGGAACAGCAAGTGCTCTAGGAGGTGATGCTCCTTTTTTATTCTGAAATTACCAAGATAATTGCTTGTCTCATGTAATATTTATTGTGTCCCTTATACTTCCAGTTTCTTTTAAGGGAGTAAACTCATGCTTCTTAAGGAATTTTGTAATGCTTTTTAGATAGGGGAATTATTTTTGCCTAATTAAATCTGGAATTAGTGTTATTTTAGTGGAGTTACGGTTTCAAAACAAAATGTTTCAAGGGGTGAGTGGGTTTGCTTGAGAATTCCCCCTCCCAATCCTGAAAATCTTCTCACTTAGGTAATTTTCAGCTTCACAGGAAGTACTGTGAAATACTGAACTCCTGAAAGCCTCAAGAACAAGGTAGAAAATCACACTGACAAATTAGAAAGAGCTGAGGGCTTCAGAAACAGCCGTGACATGCAATAGCAATACATTGATCCTACCTAACCAGTTCTTGCTGCCACGTAAGACCGTTAAGGTATTGGATATCAATATATGTTAGAGTCCAGGTGTTTGCCATATAGTCCTCATCCCAGAAAAAAAGAAGTGCATACCTGGCTTGAATTTGATTTCTAAGCTCAACTATGCACTTGTTTAAATCACAGCCACATGTGAAGATATCGGAGTAGAACCCTCATATTTTATCTTTTGAATGAAAAGTACAATATGCAACTTTCTAATTCTTATGTATTGGTGATGAATTATGTATGGTAATGAAGTTACTTGGCAAATCCGCACATTTAAATCATTTAATTGTAAGTGGAGCCTTATTCATGTGATGTGTTTACATTTCTGAAACATATATATACTTACATATAATTACAAGTGGAATAGAAAATGGCTCAATGATGGTCTGGAATATGGTATTCATTTGGCTAAATTTTTTTTGTATTTTGTTCACATGCAATGTGAAGAGTGGAAAGGGATGAGACCAGACAGTTTTCCTGGTAATAAGATTGTTGACCACAGTTTAGATAACAGATAGCAATGATAATAAATCAAAAGCAGAATCCAATGTATATGATTAAAGTGCTAGTGCATAATTGTGATTGGGGAATGTTTCCAAGCCTTTGGAGGCCACATGGCCATAGACAAGGAGTGGAGATGGCCTGGCTTCTCTGCCATGTTTACAGAGGCACAGAACCAGAAGTAGGAGGTGCAACTCAAGCCTTTTGAAGTAAAAGGTTCATTGTATATGCAGCCCCATGCACTCACACAGGTAAGTGGTGACTGAAGATAAGAGAACAGTATGGTTTCACTTGTATTCAAGGAGAAGTAATTGCTTCCTTGCATTTGTTAATTTGTTCTGAATGTGAGTGACAGAGGACACCTTGTGTCAGCGTAAGGCTATGTCTGCATCACGGTGCAGCCCTGTGCTGCACACCTGCACCTACTCAGGCCCCAGGAAGAAAACAAACAAGCTTGCACAAATTCGTACTGAGGCTAACTGGCCCTATATTTCGTCAAGCAAGGTGGATCCACAGTACCTTTTCCCCTCAGATATGCTGGGTTCTTTTCACTCACTGCAGTCCAACCCCCTTGCCCTATCTTTTCCAGTTCTCTAGAACGTCCAGAGGCATCTAATTTTGGTCTTCTCAGCTGCTGTTGGCTGGTTAACTGAACTTTTTAGTTAAAAGCCAGAAGCTTAGAGGGAACCTGGGTGGGTAGCACTTGGACTGAGAAGTGAGGAAGTAGAATAAATCGCTACACGGAGTCTGGTGAAACAGGGACAGATGAGAACCCAGGACAGAGACAGAAGGCTAGGTTTGATTGTCATAGAAACTAAGACTGTTGCCAGTGATGCTGAAACACAAGGAAAAGGGATAAAGAGCAGGCTAGCTCAAGAACAAAGAGAAGCATACTTAGGCAGGAAGGACAAAGAAGGAAGGACTAGCAGCTTCTGGAGATCAGAAGGCTGGCTAGGAACAAGGCACTGGAATTGTGGGACAGCTGAAACTGATCAAGAAGCTCAGAGAGAGACACTGGGAGGAACAAGGAGTAGGAGATGACAGCTGGGAGCTACGGGAAAGAGGGAGCGTGGAATTCATGACAGGAGAAGGAACCTTTCACCCATAGGCAACTGGTTTGAATCTCATCCAAGTCAATAATGAAGAAGAAGTAATGACTGCAGGGAGATACGAAAGGAGCTGTTGGTCTTTTTCCAGTTTGTAGCGAACGGATGTCAGCATCACTGCTGGAGTTAGCACAGCTGGAAGGCTTGCTGGCAGTCAGTAGAGAAACCACAGGCTGGTTGAAAAGGGAGGCAAGTCTAAGGCAAGAGGGAGGCCCATGAGAGGGACTCTTATAGTGTGTTCTCAGGCCTGCCACTTTCTTGTCTTGTAACACTGTGAAAGTTTGAGAACTTGCAGCTGTTCAAGGCTACTTTGTGCTGGTTTTGCCACTTGTTAAATGAGTGTTAGACCTTGTTCTTATTTAAAAGTTAGACCAATCTTTATATCCCATAGCTTCCTGTGGGATGGGGTGAGCTGATCTAACAGCCCATTGCTAACCAACCACCTCCGGTTCTGCTTCCCTCATCTGCCTTAGCCATTCAGCTTGTTCCTTGCCATTCAGCTTTAGTTGTCCTTGGCTATCCTTGGAGCACTCAGACAGTTCAACTTATTATGCCAGAAGAAACCTAGCCCAGCAGCAAAAAGAGGATGTCCTTCTGACAGGTTAGTAATACACATTCGGCATCTCTAAGTATCGGCATCTCAACTGTTGTTCTCTTAGTGCTCCTAGTGGACCACAGTCACCTGTTAAATTTTATATAAAATTGTACAAAATAATTGCAAAGTAACACTGCTAGTCATCTGGCAAGTACTGCAGACTACCTGGTTTGATTGCAAAACACTTCACAAATGCAGACTTTGCTTAGCAAGAAAGCCTATACTCCAGGCTCCCTTACGATTTATGGAGTGGAAAACTCCAAATGGTGACTCAGCAAGGATAATGGCTATTGCTCTGAATCACTCCTAGGGGATGCTATCTTTCACTCTGTTGATTGCATGGGAAAGATAAGGAGAATGTCCTCCCTATACTATGGTTTCACAATTGGTGTAATAGTTTACCACTACCAACAGGGAAAGGTTTCCTCTCTCACCTTCCCTTCTTCTCTCCTGGCCACACACTTCTGACATAATGTATGCTGCTTCTGGCACTCATTGTAGCCCTCCTAAGCTAAGTCAACTCACTGTAATCACAGAAATCTAATCCAGCAAAAGAGTGAGTAGCTTTTGATACCTTAAGGAGTTAGAGCATCTCAACAAATGGTCTGACCGGTGCTGGAGCCAGTCCTAACCAGTTGGTCAAGACTGCCATGGGATGAATGAGAGCTGTCCTTTTTGTCACCAGAGAACTATGGTGCTGGCTCAGTTGCATATGAAAACATGCCCTAAGTTTGCTTTGTTACACCTCTCCTTCTTCATACTGACTCCCCCAGCTTCTTCATACAGAGGCACACATGCACACACATATGCACATTCCTGATAGTTTGTAGAAAAGATCTCAACTAAGAAATGACTGTTGAGTAATTTAAAAATGCATTATCCTTACAAATATATGAAAGATATTGTATAATTTATAACTAATTTTTAACTTTGGGAGGAGAGAGCAGAAGGATAAGAACATGTTTGAAAACTTTTGGCTGGCCAGCTAAGGGTTTTTTCCTGTAGAAGAGGTACTATATAAGAAAGTCTGTGTCAGCATGCATAATACAAAAAGAAGAGAATTCAGATCATTGGGACAAATTAAAATTTGAAATTTTCTCTTTGTATTTCTCTTCAAACTTTGCTTTCTCATTTTTTTTTATTTTCCACAGCTTCATGTAGGAAATGCTGCAGTCATGTTCTGTTAATGCCAATGAAGCTAAGAGCCACCATTCTGGTTGATGTTCCATTTTTGTTTGGTATACAACTGCTGACATAAAGAACATTAAGAGACAAAAATATGAGTCTAGTTCCTTTTAATAACTCTGGGGTGCTTGCACACGTTTTTTGTTTCTTTGAGTAAAGCAGCTCTCAGTGAAATTGAATATATTTAGCAAGTAAGTTAGCATAGTGTTCTGCTTCTGTTTTTATGAGTAAATTGAACCTATAGCCCACTATTTATATCTGTTTATCTCAAAGGGACTGTCAAATTCTCATCTCTGTCCTTCCCACAATTATCTCTAGAATGCGAACAGATATTTTGCTTTTTCCAATGATGTGATTGTAATATGACCAACACTAACAACAACTTAAGTTCAAAGTAATTATAAGCATATGACTACTTTCGAGATTTTAGTTTTGACCTTGATGTCCAAGCTTAGGTCTGGACATGATGTGCTTTCATAAGGGTAAATTAGGGCTTTTTATTATTATTGGATTCAGAGTGTTTTTTGCCAGCATAACAGTTACTTGTTTGGATATTTTACACAGAAATTGAACTGACAAGTTTTCCAGGTTAGAACTACTCTAGCTACTTTTCATCTATATACTAGCTGCCTAGTGGTATTAAGCTGATATCTTGTCTGTGATGATAAACCTCAGGTACCAAAAGTTGAGCAGAATTAAAGGGAATAAATTGAAGAACTATTAATTTTATTAAAGCGAGATGTTCATTTTACTGCTTAGGGTTGCCTGTTCAACTGGATTATAAAATGGAATGGATTAAGTTGCTAATGGAGGCACACTAATGTTAAACAGAATTATCTTTAGGATTCTGTAAAGTCCCAGGGTTGGGCTGTTCTAAAAATATATGGGAACAGTCATTAATTTTTAGCCTCTTTTCCTAAGGAAATGAGGTTTATGCAACCACACTGTCTGAGTGCGTCTGTCTGAAAGTGCCTTACCAAAAACTTTTGAGCCAGTTGGCAAGTTTCAGCAAATATTGACAGAGGATGAGACATGTTAGAGATATTAAGTTTCTTCAAGTTTTGTTAAAATAAGCACTTGGATAGAGGAAAGAAAAATTAATAACCCCAAAGATGAAAACACATCACTTGGAGCTCAATTAGATTATTTGGCACCAAAGAGCCTTTTCAGGAGAGAGATGTTACAAAAGTTCCTAAGGAAGAACTTTGATCTTAGCTTACTTCTTTTTAGGCACAGAATAACCTAACCACAGAGCACAAAGCCACAGGCTACGTAAGTTTTATTTTCATTTTTTGAAATTATTGATGACTTTTTCCATCATTTATGTAAGAAATTCAATCCATCTTATTCTAGAAGCTCAATTTTGTAATAGACCATGCAATGAATATGCATTAACGTCCCCACAGGCTAATGTTGTTTCTATAGAGAAGCCATTTGTTTCTATAGTGAAAACAAATACTGTAGTGTGGTGTTGATATGGTACTGTTGATGGAATTTAGTTACACTTTTGTGGAAAAACCCTCTGCTCTTACAGAAAGCAGCAAAATAAAATGTATTTCTTGATGCTAATGTCACAATTTCTCATTAAATTGTGGACTCTACGTGGTATCAAGTTCAAGAAGAAGAGTGCTTCAGACATATTTATGACAACCAACAAGCTGGCGTTAACTTAATGCTGGATGTATTTGCAGAGCATCATTACATGCATTTACTCTTTAACCTTTTTGATACAGAACTTAAGGAACATTAAGTACTACAAAGAGGTCAGTGTTACTCTGTGAATGGTGGTCGTAATTTCCTGTCCTTATGAATTTGCATTGTAAGAAGATGCATGCCAAAACTTACTGATTGTTCTGTTTCACAGCCAAGGCCAATGGTAAATATATTGGAATCATAAAAACTGATCATAAAGTCATGTTGTCATATAATGAACTATTTCTGTGAATGTTTGAAGAAGTCGATTAAGTCTCTTCTATAAAGACTTAGTGTGCCAAGCCTGATACATAATCAGAATGGAAGCTTGATTCCTGTGCCCAGGGAAGTAAAGCACATCCAAGTGTACTGGTAACAAGAAATATGAAGATACAAGCAAAAAAGACAAAGCACCACAGACATTTTTGGAAGATACGGGCACTCAATTGAATCAGGAAACTTAAACCCTAGGAAGGGCAGAGCGCTGAAGGAAAGTTTTCTCTAAGATCAGTGCTACTGGCAATTGTAATGCATGAATGTACTCTACCAGTTCTGGACTAGTGCAAGCTAAACTCAGAGAAAAAGCAAAATCCAAATCATAGTGTTCTTTAAAAAGCAGCAGATATGTTAGACTGTCAAATACTTTGAAAATGTGAAGTGCTTATTATTAATATGAGGTGTGGATGTTTTAAGGATAACAAATCTTTGGTCAGTTGATTCAGAAAGCTGGTCTGAAGTAAGAGATCTTCTGCTATGATGTGTGGCTCATTTTGTGATTTGAACAGCATTTGCACCAGCTATTAATTCAAGCTAGTTTGTGATAATTCACACATACGCAGCTCAAAGGTCCCAAGAAAGGTACAGAATAGTAGCACATGTTTGTAAATCCCTGTGTTGATTTTCTATGTGTTTTAGAGATATTAGTTACTTCTAAAACACATAGGACAAGATTATCCCCATCTGAAAGAGACTGAAATACTGGCAGTAATTAACAGAGGTGCCCGAAAACAAATAGGTTAGTCAACTTAGTATCTGAATAGTACTCCTGAGTAGAACCTGAAAAATAATGGATTTTTCAGTTTCATTCATTTATTGAAGATAACTGAATTTCTATTATATTAATTTGTGTACTCTAAAAAAAAAAATCTGAAAGATTCCATTTTGCATGCCAAAACTTACTGATTCACAGCCAAGACCTTATTATAATGATAATTCACTTTATTATAATTATAAATTATAATAATGTTAAGTCAATTTTTACATAATACTTGCAAGGATTCCAGTAATTTTGGAAAAAATAAAAGTACCATTTAGAAAACTTTTATTTTTTTTTAAAGATAAAGGTACTGCTGACCATGTCTGACTCATCGTGAAGCATTTTAAAACTCTAACAACACCTTTAGAATTATTTAGTTTTGATTCTCAAAGCAGTAATACTCAAAAGCAAAGTAGTGAAAGTTTCAAACAACAACACAAAATTAGAAAGTTCCAGAGTAGCTGTGTGTGTTAGATCATGAGACCTGGTTATTACATCCAAGAGGAGGTTTATGGCAGAGAAAGAAAAATATAGAAGCGGTATGTCTAGACTTTATGCGGACAGTCATCTCTTTGCCAAGCTGATATTTCTGACAGTACTAAAGAAAGTTACGGAAGTTTCATCCTCAAAATATATTTAATAGGGTAGTATATTAATGAATAAGCTAAAAGCTGATCTCCTAAGTCTTCATTATCAGCTTCTTAATATTTTGGAAAAAGAAAATCTGGCTTTTCACAAACCTGAAAAAAAAAGCCAGGAGCTACTGCAAATTAAAAAGAAACCTTGGCCTCTGGTTGCTGCACCAGCAAAATGCAACAAATTCGATGTGAGTAAGGTTTTGCTGTGGAAAGCAACTGTATTCTTCTTTCACTGTAGAGTACTGACATGCTGCATTTAAACTTGTGAAGCAAAGGTGAATGTACATCCCATTTCTGCCTTGCAGTTTATCTTAATGTCCAAATCTCTTTACTGTCATCCGTTTGCTGGTCTGAATACTCTCTTTTATCTTTAAACACACCTCTCTATTATTCCCTTGTTTTCCATTTGGCTTATTTCTTTTTACTCTTTCCATAATTTCTCTTCCTTTTGCTACTCTACTTCCCTTTCACATTTTCTGATACATACACTCTGACGAGATGGCTAAACTGAATCAGGAAGTGTTGTTCACCAAATCTCAGAATATGGGAACAAGGGGGCAAACAACAAAAGTAGTAGGAAATCAGTTTAATATAAATAAAAGGAAGTCCTTCCTTCTCCTGTAGATAGTGAACTACTGGATCTTGCTACTACGGGAGGTTGTGTATGTAGAAAGTATTTGCAGTTCTGAAAGATACTGGTGAAATGGACAAATCATGGACTGCAAAAATGGCCAGACTCGTGTGCTGCTCCTAAACAGCATTTTCTCTTGCCAATTGTCATTCAGAGTGCTGCATTAGATGGGCCACTGGTTGTATCCAGTAGGGCATTTTTATTTTGTTCTTGGTCTCCTTTACCTTCCCCACCTGCTACAGTCAGGCTTCCTTCCCTCTCTATCCACTTTCTATTACTTTTATCAGTTGCTTATTCCAGGTATTTAAGGGTGAACCGAACTGGAATTGCTCATCTAGATTACAGCTTTCTTTCTCTTTTCATATTTGTCAGCTTAGCAGCCATCAGGACACCAACTGGTATCTTTCATCTTTTCTATTCCTCTGGTCTAATGCTCCTGTAATATTCTACTGATGTGGACCTAAGGTGTACTCCCTGTAGATATTCCATGATCTGAATACTGGCATGCCCTGAGGCGAGGTCAGGCATATGCAGTATAACCAAAGTTGAGCCTGACTTAGCTCTCAGAAAAAATGTAACAGTGCAACGCAAATAGCTGTAGATCCAATACAGAAAGAACAGTCTGTGGAAGAGTTTATGCAAGGAGGGAAAGCAGTATTGCAGATTAGAAGCATTCAAGAACATCAGATGTCATGTCCACAGAAAACAGACAAGTAACTTTCCTTCCCACCAAAAATCAAGACTCACAAGATTTTAAACCGAACAGACACACACTGGGTCCTTTTCAGTCCTTTTCTGATTGGAGCCAGATGGAGAACTTCATGTTACATGCAATTGGGCTATCAGGCTTTTCTGGCTGCAACCTACAAAACTGAAAATAGATATCCTCAGTATACCCATGTTATGGCTGGAATTTTCCTTCGGTTGGAGGCTTCAAATCCCTGAAAATATTTTATTCTGAGGCAAAACAGAAAGTCAGATATGCCCAAACTCCCTGCCAGGCAGACTGCCAGTTAGTAGAGTCCAAAGCTAGGCAAGCTTCTATTAAACCTGTCTGGTCTCCTTCTCCAGTTCTGCTGAAACCAACACATTCCCAGACTACTTTCTAATTTTAACATATTGGTATTTTCAACAGAAAAATTATTCCTTTACCAAAATTTCCAACCAACTCTAATTTGTGTATGATCACATATATACAAGCACAAAATCTTTCAACAGAACATCAAGCCTCAGGAAACTGGAAAGAAATCTATAAGAGAACTGATAGACATTGAAACCTGCCTACAAAGGCACACACTTCTCTTTATGACTTAGTCAGAAACTTCTTTGGATAACAAAAGTACATAAGCAACAGAAATGAGTCTTTAATCAGACTAGCAGGCATGTTTCATAGAAGCACATGCCTATTGAACATAAAACAGTATAATCACATTTAGAAGAAAGTGAATTGCTTCATGCATTCATGAATAAGAATAGCTTGCACTTTTATAACATGAAAAAAATGGATGTGCCCACCTTAATATGCCTGCCCCCAAATAGCCACCTAAAATAAATAGCAATCTACACCTTTGGAACCATTCATAGTACTTTCTGCTGGCTAAACACATTTGTTCTCCCTGGCAACAGACTGTCTTAAAGCTATCGGAGTCTGGACTGGACAACTCTGTTGACTATCATCAAGAAAAAAGCTGAAGCTCAGATGGCCGTATTTGCACATAGATTTACTTGAACATATGATCTTCAGTCCAACCTCTTTTTCTTGTAATTTAACTCCAGCTGAAGCAACTGGATTTCTTCTGCCCCAATGTGTTTGTAGAACAGAACGTTTTATCTTCACATCTCGCTGGAACAAACAATAGATAGGATAAAAAAATTATCTGAGAGAGGAAAAAATAGTTTTTTATTATAATTTAAACTGGAGACCCAACTAAGCCATTTGTGTATAAATACCTGAAGGGAAGGTGCAAAGAAGATGGAGCCAGGCTCTCTTCAGTGGTGCCCAGTGCCAAGACAAGAGGCAGTAGGCACACACTGGAGCACAGGAGGTTCCCTCTGAACATCAGGAAGCACTTCTGTGCTGTGCAGGTGCCGGAGCACTGGCATAGGTTGCCCAGAGAGGTTGTGGAGTCTCCCTCCTTGGAAATCTTAGGCCAGGTTGGATGGGCTTTGAGCAACCTGGTGTAGTGGAAGGTGTCCCTGCCCATGACAGGGGTGTTGGAATTAGATGGTCTTTAAGGTCCCTTCCAACACAAACCATTCTATGATTCTATGATCTTCAAAAGCCACCAGGACATGGTCCTGGGCAACCTGCTCTAGGTGGCCCTGCTTGAGCAGGGGTTTGGGCCAGATGACCTCCAGAGGTCTCTGCCAACCTCAGCTTTTCTGTGATTCTGTGATTTGCAATTATCTAGCTGAAGGGCTTTTATGCAGCAAAGTAAGTCACAGCAGCTCAGTTTTGAGGAGGGAGGGCATCCAGGGAAAGACACATCTGGTTGTGTTAAAAACATCAGTGACTCACAATCAAGACATTTAAATCCTATTCAGATTAGAATCCTATAGCTTTCACTAGCTTTCCTATAATAATTTGTGTTAATTATCTTACAGTATAGAGCTCACATTTTCTAAGAATGTTTTCCTCTCTCAAAACACACTTTTGCAGAGTTACTTAAGTTTGGCAAGCCCAAAAGGCAACAAAGCAACTATTTTGTACTTGGTTGCTAAGGAGTATATCTCAATCTTCCAGTTTATAAATTTGTTCCCTCCTCACCCATCTTTTTTTCTGTTGTTCAAGAGATAACATTCCCACAAGCATCTCATATATCAACACTTCAAGT